>CM073779.1:31953965-32553965 GCA_037158775.1 Hetaerina titia
AGTTCGACTCTCCCAAAACCTGGAGACAGTGAAATTAGGGCAGTTCAATAGCTTATCTGCTCCTTTATCGAGGGACGTCGAGTTCACCTTTTCCATCAAAATTGACAAAAGCATGAATGATGTAACGAAATCTTTGGTTAATCTTAATGACATTTTTCGACGTAGATGGAAGTTCAAGTTTTAATTCGCATTCATATATTCTGTTTGACTGAAAATATGACCTTCAGTTTAGATTTATGTTATAGTATGGAATAAGATTAGTCCGCCTCTGTCATTTTGCGTTGATATTCATCGAAGCAATAAGACCAAATCTTTTGAGCCCATACATTTCAACATTGAAGAAAGTCTTAATGATGTACTTACTAAAGCTAAAAGCCAAACTCCTCTGAATGGCAGAGAATTCAATACAAAGCGCATTTAAGACAACTTTAATGAATAAAGGTAACCTGTCAAGAAATGTTCTCATTAATGAATATTAATAGGAGGAAAAATTTGTTTTATATGCTATGCTATGCTAATTGATAGCACTCAAAACATGGTAAAATTAAATGTAAAAGTATTAGAATTGCCCTTTTGTAGTTTTTCGAGTATGGAAAAGCAGCTTATCATGAATTTATATTTATAGAAATTATTTATAATGGGATTTGTAACCCTTTTCCGCCAAGGAACCCACACCATGTTGTTATTTTGACTGGAAATGATGCAGATAAGGACCGACAAATTGACCGTAAGCTGAAAAAGTGTTACTGTCGCTATTATTTGATCCATCAGAAATCTTATGAGGTATGTTTCAAATTATCCTACTAATTGTCCCTGAAAATAGTATTTTGTGCTTACAATACTGTGGGTAATAGGTTACGAAGTTAGTTGAAATAGAAAGGATCTATAATGAAACAAAAGCATTAGAAAACTACAAATTATAAGTCCTTATTTGCATACATCTGTTATTGGCAAGAAATTACGAATACAAAAGCATAAATTCATGCCGTTTATAATGAGGATTTAATGAAAAATGTTAGCTTACCGAATCCTAAACACAAACATCGATCTAACACCTACCACGTACCTAATATACCATCTACATAGATAGCGTCGGGAGAGAAATATTTGATCAACAAGGAATGCATTGAGTTACGTCCTAAGTGTAATTGAATGTAAGCTCTTCCCAGGGAGGCAAAGTATGTCCTGATATACTCTATATGATTTCTAACAAAAAGTTAGCTGAGCATTTTATATTATGTAAAGATATTGGAAAAAACGAACACATGAGCCTTCTCAACATGCCTTGCGTGTCGCACCATAAATCTATTTTACCCAAAACTTTATTTAAATTGCGATTTGCAAAAAATTATGAAGCTTGCTATATTCATGTGAAGTTTATATTGACAAATCCTGTTTTTTAAGTCACTAATTTAAATTTTAATGTAGATTTTAAAGCATTTATAACGAGGAGAAACAATATGTCTCTCACATCGAGAAGGGAATGCACGATATTTGTAAATTAACACCGTTTTAATCTTGTTGAATTATAACCCACGAGATTATTTGAAGGTACTATCCGATTTCTGCCATATTGTATTCGAACATTTTCCCCCAAGTTCAACGAATGTCTACTTACGCAGAGTATTTAAAATGGCCTACTGATAGTAAATGTTTATTCCAGCTTTGTAACTAAAGCAAATGTTTTCCATAAAATAATTTAAAGTGGGGTGTGAACATGCTTGGCATATCAATTTTTAATCCTGGGGAAGAGCCAATTTTTTCGTGGTTAATATTGACCATCGTATTTCATAAGACTTTTGTACATTCAGTCTACTATTACATTTTTCCGCTTTTCCCATAAGAGCCACCTGGCATGTGTGTTCATGCTCTTATCCATTGCTAAGATGGCGGTTCCCGTGAGGTGCGTTGAGTTACCATGGGCTACATTCTGAAAATTGATCAATATTTAAAAAATTGATAATCTAAATTGATTATAAAAATTGATAATAACAAGGCATTTATTAAGCATTTTAGTTCATTGTCATGGATATATTTCGCATAACCTTAACTCAGGAGTTGGAAAAAATGGAAATGGTTTTAACTGATATCAACGAAAGCGCAAACGGTGGCGTATTTAACCTGCATTTTTTGATGATCGCCGAAACAGTGAGGGGAAAAATAAATATTTATATTATAAGCGTGTAATTATTTTCCTGCAAACAAAGAAAAATAATTAGATTTCGGCTTTTAACATTTAAACGAGCAAGTTTATAACGCACTAACTAGAAATGCAGGATGGAACGCGCCCAAGGTAGAATTGGAAACCGAAACCATTGGATGCTTCTGAGTTAGTGACCCGAGAATCTTGGTTGGCCTCTTTGGATAGGTATGGGAAGTAATGTAAAGTCAATCTGAATGGGTTGTAATTGATCCTACCGACCTCTCCAGTTTACTCGGGAAAAAATACCGCTAAAAACTTGTTTCCGATGACATTTCGTTATGCATAAGAGGACGAACAAGTTTTGATGGCTTTTTATTCGCTGGATTTTAGAATTGAATTCGGGTTGCGAATTGTGAACTTCCCAGCAATCAACTCGTCCTGTTGAGAGGGTTAACATCTCATTTTCTTTCAGTATTCCATGACACATCGCAATTTGCCCCCTCAGGTTTTATTCAATACCGAGTACTTCTTATTCGAGGGAGGGGCGATAGCACAGTGACTCACACAATGAAAACTTTTACGAAGGTTGGCATAAAGGCTTCCAATCTCAGCATGAAAATGGCTGCTTACTCCAGGACCTCTTTTGAAAGTAAAAAATGCTACGCAATTGAAAGATAAGTTGGACGCTGTGTACGAGGACCCTGCATCATTATTCAGGCCAGCTGAATTCTAACGTCATACCAGCTTGGCTGATGATGAGTGTTCGGAACGGTTAAAAACTGAAACTACCACAGATAGCATCGAAAAAGTTCGCCAAATAATACAGACCAATCATGAAATCAATAAAAGGGAGATAAGCAAAAGCTATGCGTATATCGTAAGAACGCGTTCACCATGCATTGACTAAAGAAGTGGACCCTTTTGGAGTGGTTTATGCAAAGCTGGTCAGATTTTTGTCATAAATTAATAGCTATAGAAGAAACTTTATGCATAAATAATATTCTTTTTCATCAGGACAACGTATTTTCTAACAATTTGGAGGTTGTCATGGATTAAAATTAAGAATTATACTACGAATTGGTCGACTACAAGATCTCATGGTCAACCAATTATCCCCAGCGACTTTTATTGTTTCCTTACCTTAATGTTTCCCTTGATAGACAGATATTTTCATCAGACGAGAAGGTAATCTCATACAAGAACGCCTGTTTTCGGATAAAGACGTGAAGAGCTATTTGGGATGGTTAGAAAAGTTACACCAACACTGGACAAAGTATATCGGCTTACAAGGAGACTATGTCAAAAAATTAGTAAAAAATTGAATGAAACATTTCTCTTTTATTTGTTTGATTGGGAACCTTTCAGTCTATTCAGATGATGACCTCTGAGACCTGGGGTTAAATGAAGCTGTACTTCACATTTAACGTTCGGAAGCTACGGGAAAATCAGATGGTGATTAATGGTAGTTGGATTATGGTGGTGATTTAGCGTGAAGGGCCACGTTCAAAGGTATTTTAGAACGGGATATTTTTCATAATTATTTATTAAAAATTAGAAGGATTTTTTTCATATTAGGAGGACGTAACCACAGCCCTTTTTGCTTAATTCGTCCAAGAAAGAAATTTCACTCTTAACGCTGTTAACATATATAGTATTTTCGAATCACTTTAAAGAGATCAGTAATTGGTATTGCATTTTTATTTACGTAATAATATTATCGCTCCATGCTCCCTCATTTTTAAAATAATTTAATTTCACCTGTAAAAGGCGATACTAGTGGAAAAAGTATTCTCCATAAGTGTGTAAAATAGCATTTTGTAATTATTCCATTTAATCTTATTTCATTCCCTTTCTTTTTTCTAAACAGTTCCTCGTTCATGTGTAGAGAATTATCCCTTAATTATGCTGTAATGCCTGTAATTGCGATGGTTGCTATTTATGCCTTGACAACACTAAATGCTTTAGGCGCCATCTGACAGTTTGACCCTTTTAACGCTAACTCTCTTCAGAACATTTTGTCGTTTGGTCATAGCTTGTATTGTTTACAGTGTCTCGAAAATCTAATCTCAGCGAAAAAATGGAGTTAACTCGATAAATGAATTTACTCATGGATTGCATCGATTAACTCATTCTTACTTCTGGCGATGAAGCTCCATTATTTGCAACTGTAAAACGTTGGAATAACGTATTCCATCATGGCTGCCGTTCGCCCAGCGACGAAAGTCATGAAGGTCGTCCAAATCAGTTCTTGTGCCAGAAAACATGGATGTTGTTCAAGAACTAGTAAATGAAGATCTTCATGTGACTTATCGTGAGAATGAGACATCCTTGGATATCAGTATGACGTGCATCAAACAAATATTTCATGACCATTGCTGTCTTGCATTCAGCTGTAAAAAAAATTGTTCGCGTTGGGTCCCGCATAATTTGACAAAAGATCATAAAGATGCTCGTGTCAATTGTTGCAAAGAAATACCCAACAAATACAGTCGTGGTGAATCAAAAGCTGTGTACAACATCTATACAGGGGAAAAATCTTGAATCTATGCGTATGAATTAGAAGCAAAACAGCAACCCCTGTATGGATCTGTCAAAACGAACCAAAGCCAACAAAAGTGAGTCGTGCACGAAGCACATCGAAGTAAGTGATCGTTTGTTTCTTCGGAATAACTGGACATGTGGTACTGTACTGTTTAGAGCAAGGTAAAACCGTGAATTCTGAATGGTATCCGAACATTTGTTTACCAGAAGTTCTTGGTAAAATCCATAAAAAAAGCGGGAACGAAGGAGCATTCTTCATCATGACAATGCAAGCTCTCATTGATCGGCTGCAACAACTCAACAAAACTGATTTGGCTGACCCAAATTTCGAATTTATAGGTCATCCTCCATACAGGTCTGAAATTGCACAAAAGGACTTCTTTTTATTCCAATTTATCAAGAAAAAGTGCGTGGCCAACGTTTTTCGGTGCCTTAAGAAACCGAGCTCGAGATTGGTTCGAGGGTAGGCAAAAGTGTAATTATTATCATGTAGAATTATTCGAAAAGCCATAAAGCCATTATCAGCAATAGATTACTATATTTTCATTATTAGGCTGAAAAAATAAATGGTGACACTCATATCAATGTCTTAATTACTAGAATTGCTTCGTAAATACATTTCAAGTAACATTTAGAGAAAGAAATTATCGTCTTGAAGTACACCTGGTGTCTCATCTCCGAGTTCCACTTCGGTTCCATGTAAATGTTGTTGTTTTTAATGTTAAATCAACTATACACAAAGCAAAACTAAGAGTATGCTAATAAATGGGTTTTTAAACTTGGAGAAGAGGTCAAACGAGATTTTTACTGCAGCATTTTTAGGACTGATACCGTTACAATTTATCGGATAAACTTCTTTCTTCAGAAAAATATCAGAGTTTCGAACATGCACATAAAACACATCCTCCTCCCTTCTCACCTCCTAATCTCCCCCTGCCTCATGTATTTGGTACATACACGTTGTTTCCTGTAATGTATACCCAATGATGTCGACTGATTGACGAACTTGATCGTTTTAAAACCAATGGCGAAACATAGAAGTAGAAAAATGTTTTGGCTCTACTTAATTGAGTTCAAATAAACTGAGCTTTGTTCCATTGAATTCATATGATTTGGGGTTTGATTATTTTGTTCGCCTTCTTCTACGCCCTTTCCAAGTTTTTCCTTGTGTAATAAAGGATTTTTTGTCAACCTATGGAATCATATGTTTTCCTCATCACATTAAGTAATTAAGTAAGCATGCTTGGTGTGCAGGCCGCGTCGAGAGAGAATACATTGCTCTTCCACGATATGCAGTTTAGTGATGAACGATTGCGATACAGCTTCATCTCCAGGTATGGATCATCCGCTTTCAATGCTTTTATAGGTACGTGATTTTTAAAGCGAGGATTGGTGGAGTGGAGGCACGTGGGCTAGAGGAGGTGTGAACTGGCAAGGTTTGCTCGGACCACCATCAACTCTCCATGAAATAACTCTTTCCATTATTGAATCCATTCTGATAATCCACTCCCCAAAACCCTACCTCTGTTTAAACATTCCTCTTCCAAGAATTTCTACATTAGTACAGATTAATAAGCAACACATACCAGAAGATGTCATGTGGCACAGAAAATGATTGAATTGTACTTTGTACTGCTGCAAAATATTCATCCTATGCTAATAAAAATGGGAAAGTGGAGGAATATTTTTCATGACAAAATATGTAGAGATGGCTACGTATAAAATCCCAATATATTTTCAGCATAAGATTACAAAATGTTTAATAAATACTACACTATGATTCAATCATTAACATCTATTTTCCGAAAATGACGAAATTCATTGCCCTAACTCATATTGGTGCTTTGGATCCTAAACGGAAGATTACGTCTCTATAACCCTTGTCATTAAATTTTCAATTTTTCCTTTTATCTATTCTACACCATCCTCAAGTTAGACATTGCACGTAGAGCTCACGCGTGAAACGCAATACGTGTAACTACGTGACATTCAAATCTGTCTGGGGACACACATCGGTATTTTCGACCGCCTTGAAACTAGAGGATTACGACTTTTGCACGCACGGCGCTCATAAACATGTGTAATACGACCAGCCTCTTCCTCTCTGTACCTTCTCGCCTAAATCCCTTTTCCATTCCGTGGCTGGTCCTCCAAGTATTTCCCTCTTACCAAGAATGCTATTAAGGATTCAACCTACTCAGCCCTGCGCCCGTCTGCAAAAGACCATCGCGCGTGTTTCTCTCGTCATAGACCGATCCTACGCTCTCTGACTGAAGTGAAACGGGAATACTCCCATTCTCATGCGCTTGCATAATTCTCCCTTATTGTAGCTCGTTCTCTCCATGGGTTCCCTTTCATCCCGGTTTTCGTTCAATATGGAGCGCCTCAAAAATTTCATTCTCAATACATGACACGGAGTAAATCAAACCGTAATAGCGACATTTTCATATGAATCTTTCCCGAGAGTAAACGGAGATAATCAGAGAACTCTGTTACTTTTAGTATTTATACAATGCTTCTTCGAAACCTTCATTTTCATAAGCAATGCTCAAGCGTGAACTCTAATAACTCCTAAAGAGATATGATTTTTACAAGAGGCTGACACATGATGAAATAATTAGGAAAGTATATCAAACGACAACGGTAATTACGAACCGTATGTATCCTAGAGTATTTGTTTCAAGTTATACACTACCAAGAGATATGTTTTCAAGATGAGATCTGGATAGAATAAAATAAGATTTCCCTGAAAAGCTGCTAAAACGTATGCACCTAGTATAATTATTGTTCTTAAGTGACTTAAATGGATAATGTTCTGATACCTTTTTGTTTGTGGAAATAATTCCATTTTAAAATTGTAAGATGCACGATTTTTATCAATGACCGTATCTTATCCTATCTATTTCTGTGTAATGAAGTTTGTAGTACTGTTTTAAAAAATTTCATTAATGACACCTTCATATTTACTTTGGTTTTACTATGATTTTCTCTATAATACAGTTCAAAGTTTGAGAGTGATTACTATCATAGTTTTTCTAACAATTTAGTCACGGGACAAGGTTTACACAATAATGGTTCGTTATGATAGATAAATCTTAATACTTCCTCACGGTATTTTACTCAAATATCGAATTAATTTATAGAATATCATAATTGTTGACAGATTCGTGAAATGAAATACATACGATATATTTTAGTTAAATAGCACAACCTCATTTTAATATCCCCTCCGTTATCATATTTTAAGTTTTTCTCTTCTTTTCTAATTTAATATTACCTTTACTCTTTGTTAATTTAATATTACCTTTCACTCTTTGTTAATTTAATATTACCTGTCTGTCTCACTCTATTTTCCACCCCACACTTGGCTTCCAATTGACCCTCTATTTTTCGAAAATTTTTTCTTCCTTACTTAGGTCAAAAAACCTTCCATTCCTGTTCACCATATTCTTCGTTTTCCTCATTTCACTGATTATCATCGACCACAGATTTCTACGGAGGACTTGGAAGACATTGAAACCTTTTCAAGAATCATTTTTTGCCAATAATCCGGAATAATGAAGTTTATATTTTGAAATCAAGATTATTTTATATTTTATATTATATTATAATTTATAATTAATAATATTTTTATGTATATGTATTTAAACTATAAAACATGTTAAGTTTACATATATTTTTTACTGTTTTAGCCTTTGAATTTATTTGTTTGAAATTTAAAATTGATTAAATAAGGGATTCCATGTAGTATGAAATTGTGGTCAAAGAATTATCGAACCGCAAATTGAAAAGAATGAGATTCAATCAACCAATTGAACAAAAAAATGTATAGGTCAAATTCAATACATTACGTTTTTTCATTGTTGGTTTCCTCTTAAAAAATCGTTTTAGTATAATGCCGTCTTCGGTAAAAAGCTGAAGGCTTACACATGTCCGTTCTTCCTAGTTGCTAGGTTGTTATGTACTTAAATATTTGTGAGAGCGGAGAAAATTCTTTACATTTTGGCTTTAATTCCATTAAACACCCAAAAATATCTCCGTTGACAGGAAAATCGGAAGGGTATGAAAAACTTTTGAACTTTCCAGATCTAAGCGATAAGTATCTTGAAGTACCGAATGACTACTGAAAGGAATTTTAATGCTACAAAATGTATTCGGTTCTCACCCACCAGCTTAGTTTCTTCATTTCCTCCAAATTTACCATACCCTACTCCCTCTGTCTGTAAGAATTCTGATAATATAGTCTATTGATTTAAATTTATCCTTTGAAAAATCATTTTATATGAACTCAGAAGCCGTTGAAGATGCGTGATTAGGCTAAAAAGTATAATGAAACAAATGAGTCCACGGCTTTTGCTTTTCCTGTCATTTTGGTATGTATTTTAACGTTTGAATACCGAAATATCCTCAACAAATATATTACTTAAGAGTAATTTCAAACAATTTAAGTACTGAGATTTCATAAAATGTTTAATGAAAATTTCTAAATTTTTCTGTAACGCCAATTGAAGTACGCGGAAACATGATGCTCTAATAGTAGGAAAGTCAGGATATCAAAAATAGTCTTAAAGAAGCAATAACATACGAATAATTAAATGGAAGTTTTAAAGGGTAATGATCATTAACAGGAAGATGCATCTCAGTTGTTTTTCAAGGGAATGTTAAAATGTTTTAGATTAAAATACTCGCATTTTTTGTCATTTTTCAGTTTATTTGGCTTGGATAATAATGTTTAGTATAGATTTTGTAATTCTGTTTGAGGAGAAAAACTATTAATTTAGAAAAAACGCTTTTACCATCAATAAAACAGTAAAAATCCTTAGTTTTATATTGTCTTAGAATTTTTGTGCAGAAAATCAAAGCTTGAAATATATATTTAAAATAAATATTGGGACTCACATCCGTGGTAATATTAAAAAGGTACAACTTTTGTTTGTAAATGATGTGTTACTTTCCTTCAATCCTAGGTTAGAGAATGAAATCATTCAGATTTTATGGCAATACGAGAAACAAATACTAAACTTGTATCTACTAATTAGGGCATTCATCCTTGGCAAAATGTATTCAATCCTGAAGAAAAACTGATCACTTCTGTTAGAGGGTGGTTCGTAATTTCAATTTGTTTGTACAATATAATAAAAAGTAAGACTGTTTGATACTTGATGGGGAAGTTCCATTCCAATGAGGTAAGTTGGGAGAGGAAGGCTTTTGAACCCTAAGGAAACGTATAATTTACATCTGGCATGTTAATGCCAACTGGAATAGTTAATAGCCTGAAAGAGAGGAATGTTTCCAAAGGAGCGAACCTATCTTTCAATTGTGAATTGTCACGAACTCTCTGTTCTCCCTGGGCTGTTTGCTATCAATATTTGGACGAAAGGCTTTGCTCTAAGTCCGAGCTGCCCGCATAATATCCCAGGGGCAATCGTTCCGTTGAATCAGTCAATCCTGGAATTTCGGCTAGTATTGGGCACGGTTACCTAGCCATATCCATTCTCAATTAACCCCTTTGGGTCCATCCTACGAATTCATTCCCACCTGATTTCTAGGAATACCAGTGAGGCCAAAATGAAAAAGTTACTCTTTCATTGTGACCACTTTTTAAGAAAGCAAGCCGCGAGCCGCCAAGTGCTGAGTTACAAGCCTATCTCCATCTTATTTATACCAAAATTATTTTAAATATGAAGCTATTTTTTGTGTCTCAAAATTTTTAAACGATATGAAGTGGAAATCCGTTGAACTCAATATTTCTCTATATTTAAGATTTTTATTATTTAACTGTTAATAAGAAATATAACATTTTTGTAGCCAATTTGGTTTCAGTCCCAAAATTTTACATGACCTTTTCGCCATGGCCAATAACTCACTCTCCGTCAACATACTTCGGCGTAGAATTTTGACAACTTTATGTTATTGGCATCTGGCTTTGTCTCGAGGATGTCAAAATGTGCTTTAATGATACATCAATAACTAACTAAGAGTTTTTCCGAAAAATCAAATAATTATTAGTAAATAACTCAACAGAATTTCATAACATTTTTATTTAACATTAGGAAAATGAGATCGGTATTATGAAGGTTTATTTTCAAGTACAGCGAATTGAATACCTAAATCGCGAACACAGCAGACCAGTCCACGGACCAAAAAGGATATATAGCCCAAAACAGCGGGCGCCAGTGAGTTTTTACTATGCGGTTCTTCCATCACAGCGATGGCAGCATCAATACTTAACAACAATGCTGCCACCTTCCGCGAGGATAGTTGGTTTGGCGGGTGCTTGCTTCTCATCTGACTGCCTCTTTAAACAATTATGCAGCCAGTATACGTTTTTGGTACCGAATACATTTTGCACTGTTTTTCGCTCTTGAGAGGCTCAATTACACTCTAATTGGGTATATAAAATTAGCAGAAATGCGAGATAAAAATGTTTAGAAATGGAGAGAAAATGAGTTGTAATTGTTATTTATTTTGAATATCAATAAAGAGAATCGTGATATG
Source organism: Hetaerina titia (assembly GCA_037158775.1). Lineage (NCBI taxonomy): Eukaryota > Metazoa > Arthropoda > Insecta > Odonata > Calopterygidae > Hetaerina > Hetaerina titia. Next base: position 31,965,148 of record CM073779.1, read on the forward strand.
CGTTACTTTTCCTAGTGACGGCGCTAGGGAAAGAGAGAAATAAAGAGCAATGCGACCAACTAAATCATCTAAGTTTAATAACAATAATAAATTAACAACTCTGGATAGTACGCATGGAGTGAATTAAAGTTAGAAAGACCGGCTTTTTTCGTTTTATTTCCTCCATTGCATAAAGAAATGGTAAAAAATTAGAGGTTAAAAGCAAAAGCACCTATTTCAGTCATATTTTATTTCTGTTACGCCTAATTTAAAGGGGTAGCCCAAAAAGGTGATCGGTCTTTTACTGTCAGACTTGCGACGTTTTTATCTGAGAGCAGCAAACAAATTATTATGTGCTTTGGAATGGAGGGATAATTTTAAATAAAATACACAGAGAAAGCTTAAAGAATATTTTACTTCTAATTTCAGCATCAATAAGTTAGATCTGAATGAATGACGCAACATAAAGAAGTGAAATTAGTACGATTCTCATGAATAAAAGTTAAATATCGTAATCATAAAATAGTTAAGCATTAGTATTATGTAATAAATTATCATTGAGAAAAGAAAAAACTCTTTGGAGCATATTTAGGACCCATATAACCAGTTGGTTAGGACAAAACCATGACATAATAAGATTGAAAAGAATAAGCAGAAGATCTGTGAGATCTCACGGAGATTGCAAAAGAGAGCAAGTATAAAAGTATGTTGGACATTAGAGCAATCGAAGGAAAAGTGAATTTAAATAAGTCAAGGAATTAACTATCGGTTTGATGGATTGATAATGAATAAAGCATTAAGTTTTTCATTTTTGTTTTTAGAAAAATTTGAGAAGAAATACGAAATTATTAGAGAAAAGAAGATAGAGGAAAAGCCTTAGTTTTACAAATTAGTGAATGCATTAACAATAAAATTTCGTTGAATGAGTCATTTTTTTTATTCAATAGGATGGCCTTCTTGGGAAGACACGATGCGTAGGTTTTAATTACTTTTAGCCAAATATACGGAGATAATTGTAGAAAAAATTGTGGATTAATGGAATGGAAATTAAAAAAGAGTTGGTAAGTGTTTGGGGAGCAATAAAAATCACGGGAACCATGGAGTAAAGGAACTTCAAGATACTGTCATCAGTTGGCTGCGATCTTAGGTTGCAATATTCTACCCTGAAGGAATTTGAAACTAGTCCAGCGATGTGACAAATTTATAAATGTGTTAGCACACAGGTTACCATGGATAAAAATTTGACAATATGAATTTTATAGGTTAACGATGTCTGAAAATGTGTAAAATTAATAATTCATAGTTTTTTAATATTTTGGTTAAGCCATTAACGGTGAAAATGAAAAACCCTCTTGACGGAAAGGGCCAATTGGTCAATCCTGCTGTATCCAACTCACTTTCCGTACCTGCAAGCCTCCTCCGAAGTACGTTCTTTTAACATAGGACACCCAGTTATTGGAGGAGCTGCCACTTTGTTTCACGACGTCCTTGCGAGTGGTAAAAAGGTTAAGAGTGGAGGAGATGGGGGGTTAGAGGGAGGCAGTCCGAGGGGATGGGTGAGCAGGCAGGGTTCGTGACAGGGGGAGGGTAGACGAATGTGAGGGGACGAGAGCGACGGGGATTGTGGCAAAAGAACGAATGAGTGGAAAAGGGCCTTGGGTGATTTTTTTAGGAAATAAATTGAATTTTTTAGCCCCCTGTAAACAAGAAAAGGTACTGAAGCTGCTGGTTTGACGTCAGGGAAAATATTTCTTTGACATCGTCTTTCGGTGACTAGTATCACATCATTCTTGGCATGCTGCTGATAATAATATAATTTTCCAATTTATAATACTAATTCAATATTAACCGGTGTAAATACACATGCTAAATGTTTATTAATGTTTATGAATTTATGTTACGCAAAGAAGCTTTTTTTAAGTGATTTTAAAAAAGGTTAAAATTGTAATGTACGGAAAAATAATTTGCAGCAATTATCACATATTGAAATATTGCAATGAGCCCAAAAACCATGGAAAGCTTTGCAATTGTAACGATAGGAAAGTATTTCATGAGACTTAAATAAATCTAACCCTGAAATTGCTGTGGGTATAGGTTGATGTGCTGATGGATAGATCTCAATTCAATAGATGACTTCATAATCTCATTTAATAGATGTTGCCAGTTAGACAATAGTGATAAAGTATGATTGTAAGTATTATATTAATTTGAGTTTTAGTTTATTTGTGTCAATCGTCATGATAAATACTTGATCTTCATCCAAAAATACACTACTGACTTATTTCTGCGAGTAGATACTGACGATCAACTTTAGGGTTTTCTTGAACTTTTCTTGGATGGATTCCAGTAATAGTTTATGCTTTGTCTCCAAATCTTCAATCAATTAATTTTCCACGTTCTTTCCTGGGTTATGAGAACATATATTTAAAACTTCCTGCCTCTTGCCATCCGATATTCATGCAAAACAGATAAATTCTTGCAAACAAAGAAAAATAATTCTATAATAAATTATAAATTAATAAAATTTCGACTACAGCTAAATTATCAGGAACCACTGACGTTCGATCACAATTTGGAGAAAGTAAGTGAGTGATAATCTTGAATTGCTATTGTTGTGGATATTGTGATGGTGGACACATCGGACACACCTAAACCAGGTTATTTAACGTAGAATGCGAAGAATTAAGCTGGGAAAATACAGAAACAGTAAATAGACCTAGAATAATTCCTCCTCTGCTGTAAAAAATATCCTAACAACTTTCTAATGCTCCATTCCAAAAAAATCATCCCTCTATTCTTTTCTTTTGTCATCTGAGCCTCTTTATATCCACAATTACCCCCCACCCTATCATCATCCCTATCCCTACCCCCCCCCACACAAGTCGCTATCTGCATCCTGGTCATGAACATGCCTTCGCTCTATGTTATAAAGGAGTATATTATTTTTCCACTCCTATTTTTCCCCCTATTGCAGATTGTATCTTTCCATCACCTTGTAGTTTATCCTGCATCTGCGTGTCCTACTTCGTATTTTCCCCAATGTTCGCTCCCCTTCCCATGTTAAAAGCTGAATTAGCGTAACAAGACGTGCTTAAATGGCCGAGTTATTATTGGTTTGAATGAAATATTCTTCTACTTCTAAAATAAATATTCCTACTATTTCAAGTGCCACAATAAATAAAATGGATTTGCAAAATTTAATGAAATAGTGGTAAAGAAATTCCCAATTAAATTATAGTCATAATCTGAAGGTACTCATTGTTTGTGCAAAATGCTCCCTATGATTAACTGAATTTTGAAAATTACTGCCTAAATACTATATTAAATGCAATGCTTTTCCTAGAGAAACGCAGAATGCTTTATGAGATGAAGACAGTGTTTTAGTTGAAAAATATGCCCCTTTTCTATTTTCATTCTATAAAACCTTTTTTTTTATTTTTTGGAAGATATTATATATTCCATAAAACAACGCAAAGATTAAAAAGTGATTAGTAATTATCCTAAATATCAATATTTAAACAAACGCTATGTAGCTATGTTTTACGTAATTGATGCTAGGGTTAAAAATATATTGTTTTTTATTTTTCGTAGCATATTTAAAGGTAATAATTATTTCTTTTCATGCATCAAATGAATTAATGTACATAAATTAATTCGAATTAATGTACATAAATCGTTAAAATTCATATTCTTAATCTGCATATGTGTATTACCTATTCATAACAATTATTAATAAGTAAAGAAAGACAAATCTATGGTTTATGGATAATGTATTTCACTAAAATAAAATTTCGAATTACAAAGGAATTTCTTACCTAGTCTTGTTTTGCGGACTAGCCCCAGAGCACACACATTAATATAAAAATACATAAATATATTAATTTTTATATATATATATACATGCACACACTGTGGTCGGAATTTGTTCTGACTTATTTATAGATGAGGTCAATTAAATGGGGTCACTTATATACCATAAGCTGTGCAGTTCCTAGTGATTCATTCACAAAGGCAAAGTTTCGGCTTTCTGCCAAAAAGGAAAATTAATATTTTATAGACCAGATTGTACGAATTTATATTCATAAACCAACTTATTTTCACCATACTAAATTAAACCAAACTAAATTAAAGATAATTATCTTTATCTAACAAATGTCTCCCTAGAAATATATTTCCATAATATTTCAGTTCCTAAAATAGAACTCTCTGTATCACCAATTGTAAAACCCTATGCTCCCAATTCTGGAGTACTGCACCTTATATTTCCATGATTACTGGTTCTTGCGAAAACAAATATAGACTCAGAATGATACGAGATTAAAATATGGAACACTAGCAAAATTCTACCAACAAGCATTGACGAAATATTTTTCATTTCTAAATTTGAAGAATGTGAAAAATATGCAACAATTCTTCTTTTCTCAGATATTGCCTTGCAGAATTATCAACAAGAAATAACTTAAATCAGCGGAAAAGGTTTATGCTTGGGAATGCATTAAACATCTATTTATTATTTGTTGGGCTTCATTTACCAGAATGAACAGGAGTTACACCACTCTAGGAGTGTTAGTAACTTAATATGCATTCCAGGATGTTAAGAATGATAGCCTACTTACCATTCCTCTCCAGATCGAATGCTCAAATTTTAATATTCGAGAGTATTGTGTCATTTTAGCACCTAAAGAAATGCACAAAATGATTCTGTAAATATTCTAGGGGGGGGCGTTTTTTGTAACCAATTTTATTTTTAACATTGAGAGATTTCCGGTTCAGATATATTCGTATTTCTTTTGTTTTTCGTTGCAACTTACCAATCCCTCGTGTTCGTCAACGGGAGTTTTCTTGTCTGTTATTTATTCCTCCCGTTTAAAATGTGTACTTTATTACCTTCTTCGCCTAGTAATTTTAAAAACCCCATTATATCATGTGCACGCGCATGCGCACTTATATATGTATGCAATTTTGGGTGTATATATATATATATATATATATATATATATATATATATATATATATATATATATATATTTTATGTATGAAGATACACGTATGTGTATGTATATATAAATATATATATATATATACATAAATACATATTTATTCGCATATTTACATATACATATATATTATATATAAATAAATATATATTTATTCACAATGATACAGAGATATTTAAGCTGAGATGCACCCCGGCCAATCTTCCGCTGTACAACTTTGACCATCAGTACTGTTTTATCATATATGTAATTGAACGTGATGAGTAGCAATGAATTTCTTAAAAAGAGTCTCTTTTAATCATTCAATGTCAATTGTGGTGAATATTAGGTATAAGTATATTCGCCTGATTTCGATGAATATATTGCAAATTTTTCGGAGATACACAGGGGTCTATAGGTATAGAGGGGCCTATATTAGGTATGGGACACCATATTTTGTTAACAAACTCCTGTAATTAGTAAATGATTCGTAATTATATTTGGTTTGTTTTAAAAGGGGTATCGATTGGACAGCAAAAATAATTAGTGAACAATTGGTAGAATATTTTACAAATGAAAACGTTGTACTATTTGCGTGAGATATTACTGCCTTACTTTAGCCTGTAACCTCCGTTTGATTTCGCAGGTTCAACTTCATGAAACGGCGAGGATTGTCCACGATTGTGCTCATAAATGTTTGCAAACTTGAACTCCAGCTTAAAATGGCCTATAATAGAAATTGACGAGTCATTCCTCAGCAATAACAAAATCAAGCTTGAGCGTTTCAATAAACAATGGAAAGGAAATTAAAAAATTATGAATAATCGCCTTAAAACGAATATCAAATAGAATATAAAAAGTGGATAAAATAATCATCAGAGGTCTGTTAAAAAAATAACGTCATCGTTTGAATTTCCGCAGGTTACGTATACGATTTTGCGATATTTTGGCGTTATTTTCGTACTTATGTCCCTCCCTTATTCCGAAAATTTCAGTCATAATGAATATTTAATTATATTTGACACCTGTTTTGCTTAGACGTGTTTTGGCTTGTCTTCGATTTTTGCATGTTCCAAAAAATTGATCAATTAACCTGTATTTTAAGAATCTTTCAGTTTCGGGAACAAGAAAAATTAACTGGAAGGCAGATGTAGGGAATACGGTTGCTGCGGTATCACGAGTGTGTTTCTTGTAGCCAAAATTTTGCGCACAATTAACGATTTGTGAGCAGGGGCATTGTCATAGCGCAAAACCCAATTTTTGTTCTTCGACAGTTTCGGACGTTTTTGGCGGATTTCTCCGCAAAAATTTCGGTTAACTTGCAAGTAATATTGCTTATTTACCGTTTTAACCTGTGGCAAGAACTTATAATGCACCACATCCCTGCAATTGAAGAAAACTGTGGGCAAAATTTTCGCATTCGACCGAACTTTTTCCCTTTTTGGAAGGGCCCTTTCTCCGGTCTTTGCTCGTGCTGCAGCTTCCATTGCGATGTTTGATACAGTTTCCACGTCATAACCAATAACCCGTAATTCTCACTAGCTATCACCCTATGGAGCAAATTTTTATGCTTTATCTATGGAGTTCGACACTTTATTAGCAATGTTAACGCGTTTGGTTACGGTCGAAATTGAGCAACTTTGGTAGGAATCTGGCGGCAACCCGTGTTATGCCCAAATTATTGGTAAAAATCGAATGGCACTAGCCAATCGATATGTTTCGGTGCTCAGCAACTTCAACAGCAAGGGCGAGTCGACGAATGGCCTATATCATTTTCTTCACTTCGTCAATATTTTCGTCTGTTTTTGAAGTGCCGGGCACCCTCTTCGTCGTTCTCGACCCTCTGATAACGTCTTTTTACCACCGATACATGTTGCTTAGGTCCACGGTGTCTTCTCCATGTGCCACAGTCAACATTTGGAATGCGTCCGTTCACCTAATTTCGTTTTTCACACAAAATTTCATACAGCTTCTTTGATCCATTTTTCGGAACAGACAAAAAAAACGAAGACAAGCCAACACACGTCCGAGAAAAACAGCCGTCAGCAATTGACTGAATATTCAAAGTGGTCCGACTTTTCGTCATAAGTGAGATATATAGTATAAGTACCAAAATAACGCCACAAATAAATCGAAAATCAAATATAGGTAAATCGCGTAAATCAATAGTTACGGATACTCATTAAACAGATCTCGTAGATCATTACGCTGTAAAAAAATCAGTATTTATGACACACTTAATAAACCTTTGTGTACTCATTAGGACCCCTTGGAAGGATATAAAGTATTGATAATTTGCATGCTTAATATTAGAAGGGGTACCATTCTGAAGTTATTATTTCTAAGAAATAACCGTGATAGCGTAATAGCGTCTGTTCTGATTGTCAATAGACCCTATATTACTTGATATTGTAAATTTATAACTCTGATGTTGATTTCTTCAGTTTCAGAAAATCTTACATTGAAGTAACTCGGAATGGGGAGAAGATAAAGGCACGAAGTACGATTAAATTCCTTTTGAAAGGGTACAGTGCCTGAAAAATACACGATAAAATGATGGATATTCATGAAAATAATATAGCGTCAAATGACATAGTTGTTTGGTAGAAAAGTCTTTCTACAACAACTATGTCATAGAATGTCATGCTATGTCATTTTTCTAGAAAACTTTCAAAGTCAGATCAAATGTACTCGATGACTCAAAAACTGAACAACGATATGAATAAAGTGGAGGGCTATATCCTGTTTGAACAAAGAGGAACCAATTATCACGGATAAGGCTGACTCTAGTTGCGGCTGTATATGGAATATTTTTCAGGAAGAATTTAAACTATTAAAAGTGTCGGCATGTTGATCTCTACGATTACTGACTCCGACATTGCGCGATTTACAATCGCGAACAAGGCGATTCAATTAATTAATGCGATACTGGCTTTTAATGTTAACACATCAGCTATAATATCCCAATCTCGCTCTGAGGGACTTTTTCTTATTCCCGGAACTCAAAAAGCTATTACGCAGTCGTAGTCCTTACCACTCAAATGATGTCATTTAAGAGGAGGAACTTTGGTTTTTGATGAAATTTGTTACGTTTTATAATGTCAGTCTTCCAAAGGCCCAGAAAAGCAAGGAAAAATGCTTGACCAAAGATAGCGTATGTATGATGTACCACATATATGTTAAACAGCACCGGTGATAATGGGCCACCCTGCTTTACAACTCTTCCTAACACTGCCCATCCGGACTCTCCGTTCCCCACTCGCACCTGAGCAGTCTGAGATATGTACAGGTTGCTGATCAGTCTCCTGCCCCTCCAATCCATTCGTATTTACATCATTACAAGCATTAGTTTTTCCCAATTCACTTTATCAAACGCTTTTCCGAAATCTACGGAACAGGCAAATACGTCCTTATTATATTCTGTATTCCTCTCGATTAGTGATCTCTTTACTGCAATGGCATCAAGCGTATCCTCTCCCCTTCCTAAACCCAAACTTATCATAATAATCTAAGTAATCATTTGCCTTAATCTCTATCTTTTTGTTGATGATCCTGAGAATAACTTTAGCTGCGTGGGATATCAAACATATTGTTCTTTAATCATCACATGATGTAGCATTTACCTTTTTCGGAATAGGAACTAATACTGATCTCACAAAATCTTCCGGCCAGATTCCTCCCTCATAGTTACTACCAATCAGTCCATATAGATTCTTCTTCCCACACTTTCCTAATCATTTCAATAGTTACACAGGAATGTTGTCTACCCCCACGGCCTTATTTGTTTTCATCTCCTTTAATGCCCTTTCTATTTCCTCTTCGAGTATGCATGGACCTAAGCTATCTTCTTCTACGTTATGTTCCTTTTCTATGTCTAAACTTGTTGGCCTAAGTTCTTTACCATACAGTGTTTCTATATATTCCTTCCATCTCTCTTGGTTTTTTCCTGGTTCAACTATTATCTGGTTCAGCTTATATATCATAACTTAATCTTAACTATGTTAACGGTCAACTGGTCCACGGCCCGGCTCCTGGCGAGCATGGCGCCGGTATACACCCTCAACGAGACACCCTCCTCCATCCAGCCTCCAGGTTTTCTCCGGACTGCTTTGTCTTCCCCACCCCTTTCTCCTCCCCCCTACCTTTTTCTCCTCCCCCACTCATTTTGTCACCCATGCGACTTTCCACCTCACCTCCCTCTTCCCCTATGTCCCACTACCCTCCACTTACTTGCTTTTCAGCATAAATACTAGACACTGAATTATGACTGTTATTAGAAGATAATGTAGGTACAACGAAACCGGTCGTATTAAAATTTTATTTTGTGGAAAATTGCCAATTTGAATTAATTATGATATACCACCAAATCACGCCTGAAACGTGTTTTATTATCTTACCCTATTAAGCTTTTACTGTTAGCACAGATATTCCCTTCTTACTTCCCGAGAACAAGTTAACCTTGCTGTATAGCGCACCAATTTCACCCTTCCTCTGTAAGCTTTCCATATCCTCGCATTTCGTTTTCCACCACTTTCCCTTTGCTTTATTGGTGGTCCGTCTCAATTTGTGGCTTAACTCTTTGTCCTTCCTTTTGCCTAACTCTGTTTACACTCTTCCATCTTTGCAATCATCTCTCGCACACACACAGACACACACATATGTATATATATATATATATATATATATATATATATATATATATATATATATACATGTTTGTGTGTCTGTGTGTGTGTGCGAGAGATGATTGCAAAGATGGAAGAGTGTAAACAGAGTTAGAGTTACAGAGTTAGTTACATAAGTATATATATATATATATACTTAAAATATATATATAGAAATTCATTCAAACATAGAAATAGGTATTAGGAAATTGAATAGGAAAACACATAAAAGGCGAACACAGGAAATGTGGGGAAGGCGGATTTTGAGCAGATCACAAATGTAAAAATATTTCCGTAACCGGGATTTATTTTTCTATACATATTTTTATTAAATATTTTTACATTTATGATCTGCTCAAAATCTGCCTTCCCCATATTTCCTGTGTTCGCCTTTTATGTGTTTTCCTATCCTCTTACCTTTTCCTATTTCTATGTTTGAATCAATATTTGTGCGCCGTATGGGGGATTTCGTATTTGACCCCTAATATATGTATGTATATTGTATAGCAAAATGTAATAAATAATAATATGTATATATATATATATATATATATATATATATATATATATATATATTAATACATTTTGATATATTAGTGGGTCGCGGGGGTGTAGTGGGTAGAGTGTTCGACTACTGACCGGAGGGTCCCGGGTTCGATTCCCGGGCAATGCATTTAAGGCCCCTGCAGCTCCACCCAAGCTAGTTGATAACCATAACCGGCACAGGGAAAGGAACTGGCCCCCATACCCTGATGTGTGAATATTCGCACACCGTCGGACTTGGTAAATGGGTGAGCTCTACCATCACCTACTAAACCGACCTTAGGGTTGATTACTCTGTTTATGGTTTTATATATATATTAACTATACCATATGTTTAGGTTTGATGAAAATATTATAAAACTGGTTAATCCCGCAATTAAAATATTCTTCATAGTGATATTTTGTTGAAGGGTTTGCGATTGGCATATTATAGTGCTAAAAAAACGGAAATTACATTCTTGAGTACAAGAATGGACTATTTGTGTTAGAAATTTAAAAAGTTCGTATGGTCCAACACGCTCATTGAATTGTGTAACAATGAGTGTGTGGTGACTTTTTTATTATGCTGAGATAAAATTATTTACCCTCATTTTATTAAGTGAATTTTAGAATTCCTCTGATTCAAAGAAGCGTTTACGTCATTGTATTGTCGGAAAATTACACGAATATTATATACTATCATGAATTGAATACAGATACTGATTCATGTAGGATAATTACAAACACTAGGGTTTTAGCAAAATAAACGAAATAATAGTCAAATAGCGTTGTCTATTCACATTCATGCAATAATAACCTTTGAAAACCTTTTCAATTTGTTAAAAACCACAAACCCTTTAGAACTGTGTAGTCTTCTTTGGTTTTTTTGGATCGGCTCCAAATTGGGCGGAGTGAGTCATATTTCCGGAAGCCCCACTTTTCTCTCCCTTTTCCCTTCAATATCTTTTTCCCCTATCTCTCCTACTCTCCTCCCTTTACCTTCTCTTTCCCTCGTGCCTCCCACTCTCCATCCATATTTCACCTTCAACTTCACCTCTCTACTCTCTTTCTACTCTTAACTTCCCAACTAAAGCCGAATATCACACCGATTAAATTTACACATATTGAGAAGTTGAGGACCGGTAGGAACAATTGCGATACTAACGGAGCGTCAGGCTGCTACGCTTGACTCTGGGGGATGCATCTGACCTTGGGGATGCATGTATGACCTTGGGAAAGGTTAGTATTACTCGAATTTCGTGGTGATGCTAAGTTGGACTTGGAGGGTTTGCCGAATGGAGGTCGCAGCACTGCCAATTTCTTTTCCTGCAATACGCCTTAGAAAACTAATTCGTGAAATTCAGTTAGCTGTCGTCAGAGTGACATGAAGTGGATTTATAAGTGGATTTTCTCTTGAATATAGATGTTTCAATTCACGCCTGGTTTCCGTGGAAAGCTTTCAGCTCCCATCTTTGCATTTAAAAAATTTAAATTTTAGTAGAAGGTTTACAGGAGCTTCTAGCAAAATTTAAGACAACTTGTGCTTTCATGCTTTTTAAACTAGGTAATTTTACACCACAAAACATGACAAAAAGAGAACCTCATTTTTCAACATTGGATTAGGTACCCGACGACCTCAATGGGAAGATTAAATACTTTACCAGATAATTAAATTTGAGAAATAGTCTATGTTCTATAATAAACACACCATATAATTTTCCCGTGGTGAATCTATTACCCGATGTACATATATTCAAGCTTAAAAATAATATCATTGTGTATTATAAAGGTATTTTAATATTCATAATACCACTTACCAGAGCATTGAGAAGTTAAACCAAGTTGTAAAACTTATATGGGAGTATTTGTCGAGATATAACCGTTTGGACATATTAGAATATTTTATTATATTTATTTCACAACATTTAATTAAATAAATTGGTAATATTTTTATAAATTTTATGTGTATACAAATATTCAAGTAAAATATATGTAGAATGCAATGAAATTATTTAATGTTTCTAAAATACATGAATCATAAATAAAATAAATGAATAAATACATACTTGAATTTCTGAGGAAACATCTAAATAATGAAACAATACTTTGTTTTAAGTCTCGCCGTCATAACAACAGATTCGTTAAAAATGTGGTTGCGAAGTCAGAAATTTTAACTATCGGTGACTTTTTTTCCAAATGTTTATTTTATATCCATTTTCAACCAATTAATGTTTAATTCAAAAGATATTTTTCTATATGTAGTATCATTTTACGGCATTATTTCACTATGGAGTCTTTTAATACTAATCAATACCCATTTAATTGTGGCTTAATTGTATGAGCAAAAGGGAATAACGGTTTTAATATTGTCTGATCCATAAAAAAATATATGACTTTATTTTTGTAGTCATTTATAAAGTACTTTCAGTAACTTTCTTAATTTCATAAAATGTGATAACTAAATTGACAAATTTCTAATAAGTCTAAATTTTTTACTACAACATAAATTAAGAATTAATGCTGGTTATTTGATAAGCACAAATAAAACGGGAATAATAAATCGGAATCGAGTCATTACTTTATTACTTAAAAAACAAATATTTAAAGTATTATCACCCTACCAATGTCTGCATTCATATTAGAAATTGGAAATAGAATGAAGAAAACTGCAGTGAAATAAAACAACAATAATTCAATTAATTAGTCGATTATTAAGATGATTATTTTATGCAATAATTAAAATTGAAAAATTAAATGTCTACTTCAGATTACAAAATATCCCAAATAATAGTGATATAATTTCTGATGGAGCATCATTCATTCATCGAAATTCAAACTACTAATTTTACTTAACAAGGTAAAATAAATTAAAATCCTTCACAAAAGCTGCTCTGTGGAAAAACGTGGCAGCTTCTAAAGTTGTGTGGTAAATAAGCATTCACGGGTTGATGATTTGTGGCAATGCAAGCAGTTATTTTACTACATAGTAAAAATTATAATCTAAGTGGCTGTTCCCTTTACAGTTGTACAATATTTTGAATGGATTAATCGTAGCCAACAATACAGTCTTAATCAATTGATATACCAAGTTAATTGCAGGAAATACTTCAAGATGACACTTATGTAACGTGTGAAGCATGCTTAATATATTAATTAAGAATATAACCTGATGTAATGCACGATATTGGAATAGTGTTATTGGTCGACAAACTGTCCAAATGATAAGTAGAGCGTTAGACTACTAATTGGTGGGTCCAGGTTTGATACCGGGACAAGCCTCTCTGAGCACCTGCAGCCCCACTATTGGGTGAACTGTTATCACCTCATCAGAAAACGATTCACTTCGAAAGAGTAGGTCATCGTCAAAACAGATGTCTATTTTGAGGGCCCTATGGAACTTTCCTTTTTTATGCGGCAAACATTTTGGAGAAACGTTCGGAAAAGGGTATAGGAATAAAAGAAATTTCGCTATTGTTCAGTATTTTGCTAGTGTGAATAATTCAGCAACGAATTCCTTAGAAGATAAAAATGTTGTTGGTTTCACAAGAAATATATTCTATTTCTATATTAATAAAGTTTTTGTCTCACATCAACTACCGTGCACGCACGTATACATATGTGACCAGGTAATACCATTCTGTGATAGCTTAAACATGGGGTTTGCTTAGCAGTTTTATGTCGAGAATGTCACTAAGTTGGTTTTAAAAAGTTAATGGGATGGTTAATTGCCGATCAATTAGCGTGGTAAAATGAGCATCTGTCGGAAATAACCCGTCTTATTCTTCGAAGACTCACCTAGACTTTGATCCATTGATTTTTCCGAGGGGCTCAAAGTTCTTTAAAAATCTTCTTGAACCTATCGGTATTATGTGAAGTTTGCTGGCTATGAGAATATTATCGAGACAACGATTTAAAAATAATTTCGAGAGTTCAAGGCGTCCGCCCACTATTCTATTGGCGGCCGTGGACAAACTTCACGCGCAGTTTTTTAATTTCAGAGTTGACGGCAAGGCCATTCGAGAAGTCTTAAACATCCAAGTGGGTGAAATTTATGAGAGACGCGTTGCAAATGAAAAAATAGAACATTGGTCGCTGAGGGAATTTAGATCAGGGAGAACGAAGAGGATCCTTCCACTACGAAGTGAGAACCGAAGTGTGACGATATCTTGCGGATAGAGGCGCATATGTATTCAAGCGCTTTAGCCATGATTTGGTTCGTAAGTACGCTATAGCTCTATTTAATCATCCTTTCTATTGAACTCATGAAGGTAATATTGATTTTCAATTTAATGTATTGTTAAGTTTTTATTCAATGAATCATTGTATATATATTAACACATTTTTCTATTAATATACTACCCGCAATATATGAACAGAAATATGAACAGATATAGAGTAACGAGTTTTTTCGTTTCTATCCATTAGTGGCGATGATATCTCGCCCATCCGATATATATTTTTATTCATGGAATGAACTTTCTGAATTTTATTTTTTTGTTAAATATAATTTAAAAGTTTTACTTTAGTTGGTATCTTGTAATGAAGGCTATTTTAAAGGTTTAATGAAAAGAAGAGTATGCTCTGATATTTCCTTATTTTCTTTCAGAAATCAGTTAAATTTGCTATGATTTGTAGGAGATACAGGAATATACAGAATTAGATTTATAGAGATAGATAAATTGCTGAAATACATTTTCGTCAAAAGGTCTGTTTATGAAGTTAATACTTTAATTTTACATGATCCAAGTGATAATTATTAGAATATAAGAAAAGAGAAAGTCGAGTGATGGCATTTTTTGCTGGCCAAAAATGACATCTCTCGAATATTTGCTGATAAATGAATATTAAATATAAATTTAGTTTATATTCCCCTTTTAATCTGTCATTTAACTTGCGTAACGTAAACTTTCATCTAATTCTAAATGCAGTACAAAATAAATTTATAAATAATTGAGCAAATAAAATTTCTGAAATCTCTAAGAAGACATACCTTTACCGAACTGGGACCTATTTTGATCAATAAGGTACGCATTTCCTTAGAAAAGGGCTGTAATTTACATAAAAATATGAAATATTATCTTTCAAAGTTTTATTGACTAATTTAAACATGCGTTGTATGCATAAATTGTTCATTCATTCAGGTAATTCAGAGGGAAAATTTTTCATTTCAGACAAAACTAAGTAATTCATTTTATGTGACTAGGTACATTCTATATAAGAGATATTAGAAATGAGACGGCTCCTAATGAATTTAAGTTGTGTCATATACAATATGTATCATTTGCAATAGTTTTTGTTTTCTTAAGTAGTTATATTTTTGTTTCACGTACATAGTTTCAGAAAGTTATGGCATTTAACGACTACTTTAACACTGATTTAGATATTTGAACTATTTGGAAAATATAAATAATTTCCATTGTAGTATTAGCTCATTGGCACTCAAACGTTTCTTGGCTATGCAAATTCTTAACAATCCAATTTCAGTATTTTATTATTAATTAATAAATGCCATGTATAATAATAAATTATTAAACGTATTGACACACTCCAATTTTAGAAAATAATATTTCCGAATAACACTGATGAGGTTCTGAATGTATATGGTTAACATATTTTAAAATAAGAGATCTAAGCATATTTCATTATTCTATGATCACATATCATATTATTCGGTATTCAATAATCTAATAATAATGGATAACCTTTTATATTTAGAAATATGTTGAAAATAAATTATGCATATCATATCAGGTGATTTTTACTTACTTGGTTTCGTCAGATAGGAAAGAGTTTATCCAACTTATCTCCTTTAGGATAGAATTAAAGTAAATCCATTACGTTTGATCAGTTTCTTAACTCAACATGATTTTATTATCATTTGAGGCGGTCCGCTAAATCTTGGGTTAGATGACAGAATGATGGTTCATTTTATTCTTGCCTATTCAGTTTTCTTTTCCACTGTACTTCATTTCAAAAGAGAATTAGGAAATACCTTCCTCCGAAACTACAGAATCTTACGTCAGTTTGCTATACACCCTACGAAATACACCCTAATGGGTGTATAATGCACCAGAGCGCAATAATCGATACCCACAAATGTAGGTTAAATATCACGATGCATATCACTAACTTGCTCTGTAATATTTCTGGTGAGACATTTCATTAACGAAATAAAAAATACAATGCACAATTTGTGTGGACGTGAATCCATTTAAATTAAACTAATGAAAAAACCGAAGAACATGAACAAATTTTGATTTTTTTAGCAATATACTCAATGTTATTCTCAATTTGCTAAAATTTAATGGGATTTTTTAAATTTTTTGTATGGTCACCCTTAGCAGAAGCTTGATTTAGAACTCACTCTGTTATAATCAGATGGCCTTGGTGCCGGACCTATCTCACGTAGGTTTTCCTATGATTGCTGAAACGTTCATTTAAAAATACTTTAGTAGTCGGAGCCAGGATAATTACTACATTGGAGATAGTTCATATGTGTGACGACCCTCTTTCAGGCACTAAAACGACTAGAGGGTCTCTTATTAAGTATCCTGCCAACGCGGTTATGTAGCCACGGTTTCGAGGAATGCAATAATCCTGAACATCTTTTATGTCGTCAGCTTTCGATTGACGCAGATTTTATCATTGATGTTCCTATCCTTTATTATGTTGTATAATTAATTACCTACTGTCTTTCCCCTTGTGTCGTGCAGTTCACCTTTGGTAGGTGAAACAGCTCGATGATGCCATCTCTCGGCCAAAGAATCGGGACTCTTCGCTATATATAAGGCCGAAGATTTCAGTGAAAAGTAAGTTTCCTCGATATCTGGACGTGCTTCCACTTACTGAGTGTCTGATTTGGCCGGCGACCGCAGCATCGGCCGCCGGGATTTGGAGAGGGGCACTGTCGGAATATCTCGGAAATCAAGGTTACGATCGTGTTTTGCTTCGAGCGGCGGTTGACCACCTATTTCTTCCAGAAGCGTGAAGTTTGACCCTCGACTTTCTTCCTCCGTGAAGGTCCTACTTTCGTTTTGATTACTGGTTCGAGACCCTGACTGCTGGTGTAGATCTTAGGCTCCTTTTTATTTTGCTTCCGCCGGGTGAGAGTAGCGGAGAGGGAGTGTGCACGAGTTATTGGTTTTTTGTCACTCTTTGGAGTGGTTGTTTTTTTGGCCCGCTCTCCTTTCTTTGGCCCATGCGTGCTCAATTTGATTACTTTTCAAAATGGTCGTACGTCGCGTAAATACGCTCGTCTTGCAAGTTGACGACAAGGCGATACCCCCTACTTCGTTGGAGGTCTACCTCTTCACGCTAAAGTCGCTGGGCCTCACACCCGAGGAGATGGTGGCGATCCAATTCGGATACAATCGCCATTTTATATTCCTGAAGTTGGCAACCGAAGCTACAATGACAAGGATGTTAGGCAATAATCCACGAAAACTAACGTTTCCGTCTTAAAGTGATCAGAGGACGACAATAACTATTGGCGAGACTTTCGGCAGTCCGGGTAATGTCAGGGTTATTCGTCTCACAGTGGAGACCACGTTGGAAGACATAACAAGCGAGCTCCATCGTTTTGGTAAAATCCATCACTCGTGGGAGAACAGGAGGGCGACAAGATGACGCAGGTCCTTACTGGTACCAGGGCTGTGCGGATGACAGTCGAGAGAACTCTCCCCTCGTACCTCTACATCGGCGGTAGCCTTGCCATCATCAGCTATGAGGGTTGCACCCACTTGGCCCCCTGCAACCAAGACAGACACGAGCGCAAGACCTGCTCTCGGAACAAGGGAGGGAAGAGCTATGAGGAGGAAATGGTCATGGCCTTCAACCCGAGCCCGAGGTGGCTGTGTAGGAGAGGGTGCGGTCGCTGGTTCCTATCGCTTACTCTATCCAGCTGCTCCCGCCGATTCCCTACAACCTTCTGCACTTGAAAGGAGATTTTAGAGGGAGCAAAAGTCGTCAACGTAAGAAAAAGAGGCGAAAAA
This sequence comes from Hetaerina titia, assembly GCA_037158775.1. Lineage (NCBI taxonomy): Eukaryota > Metazoa > Arthropoda > Insecta > Odonata > Calopterygidae > Hetaerina > Hetaerina titia. Next base: position 31,983,280 of record CM073779.1, read on the forward strand.
GAAGAGGAGAGACGACACTGAACTTCTGATTTCGAACATCGATCTATATACAGGCCCTACCACCCCGCCTATTCTCCCACGAGCGCCGGCCCCTGTCCCTGTGATCCCGACAAAGAAGGACGGATCATCCTTCGTCCTACCTTTCCACGGCCACGCCACTGATGCCCTGCCCCCTAAATCCTTGTATCACGGGCTTCCAACCCCCATAGAACTGGTGTCAGCGGTGGAGGATTCATCTGATTGCGAATGGCCCCCATCCGCAACGGCTAGCCCCTCGATCCGATTATCATGGACTTTGGCCTTTCGGCAGATGACACCCAGTCCGCCACCCCGGCCCCCCTGTGCTCGCTCAAAGAAGGCTCCCCGTGTAACGCTGTCGAACAATTCGCTCTTCGTGGAGACCACGGCTGGCTCTTCCTCTTTGGACGAGGTCGGGGGGGGAGGGATGCCCCGACAACTCGGGACCTCGATCGTCGACTCGTTGGACGAAGCGGCCCGAGAAGCGGCGAAGTACTCGTCGCCCGGCTTCAAGCTGCGACCGGAGCGACGTAAGCCACGACCAGAACTCTGGTAAGAGATGCTCGATGCACATAGCTGTCCGCATAGCATAGCAGATGCATAGCACATAGCATTTGATCAAAGAATATCATTTCGCTGTATATATCCGGCGTTTATAGTGCCTTAAAGATTGCTGTCCTCCAACGTTTTCTCCATGATCTCAGGGCTGATGTAATCCTCCTTCAAGGAATAAAGAAGAACATAGTCTGGGATGCGAACACCTTTCAGGTTATCGGCAATTTCGGTGCCTGTCATTCTGGCACTACCAACCTAGTCCGAAATAGCATTTCGTTCTCTCATGTTCGCCGCCACCCCTCGGGCCGAGTAACGTCCGTTATCGTGAATGGCATCCACATCACCAATTTTTACGCTCCCTCCGGTGAGCGCGCGTCGGCAGGGCGCGAAATTTATTTTACTGGAATTCTCCTCCCCTACCTGTATTCCATCTCGGGAAAGGCCATCTTGGGTGGGGATTTCAACTCTATGTACCGCGGAGAGTAGAGTGTCTCGAACAATATCATGGATAGGGATATAGGGATATGATGACATAATATCCAAGAACGGGCACTCACTGATGCTCGACTCTATTGGAGCGATTAACGCAGTGCGTTCCTTCTACGCCGGTCCCGCTCTATTCACGTCATCAGGGGTTAACTCTCGGACGCGGATTGACTACCTGTTCCTCTTCGCATCACTTAAGAATGATACCCAGAGAGTGGACACCCTCCCAGTGTCCTCCTATGATCACTGCGCACTGATAATGAGTGTTACGTGCCCCGTTACGACCCCGGCGGTACGCGCCAACCACTGCGGCACGGCATGGCGCATGGACCTCGCCATGCTGGAGGACGCGACTCGCCGCGAATCCTCACCCCCGGGTGTGTGAACTGATCGCGGCACACCGTTCCGGTGCAGACCACGCGGTGTGGTGGGACGACGTTTTCGAACTCCGCATTGTCACCCACTTCAAAAGGCAAACTTTTGAGTGCCGAAGAGATAAGAATTACACCATCTCTTTCTACCGCCCGGCGCTGGAAGAGCTCCTCCGAAAGGATTTTGGGCCGGAAGATTTCTACACCCAAGTGTCGTCCCATAAAAAAACTATACTCGGCCACGAACTCCAAAAATACGTTCCCCAAAAATGGCAAAAAGAATTAGACACAGACACAGGGCCCTCCTTACGCTATCCGAGCTTCGGCGCTCGATGATATCCAACTCCGGCTCCGCCAAAGACAGAATCCCTGTCAGAGAATCTGCCACCAGCGACACGGACCGCCTTAGGGGGCGCGGCCCGGCACTTATAAAAGACTTTTAACAGGTATCCCCCGTGGAAGGAGGGATACACACCCCCTCTCCCTCCTCTCCTTATACTGTCCTCAACCCAAAAAGAAAATTTAGGCCAAGACATAGGTTCAGATGAACTGGACTGCGTTTCCTCCGTGTTCCCAAAGGGCAAAGCACCCGGTTTGCATGGCCTACCTTTTGAATTTTATTTTGTGTACTGGGATGCTGTTAAACCTATTTTAACCAACAGTTTAACCGCATTTTAATTAGCGGCTCTCTGACTGCAAGTTAGTGAACCGCCGCGATAACCCTTATACCAAAGATGACGCGGCTCAGGTCGTTCAACGACTTCCGGCCGAGCGCCCTTTTAAATACCGATTATAAAATACGGGAACTCGTCTTGCGCAAAAGAACGTCTCTTGCCGACATCATCCTCTCTCCATCCCAGTACGCCGTGTCGAAAACGCGAAAAATTTTCGATGCCGCACTTCTAATTCGCGACGTTATTTTTTCCTGACACGTATGGCGATCGTTTTCTAGCAGGGTTTGCCATTGGCCTTGCGAAAGCATTTGATATGGTCCGGATCGAATGGATCTTAACCGTGCTCAAGACGATGGCCTTCCCTGAGTACCTCATACGTGCCGTCTCAACGAAGTACACTGGTACATCCTCTACAATTAGGATAAAGTATGCCACCTCACCGCCCATTTCTATCAGTAACTCCGTCCGGCAGGGCTGCCCGCTGTCAATGCTGCTGTTCACTTTTGCCTTAGACCCACTACTCAGACGACTGCAGAGCAGTGGAATCGGGGTACGCCGTCACGGTGCCGTCTGTCTGGGCGTCGCGTACGCTGACGACATAACCCTTTTTATAGACGACCCGTCCCACATGGCTCTTGCCCCTAACGTAGTATGAGTAGGGTGGTCTCTTCCTCAACAAACGAAAATCCAAGCTTTTACTTCTGAAGAGAAACCGGTCTCCGACCTCCATCGGTGGTCGGAAGTGCCCTCCCGCAAAATCTTATGGCTCTGGTGGGAGAAGGAGTTGGCTCCCACGATTGAGTGGAACTGGAGAATTATAGACTACCACATAAAATGGAGTGTTGGAAAACTTTCACTCCCTTCCCGCCCGATCTTAACCCGCGTCCACCTTCTCAACCAGATTGTTTTCCCGAGGCTTTGGTATGTGGTCCATTTGTGGCCCTTACCCCTAAATATAATGCATTTTTTATTAGAGCGACCAACCAGATGACCACGTAAAGAAGGTGTCCCGCAACCAGCTCTCCGACCAGTTTAAGCTGGGTGATCTCAATTTAACAGATACAGCTCTAAAGGCAAAGTTGGTCTACGCGAAGCTCGGCCGGCGCATCCTTGGGGGTGACGAAGCGTGACGCAAGGCACTGCTTAAGGGCCCGTGGCAGGCACTCGCGCATGACGAATGCCACTAGAGGGCATTTGAAGAAACGAAAAAGGTCGCCTCTCTCCAGCGAGAAGGAGAAACAATTATGGTGAAGACCCTGTATCTCAGAGCGATAGTCAAGCAGGGAAAAAAGACATCAAAAAGGACATTATCGTGGAAAAACTGGGCAACCTGCAGAGCGAACGATTAGGTACGTAGTCGAATGATCAACGTAATCGCGAACACGGTCATGACGAGAGTAAGAAGGCACCACCTATGGCTAGATGATTCACCCCTTTGTCCGTCATGCGGTCGAATAGACGACGCCGTGCATCTGTTTCATGGCTACGACGAAGATTCAGAGAATGGGAAAGCCTGAGAAAGATGTACATAACTTGGGACGAACACGTGGGGGTGGTGCCATTATATACATAATTCTGATCACCTTGAACTTTCGGCTTTTTCCTAGCTTCAAAACTCTAATAATGACCACTCTAATTGTGGAGTTCATGCAATTATGAACAGCGAATAAAAATTCGGCAAAAGGTATGCAAGCACTGGTGGAATGGATGTGGTTGCCTCCGCTGCCGGATACACTTTGCCAGTGGCTGAAGAGTTGCTTTACAGAATGTGATTTATATTAATCGATAACCCCCATCAGAAAATGATGTATATCTTGTGAACCCTGCCTCACTATTTCCTTCCATATTAATGCATATGGTCAACATTTTATATGCGGGCATATGAATACATGTCTATGTATATATGCGTGTATATGCATATTTATGTTTATGTGCAGGAATATATTTATGCATATATTAATATAGGACAAAATATATATGTTGTTACCAAAATCGATAATCTGATATTACGTATAATAAAAACACTTGCTGTGTAACGTATGCACTAGACCGAATAAAATTAAATTGAATCATAGATCAAGTGGTGAGAGCATCCGCCCGAGAAGTGGAAATATCCGGAGTTCATGACCCGGCCATGGAAATATTTTTACCCTTGAATGCTCGTCAACACACAAACAGATCCAATATTAATATTACTATTAATTACCGAGAATCCATTATTCTTGAAGCCGTCAGAGCCCCAGTTTTTCTGAGTGATGTAGTAAATCATAGAGATAGTCTTTCAAGTATCTTTCCTTTCATATGCAATGCATTTTCCCCATTGCTTTCTCGTTTCAGTGTTTAATAGTTTCTACTATGTACTCAAGCTTTTTGATTAGCTGAATAAACCAGGTAGCTTAATGAACGATTCTTGCAATAATTGGAAAATAGGGAATTAGTGACCAAAATGTGAGCATCGGTAAGAAAGTCAACGAAACTTTAAATTTAGCTGCCATAAGTACCAAATTTAAACTAAAACTTGTTGGGAATTGTTTGTAGTATGTATAAATGTTACTGGTAATTCTACATAGTTATTGACACGTATTTGTTAGGCGTTTTTACCCTTTTATTTCCCTTAATTATCACTGAAAAAACTTTTTCATCCAGAGAGAAAAAAGAAAACCAGAAAATACCCCTTCCTGGGAATTATGTGTTCATTCATATGTCTTTTTTGATAAGTTTTTTGGTAATGATCTAAATAAGTTGATATAATTTGAGGATTAACCTAATATCGAAAAACCCAAAGGGTAATGCTTCGCTCCTCAGCTTCTTATTGATTTCATGTAATGGATGATTGGAGAGATAAGAGCTCTAAATATTTCTTTTCAAAAAGAGGACTCATTAAAAACAGTGCTATCACTTTTGAGAACCTCTTCTTAATTATACACTTAAAAAAGTGAGGCATCAACTACGACTTAAAGGTAAAGGAAATGAGGCCATTAGATTATATAAAACGGAATAGGACCTCTCTATAAACATCAATTTACATTACCCTTTATACCTAGAATATGTTTGGAAATCGCATAGTTTGACACGCTGTCGAACCTATTTCCAAAATGATTTTGTTTTTTACGGTAAGTGAGGTGGTTGCTGTTTCACTATCATCTCTCAATTTTTTTCAGCAGCGATATTCTCAGTCATTAGGATGTTAAGATTTTAACAATCATTACAGGAAGAATATTTTCTCTCTTACGGAAGAAACATAAATGAATGTAAGCAGAAAAAGGTGATTTCGCAGAAAATGAGAAAATTTTATCTAGACTAAAAACATAACATCAATTATTCTGCACCAATGATATTGCATCGTTAAATAGCCATCCTTGCCTGCTTGTCCTATTAAGTATTTTCTAGAATTTTTGTAATATCAAGCCCCACTACATATGGAACTGAAGCCTGAATCTTTTGAATTTCTTCTTAGGATGTATCGTGCTTCCTAATATACTTTTTGATAACGTACTTTTGGAAATTTCAAGAAAACCTAACATCTAGACACTAGTATTATAAAAATGAAGAAATTGATGATAGAAATTTGCTGCAAGCTGCATTAGAAAGCTTTGGAAAAAAATTATCCGTAAAGTGTAGATTTTTTAATGTAAAAATACCTGGTTTCTGCCAATAATTTCACACAAATTGAATTTGGAGGTAACTCACAGTACAATTATCAAAAATTCAGAATTCTTTCTAATGCTTGATATATTTGGTAGAATTACAATATAATAGATACCCAACCGCGTTTAATCATAGGTGCATTTCTATTTATTCGTAAAATAAAATTCACTTGGGGTTAAAAAACATCATCATTGGTCATTTGTTAGAGAAGGGGGGAATTAGCGGAAGTCTCATGCTCAAGGGTAATTCATTCCGTAAAATCAAATCAGGATTAGGGAAGAAAATTAATAAGAATGTGCGAAGATTTTTCATTTTTCTTATTTAATGTATGGAAGAAAATTTCAAACCGGTTTCAAAGGTGTCGCAAATAAAATGTGATAAGTATGCAATTGAGATAAAATAATTTTTAACTTTAGAGTATTTTTCAATACTCATTGAGGGCGAATATACTTACGTTCATTATGAAATTTTTATACAAATTAATAAATTTTCAGTTTCCCAAAATACATTTAAATTCCGCTGCATAGAAAACGTTTTATTCAGCTAATGTTTTGCTTTTATTTTCTCCTAAGGGTTAATCCATCACCATCTTTTACAAGCCAAGTCAGGCTTCGTTGTAGCCGTACTTCAAATAGTTAGGGTACTTTGTTATTAGTTAACGACAAAGTACAATCATGAAAGCAATCAAATTTTTCTATCTTCCATCTCCAGCTAATTTTCCACTATCTACAAACTAAAGTGTCAACTATCATAACAGAGCCTGTATTTAGCGGAAATTGCATTGCGTTGCCTTCATTTTACCGATTATAAAATTTAACTTAAACCCATTTGTGTGTCATGGTATTCAAGTCTTACTTAAGGTACTTCTTCAAGTGCGATTATAGAAAGGTACCTGAATGGCGGGAGGGGGGATTCAAGCGAAAAGATGATGCTGTTCATGATAGAAAGCATGGAAAAGACGTGCATTCACAAAACAAATATATTAAAAGTTATTTTGCTCTTATTAAAAACATTAATTATTTAAATTTGATAATTATATTTGTGATTAGGAATAATATATGAGAATAGAGTACCTGAAATATACGTATTAAACATATGTTATTTGTATAATCTACAGTTAATTTAAAAAAAACCTACTTCCATAGAAAAACTGGTATGGTTACTAGAAAGGGGAGCATACTATGAACAAACAAGATAATTTTGTAATTTTTTATCAATAATTTAATGTTTTTAATTCTGCAAAAATTATTCATAGTTAACATCATATCCATTCCTCCAATATGTTACGGTAAATTTGATGTGTCATAATTAATTGAATAGTTCATGTTATCATATCAAACCCTTGCAAAACTTGATATTTCCCTAGATGCGTATTTCCTATGTTCATTGCCTCTTTCACTCAAATATTTTGTAATTGTTGTAGACAGATTTCACTTCGAGACAAGAAAAAGGAGGCTTTAAATTAGAAAAAGGAAAGATTATCATTTATTAACCCTCCATAATTCGGCTGAATATTTTATGGTTGGTAGAGATAAATGCTCTAAGGAAGAGTGCCTCAAATTCGCAACGCACGTGAATTTAAGACGATGTGAAATCATGTATTATATAGGAAAATGTAGTATAATTTATCCTTGTGATTTTGCCAAAAAATCCCTCCCCGAAGTGTCTTCCCATAATATTAGATTTTCCAAGCCGTTTTGAAGTTTTTCATTGAATATTTTAATATAATACTATGGAGAGTATTTAAAAAATTAAGAAGTATTCAGGATTTCTGTTAACATTGGTTATTTCGGGGGTGCAATGGCACTGAGGAATCTCCTTTATCCTCCATTCTGCGAACTGGCCGTAAGGCATTTCCTCAGCTGTTCCGACTACCCTCCGGCTTTCACTAGAGGGCAAGGAGCTGGAGGTAAGACCGGTTTTGAAGGAACCGTGGAAATTACATTCCGAATTCAAAAACACCACTGAATGCCTACTTAAATTTATCACTTCAGAGAAAGGCAAGGGAGAAACACCCTAACAAGCAATATTATATCTCTTTTGCCATTTTCTCAAGGAATAAGTCTCCGGAAATAATCCTTTTAGCGGTGCTTCTGAATATTGGATGTAATTTCCTCAGTTTTCTCAAGATCGCAAACAAAAGTGATTTTAGGCACTTGTATACAGCCCTTGGTGGCATAAAAATTCAGTGAATTTCCTAATGACGACCTTATTGCGTTTTACTATTTTGCTCGGGATTTACATTGTTTATCCATTCAATACCAAACCACTTGATGAAGTAGCTAAGTAATCACAAAGCACAAAGGCGGAAATAATTTTTCAAAAACTATCGATTATAGCGGCTGAAAATTCAAAAATAAATCTTTAAAATATTTAAGCACTGCTGTATGGCATCACGAAATCATGATGGATAAAATACGTATGCCTTCCAAGCTGTATTAAACGGACAGTTAATGATACCGTAGTGAAAAATCTTCCCCCATGACCGTATAGGACTTTCATTAAAGTACTTAGTGCTCGCTACAGCAATGCTTGCCCTTGTTTGCTTGTTTGCAAGCTTCTCCTTCCCTCCCTCGTCTCACACTATGGGGGATGCCTCCGCTTTCTGCCTGCTGCGATGTGTCACATTCCCCACTTGTGTCCTTGGGGGCGGAAACTTTGAGATGCATATCCATGTGGTAGTGGAATTTCTCTTTATTACTCTTCAATTCTAATATCCTCGTTTTTGGATAAATTTTTACAACATTCTAAAGTGCATGTGAATGTTAGTTGATAGTACATGTATATGCATGAGTCTAGGTTGAAAAGGTTTTGAATGAATATATGCGCCGCTATGTGTTCAGATTAACACATGTATGTTGGTTTTTCATGTGGTCTTATTCACTTTTAAGGGTGGGGATCTAAAACCCTCTGTCAAACGCCATTGGGGCGACTTGCGGGAAATTACCTAGAAGTAGACACACTGAAGCCCGTAATGAAAGTGTTTGCTCCAGACAAATATCCATTCCTAAAAAACTAATTAAATTATCCTTAACGAGATTTGAGCCAAAATTGTATGATTTTTAACGGAAATGAAATCTGAAATGAAAATATCCTGGTGAATTGAGAGCAATACCGCAAACCTCCATATCATTTGGATGGATATTCACGTCCATATAGATTAATTTCGGAGAACATTCATTTTTTTCTTCCTGGTTGATGAAACATTAAATTGCGTCAGTCAATCGTGGTGTAATAAGCACAGAGGAGTCACACCAGTAATTTTAGAATACTGCAGAACCATACACCAGTAATTTCAGAATTCAGAAAAAAGATTTCAATAGTTAAATCTGCAAATATGCATTATCAACAACTCATTTTCTGTGGGAGATGAAAGGATTTGTATCTATCATTAAGTTTTATTTCGGTATATTTTAATTTAAATTAATATAAATAAACTGCGCTACTTATTATGTGAATAATGCAGTCTAAATTAATTTTGCGAACTTCCTTTTTTATTAAAAAAATATCCATGGTAGTTTTAGATCTGATATCCTGAAAGACTTTGACATCCATTTGGATTCTGTGGTAATGTCGGTGAAGTTCAATGAATACTATATAGGATCAAGGGTTCTCTCTAACACCCTTCCTATCATGGAAGCAATCGAGGTTAAAAAAACACTGCAGAGTCCCATGTAAAGCTCCTGCTTCGTCATAAAAACACCGGGGAAGAAAAGACATCCAACGAAAAGTATCATTTCGTTTTGGGAATGCTCCAGAATGAACGTTATCCGAGCATTGTTGCTCAGGAAGATTAAAGTTTTGAATCGCATTAAATATTCCCGAAGTAGAGCTGCCCCTTCTTTTAAATGCTGTAAGGAAGGAAGGTAAATGTATTCATTTCTCGAAGGAATCGTACCAAATCTCATTGAATTCGAAGGCTACACCATAATGGGACTGTAAAAAATTCAATTTCCGGCATATTTAAATAAAGAATGAGACATTATTAGCTATTAAACCTACAAATAACAATCGACTTAATATATAGTGGGAAAAAGATATTCTTAATGCGCTTAAAAATTTATCATGCTCAACTCTGACCCCCACATATAAACCATAACGAACTTTAGTCTGAATCGCCAAAAAATTGCCCGCAATCTGTATGTGCCCTTTACTTTCTTTTAACGACTTCTGTTTTCGGTAAATATTCTTATCGTTGCCTCTACCGTTAAAAGAGAGGTAGATAGAAACATAAAATAACACATAAATTTATATACGTCACCTCCTAGGAGTAATTTTGGTTTATGATTAGGTTAGAGGTCCCTAATTCAGTTTGTAACTTTTTCATTTTCACTACAATATCTTATTTTTGATTCAATATCTTGAGAGGGACTTTACGAAAGGCTTTTGTCGTTGCAACACTCTCCTGTGTATTCCCTTCTTCCGATTCAGGAAAGCAATAAAGTATGTATCGAACGATGACCTTTTCCTAAATTCAAATTTGTTACGCCTGAATACGTTTCTACACTCAATAAAGGATACCTTGCTAATAAATTTTAGTTTCTAAGATTTTTCAGACTATCGACTGTTACGGAAAGCGGTCCGCAATCACTGTGATCCCCAATAACGCCTTCTTTAAAGTTAAGGCTTATTGGAGCTACCTTCCGTTCTTAACCTTATTCTGTTTCTTATAAAATGTTGTTTTAAATTAGGTTCCTAACCTAGTTCTTCAGATATTTTTGTTCAAATTATTAAGACCTGTTATTGTACGTTTTCCTTTTTGGGGCTATTTTTTATTTCCTTCCTGATAAAATATATGACCATAGTAGAAAATCGCTATCGGATATTGGCCTCTATATTTTACATTCTCTGTGATATTTTCGTCATTTTTAGCTTTCAATCGATGCAGAATTAGAAGTTTTCCCAGTATTTTTCTTCAAATTTACCTATATATTTTCTCTAAACCATAATTTTCCAAAAGTTTTCATGGTTATCCTGTAGTTATTTTCAAAATATTAAACTCGTAGGATTTGACGAAATCTTAGAAATTAGAAATATCTTGCTGCTTAAATTTCATGGTTTAGTTGTGTTTCGTCGAAGGCAAGGATTAGTACTCATACCTCTCAAGATTGGCCTCCTCATCAAAATTTAACTTAAAATCCACTCTTCCCTCTTGCCTCAGTGGAAAAGTTTCAGAGATTAGCAAAATTGTTCACTTCATTTCCAAATTCTCATATTGTTCATTGAGCTCACTAACTCCCACGTAAATCAAAAATCTTTTACATGTTTCACTGTTCTATGTGAACTAAAACTTCGTGAGTAAAAGGTGAAAACATATCAACTATTAAATAGTTTTGATAAGAGAGTTAATGCAAGATAAATACTCGTGTTTAATGCGTGCCACAACAACTCGCAAACCTGAAGAAGTCAGCCACGGTAGCATTAAGTTAAGTAAGACGCAATGTGGGAAATTCATGGAAGAAACCTTTTATTAAAGAAAAGGAAGATGTTCAGAATACACTAGATTATTATAAAAAAATATTTCAAGACGAAAATAAGCGTTTTCGGTATGAATTACATTGGAATCCCTTTCACACACAAAGAAAGAGAAAAGATATATTGGTTTACTATCATATTTTTAGAAATCTAGCATGTGTAACTATTTTTAAGCATTATTTTATTGTGAATAACTAAAATGTCAGGCAATTGGTTCTTAAAAAGTTACCAAATTTTCATACCAATATTTTGTTTTCTTAAGGCCTTTCATGAGAATATTGCTTCGGTTTTTAAACAATATTCATTCATTCATCCCTATTTACTTCATAAATATATGAAAACTGCAAAATCATTTGCCGCCGAGAACTCTAACTACAACCAATTTAAAGAAAGAACTAATATTACTCTTTCCGTTCGAGATAATGATGGAACAAGTCTAATCTTTAAATTATAGGCTTTGTATTTCAATCGTATGATCAAAACTTGCTGGGAATTTAATGCCAGCTTCTCACGGTCTACCTCCGAATGAGGTGCGTGTGGATTTTAGGCGCATGCAAGGTATTCACCATCCTAAGGAATCCCTCGCTTTCCAACGCACGTCAACTTGTAGCGGAGAAATAGTGATTCTATGAGTTCCCAAAGAAGCTCCTCTGGCTGGAAGGGGCCTCGTATAAGAGTGTTGAGTGGGGAGAACCGAGGAGGGAGAGTGGGAGATGCCTCGTTTCCCTGGGGGAAGACGGTCGGTGGACTCGAGCTACAAGTGAGTGCTTGCTGCGTTGAAGGAGATGGTTGAGAGGGGCAAGGAGTTTCTGAGGATTCTCCGTGCCGACCAAGGACGGAGGAAGAGAGCCTAGTTGCTGGGCGATCTGTCCTGGGCGGTTGGAGAGAAAGGAGGCAGAGTGTTGGGACCGTTTGGATTCCACGCTGGAATGGGCGGGTGATGGAGTGGGGGAATGCTGGCAGTTGAGTGGGGTAGTGGACCCTTTTTTCTTTACCCGACGGAGAACGTGAAAGCTTGAAGGTTTTCCAGATGTCTGGGTTCTTAGCTTGGAGGCTTATGAGACTCCAAGATAGTGTCTGAGAAAATGAGAAAAAGGGCATTTCTAGTGGAAAAAGCGGTCCATCGCGCGCTCGCTTAGAAAAGGAAGCACGAGAATTCTGTTGATTCCCAAGGATATCGTTTTACATTGAGACTTACTTACTTAACCTTGGAAACGTTGAGACCTAATCAGCGCATTCCAGATCAATGAGGGGAATATAATAACAAATCTCACTGTCAACCGATGTGTACCTACCATCATCATAAAAAATATCTCACTAAGGTCTCGTAAGAATTGTTGTATTTATGAACTTTATGTAGAATATTGATAAATATAATTAATCTAATTTTTCATTTGATATTTTTGATGTAAATGCTCTAAAGGTAAATATAATTTGATTTATATATTAAGCAACAAGATACCACTCTAATTCAATGTCGTAGAGAAAATATATAATATATGAAATACTTTTACCCGTGCAATTACAACAACTCATGGTTTAACTCCATAACGTACTTTTTGAGCTTATTTTATGCTTTCCAATATATCTCTGTAGTTTCTTCCTCCGGCAAGAATTTTCAGCGTTCACCCATCACAATCTGCAATAATCTATTCATTTTTTTATCCTCTACCTCCAGTCTTTCTATCTTTGAACTTCCCCCATTAGCCTACAATCTTCCTTTAACATGCCCCAAATTTTTTCAATTCTTTTTCCCACTTCACATTTTATTTTCCGTTTTACACCTCTATGCCTACACAAAAACCCACAAGCCGACATGAGGAGATGTTAGTTATTAGGGCACCAGGCAATAATGCTAAAATATGATTTCATGCAGGAATTTTAAAATATTTTCTTATTGTAAAAAATACCGTACACATGCACAGCTCTTGAAAATTTAGTAATGGGCTAGTTAAGAAAAAATCTATAAAAGGATGCAAATAAAAAAATTCACATTCGACCCTCATATTTAGGAAAAAATTCACAATTATGCCTCAATAGATTTCTTACGGTTTATTTTATCGGTCATCCCACGTGTTAAAACACTATTCGTTTAATATTTCTTGGCGTCCATAAATATAAATATTCCGTATGTGAGAGTGTGAAATCTTTGTCAGTTAAAAAGTACAGACTTTTTCTGTAATATTGGCTATTGTGCTTTTCTTCATGCATAATCCGTCAGATTTTTCAGGATTAAGACATTACAATGACACATTGGCTTTCCTCGCTCAATCGGCGGTTAATTTGATGAAGAAATTTGATCAATGAATGAATCACGTTTCATAGCTATTAACTTTGAACATCAGGCTATTTTAGGTGTAATTTTACTGTCTCATATATATATATATATATATATATATATATATATATATATATATATATATATATATATATATATATATATATGCAGAAATTTTTCCTATATATATGTATATATATACATATATAATACAGGGTTCGTCCGGAAAATAAGTGTCTTGACAAATAAGTCTTTTTTGACAAAAGGGAAGTCGTAAACTACGAATTTGTTCCTGAACGACAAACTGTAAATGCTGCATTTTACGTCCAATTGCTCGACAGGCTTCGAAAATGAGTCGCCCGCGTCCGGCCATCGATTAAAAACATCTGGCGGCTGCATCAAGACAATTCGCCGTCTCACACGGCGCTTGTCGTGTCGGACTTCTTGGCCAAACACGGAGTGGCAACGCTGCCGCACCCGCCCTACAGCCCGGACTTGGCACCACTGGATTTCTTTCTGTTCCCGAAGATAAAGAGGAGTTTGAAAGGAACAAGATACGGGACTTTGGACGCCGTTAAAGAGGCCGTGACAACGTGTCTTCGAGAGGTTCCCGATGATGCCTTCGCGGGAGCGTTCCAGGAATGGGAACGCCGCTGAAACAAGTGTATCGACTCACAAGGGTCCTATTTTGAGGAAGAATATTAGCTTAAAATTTGTAAAAGTGAAGTAATTTTTTTTCCTGAGCTCAGTATACCTATTTTCCGGACGAACCCTGCATATATATATATATATATATACATACATATATATATATATATATATATATATATATATATATATATATATATATATATATATATATATAAAACTTAGACAGTAACACACAGCACGAGAACACATAAAAAGAACACTCACAACAATATCTTGATAATTTCGACGGACTTGAGCTCCGTCTTCTTCGGAAGATAAGATATGACTAAGGAAAAGGGTACGCGGTGCAGAGAGAGTATGGGACGAGGGAGAGGGGAAAAAACAGGCAGTGGGGGAGGGGTGAAGGAGGGGTATATGGAGGGGGAGAAAGCGGAGCGGGGAACAGGTGGTGGGAGAGGGGTGAAGGAGGAGGTTATGGAGGGGGGAAGGGAGGCCAGAGGGGAGCGGAGATGAAATAAGGAGGATGCGGAAATAGTAACAAGCGACACAGAAAACTAACAATTCATCCACAGATCCCACAACACCCATGACCAAGACATCAACTCACCAAGTCATCATAAGGGCTTGACAAGTCAAAACACAGGACAAGGATGGCAAAATGTATGCGGATGAATAAATTGTCCCACCACCTCGCAAGAAACAAATCCACCTCCATCCACCCCAGCCCCACCCCCCCATTTAGTGAGACATTGAGACCCGGATGTTGATAGGCTTTACACAGCCATATAAATGCCAATTCCATTGTTTTTAATTTTATAGGGTTATCGGATGGGGGAAGGGATGCTAGCACGGAAACATTGTAACAGTGGTTGAAGGGGGTGTTGTGGTGGGAGGCATGTTTTGGGATGGGAAGACCCGCGGACGGGGAAGAGGGATTACATGAGGCGCGATGATTGTTCACCCTGAGGTTCAGGGGTGTAGAGCACTGGCCTATATAAAATCCCGGGCAGAGTTTGTAAGTCAGAAGATGTGCATGAGGAGTGGGGGAAGGGCGGGAGAGAGTTAAAAGGTGGGATGGAGAGGGGTGGAGTGGTGAAAATAGGACAAGTTTTGCATCTTGCTCGCAAGCACGGAGTGGGTGTGATTCTGGGGGTGGGAGGGGATTTGGAAAGAGGCTTGGTGGATTTGAGGAGATCTGATAGGTTGGCGGGCCGTTTGAAGGTAACAGAAGGGCATTTAGGAAGAAGGTTGGACGAAACGTGATTTTTGAGGATGGGGTACAGGTCTTTGAGGATGAATTTAAGGGACTGGATGCCAGGGAAGTAGGTGGTGCATATTGAGAGAGGGTGGGAGTCTGTGGTTGAGGGAGGATTGGGGGTGTAGGATTGTTTTAGGATTTTTTTGTGAAGGAGAGAATCTGGGTATCCCCGTTGGAGGAGGGAATGGTGAAGGTTGTTGAGGTATTTGTTGAGGGATTCGGGAGGGTTGCAAATGCGGTGCCCGCGGATAGAGAGGGAGTAAGGGAGGGAGCGTTTGGTGTGGTAGGGGTGGCAGCTGTTAAAATGAAGGTATTGTTGTTTGTTAGTAGGTTTAGTATGTACGGAGGTTAGAAATTTGTTGTTAGTTAGGGAAATATTTACATCGAGGAAAGTGATCTGTGATGATGAGGTGTTGGAAGTGAAAGAAAGAGATGAGGAATCATTAAGTTGGGATATGAAGGAATTGAGGGAGTCTATGTTATGTGGCCAGAGTAGAAAGATGTCATCAATGTACCGGAGCCACAGAAGGGGTTTAAGAGGGTAACTGGAAAGGAACTTCTCTTCCAGGACACCGAGGTGGAGGTTAGCGTATGACGGGCTGAATCTACTTCCCATGGCACAGCCCTTGGTTTGGAGGTAAAAATTGTCATTAAAAGAAAAAGAGTTACGGGTGAGGATGATGTTAGAAAGGTCAATGAGAAAATCGGTGCTTGGAGTTTGAGGGCTAGGGCGTTTGGAGAGGAAGTAGCGTAGGGAAGCAAGGCCTTCTTCGTGAGGAATGGAGGTGTATAAGGATGTGACGTCAATTGTGGCCATAATGATCTTGGTGTCAGAAGGGAGGGAAATTGAGTGGAGCAGATTGAGGAAGTGGTAGGTATCTTTGACATAGGAGGGTAATTGTGAGTGTTCTTTTTATGTGTTCTCGTGCTGTGTGTTACTGTCTAAGTTTTTTATTCAACACTTCCGTGTTACTTCGAAGAAATCATCTATATATATATAATATACTTTTATATTATATATAATATAAACAATTTCCCAGGAGCGGATGCGGACTCTGACCACAATTTAGTTGTTATGAAATGTAACGTCCGTTTCAAGAAGATAAGGCAAGGGCGGCGGGTTAGGAATAGGAACGTAGAAGCATTAAATGGATTAACGAGGAAGGAGTATCAGCAGGCTGTAGAGAAAATAATGGATGATGGTAAAGAACTAAGTACAATCGAAGAAAAATGGGAATGTAATAAGCAAATGAAATCGGAAGCAGCAAAAGACACTATAGGAACCGCTAAGGGGAAAAGAATAAGGAAACCATGGGTCACGGATGAGATGATTGCAAAGATGGATGAGAGAAGAAGATGGAAGAATGTAAACACAGAGTTAGGTAAAATGAAGTACAAAGAGTTAAACAATAAATTGAGAAGGGACACGAATGAAGCAAAACAAGAATGGTGGAAAACGCAATGCGAGGATATGGAAAGTTTACAGAAGAAGGGTGAAATTGGTGCTCTATACAGCAAGGTTAAGTTATTATCGGGAAGTAAGAAGGCAAGATCTGTGCTAACAGTTAAAGATAAATGGGGTAAGATAATAGTTGAACCAGGAAAAATCCAAGAGAGATGGAAGGAATATATAGAAACACTCTATTGCAAAGAACTTAGGCCAACAAGGTTGGACATAGAAAAGGAACATGTCGTAGAAGAAGATAGCATAGGTCCATGCATACTCTACGTTGAAATAGAAAGGGCATTAAAGGAGATGAAATAACATAAGGCCTTGGGTGTGGACAACATTCCTGTAGAACTGTTGAAATGTTTAGGAAAATGTGGGAAGAAGGCCCTTTATGGACTGAGTCGTAGTATCTAAGAAGAAGGAATCTGACCGGAAGATTTTGTGAGATCGGTGATAGTTCCTATTCCAAAAAAGGCAAAGGCTATATCATGGGAGGATTACAGAACAATAAGTTATATATCCCACGCAGCTAAAGTTATTCTCAGGATCATCAACAAAAGGATAGAGAGTAAGGCAAATGATTACTTAGGGAATGATCAGTTTTGGTTTAGGAAGGGAAGAGGTACGCATGATGCCATTGCAGTAATGAGATCACTAATTGAGATGAATATAGAATACAACTAGGACGTTTTTCCCTGTCTCCTAGATTTCGACAAAGCGTTTGATAGAGTGAATTGGGAAAAATTAATTCATGCATTGCAGAAAATAGGAATGGATTGGAGGGATAGGAGACTGATCCGCAACATGTATATGTCTCAGACTGCTCAGGTGCGAGTGGGGAACGGAGAGTCCGGATGGGCAGTGTTAGGAAGAGGGGTAAGGCAGGGTTGCCCATTGTCACTGGTGCTGTTCAACGTATACTATATGTGGAGGAAATGATTAAAGAGGCATGGGAAGAACTGGAGGTAGGAATGAAAGTCGGAGGGGAATTCGTAAAATCGGTTAGGTTTGCTGATGACCAAGCATTAGTTGCTCAGTCAGCCAAGGGGTTGCAAGCATTGTTGAGTGAATTGGAGGTTCAGTTCGATAAATATGGGATGAGAATCAATGTTAATAAAACCAAGGTTTTGCGATTTTCCAGAAAGAAAAAGGCTAAGCTAAATATTAAAATAGGCGGGGAAAAAATAGAGCAGGTAGAGCAGTTTACATATCTCGGAAGTGTTTTGGACCAATACGGTCAAAGTGGTAGGGACGTAAGGAGAAGAATTACGCTAGGCAAGGAGGCTTTCTCAAGGAGGAGGGAGTTGATGACGGGGACGTTGAGTAGGGATGTTAAGACAAGACTCGTAAAAACTCTGATATGGAGCGTAGCTATGTGCGGCGCGGAAACGTGGTCACTGAAGTAGGAGGGTAGACGTAGATTGTAGGCTTTTGAAATGTGGGTGTGGAGAAGAATGGAGAAGGTGAAGTGGACCAAAAGGAAAACAAATGAGGAAGTACTGGAGATGGTGGGTGAGGATAAGGGTTTGTTGAGAGAAATCCTATGGAGGCAGGAAAGATGGATGAAAGGCGAATTGAGAGGTAGTGGAATGTTGAAGAGGGTAATAGAGGGAAGAATGTTGGGCAAGCGAGGTAACGGCAGGAATAGGATAGGGATGTTGGACGGAATGAAGGGAGGAAAGAAGTACACAGAGATGAAGAGGGACCTGATATAGATTAGTTTGCTAGTTGGAGAGTCACAAAATGTTTATTTGACAGTTGTGTCCATCCAAAAACCTACCTTAAACGGTAGATTACCTAAAAAAATATATATATAATAAATCACCAATATAAATTTATGTCAAACATATACTTAAATATTAAACCATTAAAAAATGAGAAAAACATCGTAAACGCAATGCGATTTCTACTGAGTTAATATTCATTGCACTAAAAGCGCATGAGAAGACTATAAAAAATGAGTTCTTATTCGTATATTCATACAATCTGAAAATTCATTAATTTAAATTAAATAAATACTGATGCTATTTTATAAAATTGCTAAGCAGAATAATTACTGCAAATCTGTTTGTTTCCCTTTAGGGATGCACGAACCTAGCAGGATTCGCCTAACTTTTACACATGAGAAAATATTCCTAATTAAATAAGGAGATCTTGCTATTTCCGTTGAATTATTATGTAAACAAAATATAAAATAATTCGTCATATTATACTCATAAAAATGTTGATTATTACTGATAAGAAATGTTTACAGAGTTTTTTCCCATAGAGCGAGAATTAGAAAAGAAATAAAGTCAAGTCAATATTGGAACTCAGATTGAAATTTATATCCTGAGCGAGTACGGCAAAGAAGAGTTATCCCAATTTATTCTCATAAACAACGTATGATTGCAACAGGAGGAAGAAATGGGGAACATAGTTGACCCTCGACGTTCAGCTTTCTCGGGTGCCGTAATTGGTTTCCACCAGGGCCGACTGGGTCTCTTCAGATGACAGAGAGTGTAAACATGATGAAAATACGACTGCTGAACACTTTTCTTCGTAATATATGGGCGGTGTTAAGGCGCTCTCCTTTTAGTTTTTTTAGACGTCAAGTTAGGTTTTCAGCACATTATCATTGTTTAATGAGGTAATAATTACTCCTTTCCTTATTATGTAAAGGTTACACCCCTTAATTTTTAAAAGGCACAATTATAATATTTACTTAATTTGCAAAAAATATTTTCCAAAGTGAATTCATGCTTTTGGAAAATTGGACAATTGTTATTCATCGAAAGATATTTTTCGCAAGGTTTATGTTCACAAATTTATTGTTTTAACAAAACTAAGTGAAATTCTATGCATATAAGTGGGGAACACTTATAAAGAGAGAAAATTAATTGTGGTAAATCTTACTGCTCAGAAATATTTTTTTAATTAAATTAAACTGATTCTACTAAACAAATAAATATAAAATATTTAAAAAAAGCAATTTCATAACTGACTCAGATTTTTAAGTCTCGCTTAGATTGTTTCATTTCATAGATCCCTTCAGTCTCATAGATATATGCCCTTCGTGATGAGGTATAGATTTACTTCGATAGAGTCGAAGGTCATTTTGTAAGGCTATTGGGCCTCGCTATTGATTTTTATCCTATCTATCTTTCTTATCATTTTCTCGTGTCGCTGGGCCTTAACTACCACTTTTTTCTACGCTGTGCTTGAAGAGAGCCGAGGAGTTCATCCCGTGAACTTTAAAGCAATTGTCTCTATTCATGCATCAAGGCGAAGAAAAACCATTGACCTGCGCTGGAGATGACACAAAGTTGGTAAGTTTGTTCACGTGGGTTCAGCGGACTAAATGTCAAAGTGGGTCATCCTTTATGCCACTCCCAAGAAACGTCGACCCGTAGGCTCCTTCGTCTGACCGGAAAAATTGATAAGGAAAGCTTGCTCAGCATTCTCTTCCACGACTGTCGTTTAAAACTACAACCTTACCCTGAATATTTTCTAAGGTCTTCATGGAATTGAAACAAATAGAATGCAATTTAACGACAAGTACTATAGCAAAATTCGAACGTGTGGACTTTCCGTCGCACAGGGGAAAACAGTATAAATTCAGATAAATTATTAGTTAACTATACCTGAATTATAATGGAAATGCTATCAATTTTCCGCCTTTTCATTTTAAAATTGACTAACCGCATTCGTCACAAAGATTTACTGGATATCCCTCTCTCCGCATGTACTATATATAAATTTGCACGTTGTTTCGAGGTTTTATGGTGAATGTTTTTTTCTCTTTTTCCTTCCTCTCTCTTATCCTAAATTATCCCTTACCCATCTCACTTGGTGTTTGCACCCATTGCCACACCCACACCCTTTGCGGTGTATTTATGTAGTTGCAGATATCGATATTTTCATGAATTTTTGCAGTTAATTATATGACTTAGAAAATTTAAGAATTATATGGTACCAAAAAAGGAAGTACACGTCAGAGGCACGTATAAACTATAGATGAAGTTTGCTATATTTGTGTATGAGGGAAACTGTAATCTCAATTTTTTTGTTAGAGTAAATTCCAAAGAAATTGCATTTCATGTTGCAAATGCTTTGTAAATATTGTTATGGTAGGTTTTTTAATTATAAACTTTCAATTAAAAAAAATTCATTTCAATCCTTAGATTAATTTCATGCAACAACCCATCATTTCCTATTCCGTGCTAATTGTCTCATACGCTTGTAGTTGATGTTCAACTTTGATTTTCTCCTTCTCTATTAGACTTTCTGCATTATATTACGTACAATTTTTTCTTATTTTTGTTTATAACTAAGTTATTGTACTTCAAATAGGGCTAAGAACCATCTAGATTTTTTTTAATTAGGAGTGCCTGAATGAGCCTTTTCCTCTTGTGCTCTTTTGCATTCCAACACGTATGTCACTTTGTCTGTTAATTTAATCTTCAGTATTTTCCTCTAAAAATTATTCCAAATCTATTATACGGAGAACGTCCTGTATCAAATGAACGTTTAAACGAAATGCATCCTTTTCTGAAACTTGAGATTCCTCAAACACATTAGTTGCCTCTTCTTAAGCAACGCCTTCTTATTCTTCACTTGATGTCGGTAGACTTTCTTCCAGCCGAAGTTATGCTGCAGGTAGAGGGAGGATTCCACCTTCTCTATGGTCACTCTTCGAATTATGATACTTTTCAGCTTTGTTCTTCCAAACACATTGAGTTTAGTTTTCTTCTTGCTGTCACTAAAATTATATTCTCGAAGTAACTGGTGAATACGCAACCCATTTACGTAGTCGAAGGCCTTCTACAAATTCGCGAAAGTCATATATTTAACTGTGAAACTCAAGGGTAATTATTGAAACCACAGGAACTGTGTTTTAAATCATTACCCTCGTGGTGATTATTGCCTTTCTTATTCTTCAGTTTCCCCCGAATTCTAACTTGTTTTCAGTAAGTTTTTCTTCCAGTATTCCGTCTATTCGTCACCTAAATCTGAATCTCATCTGTGGAATCAGTATTTCCGCTGAGTCGTGAATCAGACTCAATGTGTCCTTCGGATTTTTATGTTCTTCATTTCTTCGGATTTGCAATCATCTCAATCTTCTCTAAGTTCTATGATGATTTTCAACTCTCCTAGCTACCATTGATTATTTCAGAATTGAACACTCCCCTTTGAATTCTAGTTTCTTCAATACTTCTCCGCTTGCTTTGTCAACTGCTGGTGCCTTATTATTCTTCAGGTGTTTCCCAGCTTTGTCGATCTCGCTTCTCAGTATTTTCGCGTTCCATTTGTTATCTTCAATCAAAAACTGTTTTTTCATCAGATTACCCTCTAGTTTTTTTGGATTTTGCTAGAGTACTTCAATTTAACCCTTCCGTCTCATACCAAAGTCCTTATCCCCTGTTAACACCTTTCGATTGGCGTCTTTGATAATGCAAAAATTCGTTGTAGTTTCTTCGTATTGGGTCTTCATCAGTTTATAAGCAGCATCATTTTTTTCTTCATATCAGGTTTCTATCCACTTTTCCCTGGCCTTCTTGCACTCTGGTGTGTCTTGTTTCCATTATATTTTAGTCTTTTTAAGTCACTTACTGTATTTTTCTTTTCGCCATGTTTTGGTCGAGTGAGCATATATCCATGTTCTCTTAGGTTTTGCCGCCCTACTGAAGAGTTACTCATCTTCTACTTCGGAATTTATGTTCTTATTTTTCTCCAATAGTCCTGTAGTAATCTCATATGAACCTTCTGTATCTTAATGTAAGGTGGTGGTGAGCTTTTGATTTTTTCCACTTGCTTGCTTTTTTCCAGTATCAATGTGTTCCTGTTTTACTTTTTTCATCTTATTTTATCGATTGTGATCACTATTTGCATCTACACTGGAATGGCTCTTACATTACTATACTTGGCATGTGTTCCTCATTCTTTCAAGCATGCAGTCAAACTACCCCGTCCTCCGGTATCTTTCATGGGCACCTGCTATTATTATTTTCTCGAAGAAGGTATTATGCTGCCATGTTTTTACCGTTACAAATTTCTAAATGTCGTTTCATTTGCCTATAGCGTTTCGATTTTCCAATCCTGACTACCCATGGTGCTTCCTTCTTAACTTTCTCCAACTAAAAAAGTTGCAGTCTTCCAACACAACTAGGTTCTTTTTCCAATTTCACTGCTCCCAGAACCTTTTCCATTTGTTCATATGCTTCTTTTCATTTACTCTTCCGAATGGCTGGACGTTGGCGTAAAAATCTACGCCATAACTACTTGACGGCTCTCCATCTAACTTTATCGTCAGAATCTTCTTATTTTATTCCGAATACGATGAATCTTTTTAAACATTCCTTATGTATTACGAAGGCCCTCCGGAAATATTAAAAAATTATGTGATGTATCAGTCAAATATGTTTTGATAGTGACAGATTTCTTACGCCGAAAATTCGTAACCAGTAAATTGTATAACTCTTCAGTCACCTTTAAAGTAATTATTATTATTAGGTAATCTACCGTTCAAGGTAGGTTTTTGGATGGACACAACTATCAAACAAACATTTTGTGACTCCCCACCTAGAAAACTAATCTATATCAGGTCCCTCTTCATCTCTGTGTACTTCTTTCCTCCCTTCAACCCGTCCAACATCCCTATCCTGTTCCTGCCCTTACCTCGCTTGCCCAAAATTCTCCCCTCTATTACCCTCTTCAACATTCCACTACCGCTCAATACGCCTTTCATCCATTTTTCCTGCCTCCATAGGATTTCTCTCAACAAACACCTCTCCTCACCCACCATCTCTAGTACTTCCTCATTTGTTTTCCTTTCGGTCCATTTAACCTTCTCCATTCTTCTCCACACCCACATTTCAAAAGCCTCCAATCTACGTCTATCCTCCTGCTTCAGCGACCACGTTTCCGCGCCGTACATAGCTACGCTCCATATCAGAGTTTTTACGAGTCTTGTCTTAACATCCCTACTCAACGTCCCCGTCATCAACTCCCTCCTCCTTGAGAAAGCCTCCTTGCCTAGCGCAATTCTTCTCCTTACGTCCCTACCACTTTGACCGTATTGGTCCAAAACACTTCCGAGATATGTAAACTGCTCTACCTGCTCTATTTTTTTCCCCGCCTATTTTAATATTTAGCTTAGCTTTAAAGTAATATCATCATCTTTATAATGATACGCTGTCCAGAATTAACATGCATGTGCGATAAATGAAATATGTCAGAGTAACATGCCTATCACCAAAATATGTCTTAACGCTGCCCTTGACCATGTATTATGTATCCATGTCAGAAATAGAATGTAATGGAATTTGAGTTACAGAGATTGCTTTATCCTAAAATGGACGCACACTTTGGCCAGATTTCAGGTACCCATCTGATAATAAAGAATTTTCATTGCTGAAGGGTAGGCCACATTGTGTGATCATCGAGAACGATGCGTCACATTCCGCCTATCTTTTTGTACACCGAGAACAATGATGCTAAATCTTTACGCAGAGGTATTTCATAATTTCAAAAGCATAAAAAAACTATGTTCAAGTACTGATATCTTAACAAGTAATTAATGGCTGTTAAGGTTTATATGTATTAATAATATATTTTAAACTAAATAAAATGTATATTTAATGAATAATGTACTTATTGAAATACCAATTCTCACATTAGTTGAAGCTATGTCGTTAAAAGCTAGTTGAATTTTAATGACCATCACACGAGAAAATGTGATGTATAGCAGCAAGTATTATGTGAAGGATATTATCAAAAATACTACTTTTCATTGCATTTCATTTCAAACTTATAAAGAGACTAAATTCGGTTGTAAGGAAATGCGGCTTGGGAATATTGGGAATAGTTCAAATGATTGAACATGTTTTATATATGGAGTTTATAAAGGACGGGATAAGCTTAGAAAATGTGTCAAAGGGTTTAAGCGTTTTCGTTGGTACTGCAAATTGTACATTACCATATTTTTTCTGTCTTGTGCGATATTATTTAAAGAAATACTGCCCACAATCAGCCTGTTTTTAACCAAAATACGATAGAAAAATATTTTAGGAAATTTCTTTTCAACTGTTGTGGAAAAACGTATTTTCCATGATATTGAATGTAAGGGGGGAAACGGATGCATTATATTTCGGAAAACCACACCTTAGGAAACTATTTGAGAAATTAGGATAATTGAAAACGGATGTCGCGGCAGCTCCCACCTGGCGGAGACATCCACGTAATATAAAGAGAAATCTATCCCTACTCGAAAGGCACCTTGCTTCAAATGAGAGGGTAATGGCCGGTCAGAAAATGGCCAAAGAAGAGGAGAGAGGAATTTGAAGGGGAAGGCTGGGGAGGGGAACCGGCCGAGTCAAATTTAAGAATGGTTGCTCCAACTTCGTCAGCCGAATGGAAGCCTTTTCCTGAGGCTTTTGGCATGAGGCATCTGAGGTGAAAACGCATTTTTGAGAAAATGGACGATTTGTAAACTTTTAATAATGTGATAACCATTCATGAGACATAATTGGACAACACCGAAGAAGGAATCTAGATGAATCAATACGTAGTTCTTTGGGAAACCTCCGCTACGCTTTCTTCAATGAAGGGATGTTTCGTACCTTTTCCTTGTTTTGATACTTAGTTATACTTGTATTCCCTTAACTTTTAAAAGCAGAATAATATGGTATAATATGTGAAAAGGCCTTTTAATTTCCTTCCATTGAAAAGAGAGTTAAGATAATTGGTGATTTGTGACTCGCTCAGCCCAACTTAAGCAACGTGATTTCTTAGGTGGCTGTTCTTCCTAGGAAAGAGTTAAGGGAAAAGAACCTCCTCCCAACGTGACGTGTGAATTGCCTCAATATCTTACACTTAGTACAAAGTGAGATCTACCACGGATCGTTAAATAGATTTCCTATCAATTCCTTTGGTGACGTTGAACATGGTCAGCAGATATACTTAATTTTTGTACATTGCTCCAAAACCGAATGTAGGATATAACTTCTCCAACCGAAGATAAACTCATTAGCAGTGAGAATTCACTGAAGAAAATTTTAAAATATGGTTTGGAAATTATTCTATTCTGAAAAGATAGGAAACACCTTCGTGTTTTCTTTGCGTAATAACTTGCTCATGTTGGTGAGTAGGTCCAGAGAAAGTCCGCCGAAATTTTGACAAATTATTATAATACGAAGAAGAGTGTGATAGACCTTTTACAGGGATTAGACTGGGAGTCGCTTGAAATGCGAAGAGAACAAACGAGACTAAGACACTCACTTTTACGGGAGGTGACCTAACACCTCCCCCGCCACATGCTCTTGAATTTTTGTGCTACACTGTACTTCTTAATGCCTTTTTTTCACTTTACACAGATTTTATAAATTTGAGTTTTTTGACGAATTCCCCTCCGACTCTCATTCCAACCTCCATTTCTTCAAATGCCTCTTTAATTATTTTCTCCACATAAACGTTGAACAGCTCCAATGGCAATGGGCAAGCCTGCCTTGCTTCTCTTCCTTACGCTTCACCCACTTCACCCGTACCCACTCACACCTGAGCAATCTGAGACATGTGCAGGTTTCGGATTAGCCTCCTGCTCCGCCAAATCTACGTGGTGAGGGTGGTGCCAGAAATACCCTGACTAACCTAGAGATGGTGGAAGTGTTTAAAAAGACGGCTGTATTAGAAATTACGCCGAAAGAGAAAAAGATTCAGACCTGAAGAAGGCCTCGGAGTAGGCCGAAAGCTTAAATCATCTACAGTGTGAGTGTCCTTTTACGTGTTATCTGTTTTATTCTGTGTTCTATTGCGCCGTCCAAAAGTTATATTTCTCTCGTGAGTACTTCCGCATCATGGATATATATATATATATATATATATATTTGTGTGTATATATATATATATATATATATATGATATTGTCGAAATAACACGGAGGTGTTGAATAAAAAAAAAGTATTACTGTTTCTTCTGAGGATGGCGGAACATATTTCCGTCAAAATTATTAAGTGGTAACGTATAAGTGTTCTATTTATGTTTCCTTATATTGTTTGTTGCTGTCCTTGTGTTTTACACATAAATACACACACACACACACACACACACACATATATATATATATATATATATATATATATATATATATATATATATATATATAAATCAAAAGAAGAATGGTGGAAAACGCAATGCGAGGATATGGGAAGGTTACAGAAGAAGGGTGGAATTGGTGCTCTATACAGCAAGGGTAAGTTATTATCGGGAAGAAAGAAGGCAAGATCTGTGCTAACAGTTAAAGATAAATGGGGTAAGATAATAGTTGAACCAGGAAAAATCCAAGAGAGATGGAAGGAATATATAGAAACACTGTATGGTAAAGAACTTAGGCCGACAAGGTTAGACATAGAAAAGGAACATGACATAGAAGAAGAGAACTTAGGTCCAGGCATACTCGACGATGAAATAGAAAGGGCATTAAAGGAGATGAAAGCAAATAAGGCTGTGGGGGTGGACAATATTCCTGTAGAAATGTTGAAATGGTTAGGGAAAGGTGGGAAGAAGGCCATATATGGACTGATTCGTAGTATCTATGAGGAAGGAATCTGGCCGGAAGATTTTGTGAGATCGGTGTTAGTTCCTACTCCAAAAAAGGCAAAGGCTTCGTCATGTGAGGATTACAGAACAGAAAGTTTGATATCCCACGCAGCTAAAGTTATTCTCAGGATCATCAACAAAAGGATAGAGAGTAAGGCAAATGATTACTTAGGGAATGATCAGTTTGTGTTCAGGAAAGGAAGAGGTACGCGTGATGCCATTGCAGTAATGAGATCACTAGTCGAGAGGAATATAGAATACAATGAGGACGTTTTTGCCTGTTTTGTAGATTTCGAAAAAGCGTTTGATAGAGTGAATTGGGAAAAATTAATGCGTGTATTGCAGAAAATAGGAATGGATTGGAGGGACAGGAGACTGATCCGCAACCTGTACATGTCTCAGACTGCTCAGGTGCGAGTGGGGAACGGAGAGTCCGGATGGGCAGTGTTAAGAAGAGGTGTAAGGCCCATTGTCACCGGTACTGTTCAACGTATATGTAGAAGAAATGATTAAAGAGGCATGGGAAGAACTGCAGGTAGGAATGAAAGTCGGAGGGTAATTGGTAAAATAGGTTAGGTTTGCTGATGACCAATCATTAGTTGCTCAGTCAGCCAAGGGGTTGCAAGCATTGTTGAGTGAATTGGAGGTTCAGTGCGATAAATATGGGATGAGAATCAATATTAATAAAACAAAGGTTATGCGATTTTCCAGAAAGAAAAAGGCTAAGCTAAATATTAAAATAGGCGGGGAAAAATAGAGCAGGTAGAACAGTTTACATATCTCGGAAGTGTTTTGGACCAATACGGTCAAAGTGGTAGGGACGTAAGGAGAAGAATTGCGCTAGGCAAGGAGGCTTTCTCAAGGAGGAGGGAGTTGATGACGGGGACGTTGAGTAGTGATGTTAAGACAAGACTCTTGAAAACTCTGATATGGAGCGTAGCTATGTACGGCGCGGAAACGTGGTCGCTGAAGCAGGAGGATAGACGTAGATTGGAGGCTTTTGAAATGTGGGTGTGGAGAAGAATGGAGAAGGTTAAATGGACCGAAAGGAAAACAAATGAGGAAGTACTAGAAATGGTGGGGGAGGAGAGGGGTTTGTTGAGAGAAAGCCAATGGAGGCTGGAAAAATGGATGAAAGGCGTATTGAGCGGTAGTGGAATGTTGAAGAGGGTAATAGAGGGGAGAATGTTGGGCAAGCGAGGTAAGGGTAGGAACAGGATAGGGATGTTGGACGGGATGAAGAGAGGAAAGAAGTACACCGAGATGAAGATGGACCTGATATAGATTAGTTTGCTAGGTGGGGAGTCACAAAATGTTTACTTGATAGTTGTGTCCATCCAAAAACCTACCTTAACCGGTAGATTACCTAATAATAAATAATATATATATATATATATATATATAGATGATGCGGAAGTACTCACGAGAGCAATATAACTTTTGGACGGCACAATAGAACACAGAATAAAACAGATAACACGTAAAAGGACACTCACACTGTAGATGATTTAAGCTACTCGGCCTACCTAAAGAAGGCCTCGGAGTAGGCCGAAAGCTTAAATCATTTACAGTGTGAGTGTCCTTTTACGTGTTATCTGTTTTATTCTGTGTTCTATTGTGCCGTCCAAAAGTTATATATATATATATATATATATTTATTTATTTATTTATTTATTTATTTATTTATTTATTTATTTATTTATTTATTTATTTATTTATTTATTTATTTATTTATAAATATATATATATATATTTAGTGAGAGAGAGCGAGAAGGAGTTCCTTCTCTTTGTTTTTTGTTTTCCTGCGTTTTGGTTTGCTAATGATAACAAATAGTCTACTTCTAAAAATGAGTCCTCAATACGATTTGAAATACACTTATCCCCGTGTCTCTCCCACCTTTCAAAGCAATAGACGAAGTACTTTTTCGGATTGTTCGTTAGCTGCGTCGTCGCAGTCTCCTTTACGTCGTCAACCGACTATTGGGTAGACCAGGCTTTCGTTTCAGTCGTAGCCGATAACCTTTAAGTTATTTTCTGTTTTAATCTTTTTTTAGTAAACATGAGTCAACATTTCCGACCTGGAGCAAGTCTCTTGCAACTGCAGTACAAAATTCTATATATTTCCAAAAAGGACGCTCTTCAGCAGCGAAAAGAATAAGAGAAAACTCTGATTTAAACAATTATACCCAGAAACACAGACAAGAGTTACCGATATATCTCGTTGATGTTTCAACGGCACGGTCGGCATCATATTTATGACATTCTCTGGGGAAGAGCGGAATGGATATATTATATGTGCTGGTTGTGGGAGGGAGGGGTAAGGGACAAATAGGGAAGGGAAGAGGGTTATTCATGCGGACGGAAAGGGTGGTG
The DNA here is from genome assembly GCA_037158775.1 of Hetaerina titia. NCBI lineage: Eukaryota > Metazoa > Arthropoda > Insecta > Odonata > Calopterygidae > Hetaerina > Hetaerina titia. Next base: position 32,013,092 of record CM073779.1, read on the forward strand.
GTGGTCTTTACCCACGTAGATGGCATGGCAGAAGTTCCTGGAGAGGTGGTATAGAATGTTCTTTGAAGTACATGCGACGTAGCAACTCTTGGGTTGGAATTTTGTAGTCAGAGAGGTGGTAGGTCGAAGAGGATGGCAGAATTCCCAGCGTGGGCTATTGAATGTTTCGGAGAGGGACGTAAAAGGGACAGGGGTCCAGCATGTGGCCTGTGTACTTGTTTTTGAAGGTGTCACGTAAGTTTGACTGCCGTTCAAAAGAAACGGAGGGACTATGTGGATGTAAAGGTAATGTGAATTTACTGTTATTAATAATTGGAAAGATTTCACGGGTCGTATGTTTGATTTTGTAGGTTCTTGTCAAGAAAGCGAATATTATGTTCGGGTGGTTTTGTGGGCGGTTTGGTTTGGGAATATGTGAGTATTCGGTTGAAGGTTTAAGTATATATTGATTCAATAGTTTTCCGTGAAACCACCTTTTCTGAAAGGGCCGTGTAGCTGGTCTATTGATTTCTTTTGGGGGGGTTGTAGTTGCAGAGAGAGAGGCTACGGACTCTTAGTGAATGGGGAATGGAGCGTTATGTCTGTGATGGGTGGATTCATAAGACATTGTTAGTCGGTTTAATGTAGACTGACGTGTCAAATTTACTGTCCTAGAGGTGTACGTCGATATCGAGGTAAGTAGTGTTTGAAACATAAATAGTTGGGCAAAAGAAACCGAGAGGGAGGAGATGAAAGAGGATATGAATGAGGATAAATTTTCGCGTCCGTCGGACCAAAGGAGGAAAATGTCAATGTAGCTAGAAAAATGAGTTAATATTTTTCTCATAGTGAAATGCGTTGGAGTTTGCCCATTAATAGATTGAAATATTCAGGGGCCATACGCGTGCCCATTGCCGTATCTTTTGTTTGCTGGTAGATTTTACTGTTGAAATTAAAGGCATTTTTAGTGAGTTGAGTCAGTTGAAGAAGCAAACCCTTAGACGGGGTGTGTTGTGTGGCTGGAAGGGAGAGGTAATATTTGAAGGATTCTAGGACTTTTCCTCCTAGGGACAAGAATTTGTAGAGAAAGGTTGACGTATATCGTGGCCATGAGAATGCCCGTATGTTGAGGAATTGGGATGATGTAATCTTTCCAGAAAGTGGTGCGAATCTTTGATATAAGAAGTGAGGAAGTGAGTATGGGTTGAAGGATCAAATTCTTCCACCATCAATGGTCCACTTCCACTTACCCGATTCCTTCCAGCCTCAGAAAATGAACCTATGCCACTCCCATCCAAAACTATCAACCAATAGAAATCTTTATGAAGCTCCTTCTGTAAAAGATATCCGATTAAAAAACGTAGAAGCCTTAAAGTAACCAAGAATCATCTCCCACTTCGAGGTGCAACCTCTTAAACATTTAGCGCCAAATATAAATATAACAATTAAGACGACGGATAAAATAAATAATAATAATAAAATGTAATAATAATAAAATAAAACAATATTTTATCTTCGGGTATGCATATACGAGGTCTCGTCAAGGTCACGCCGTGTGTACCACAAGCAAGTGTCACAGGCCCAAATGCAATCCAAAATTGGTGCGACAATTGGCAATTCGAATTACATTTGAAAAAATGCGCAGGAATTCCTTTTTTGGGAAAAGAGTAATTCTCTCATAGTTACAAAGGGGAACATACCAAAATCGCAAGGGTAGACTCCTTTAAATCCTTGGGTGTAACAATTACTGGCAATCTGTCCTGGGGAAAACACACACGAGAAATATGCCGTTCAATTAAAAATTTGTGATTTGGGATTTGTGAAAATATTTCTGAGTAAATGAGAGGAAAAAGTGAAGGAACGGTGTTTCCTTGCCTTGGTCAGGCCCCACCTAGAGTATGCTGCCAGTATATGGGATCCTCAAAATATAAATTTGATTTCGGAATTAGATCGAGTTCAGCGGAGGCGGGCTAGATTTGTCACACATTGTTGTGATTAACGCAGCAGGTTAAATACTTTGCTAGAAAATTTGGGTTGGGATTCTCTTACACAGCGGCGTTTACAATATAGATTAAACTCATTAAAAAACCTTTAAAGATGGAACCTTTTCTGATGACATCAAGAATATAATACGAACCCCAACTTATTACGGTAGCAGGGATCACGAATATAAGATAGACAGATAAACTGCAAGACTGACAGGTTTAAAATGTCATATTCTTCAAGAACAGTATGAGACCAGAATGCTTGTAGTCGAAATCCCCCAGGAGTCAGTTCGGCTCCAGTCAGTATTAACGCACAGGTTGGGGACTGCGCTTGAATGTGTGTGGTTGTATATATGTATACATATAAAAAATATATATATATATATATCTTTTTGTATATATAATTATATATATATACATATATATATATATATATATATATATATATATTGTTAGGGGTTCCCCCCGCCTTCACCCACCTATTTGAAAAACCCCTCATCCCTTACCCTTTCCTCCTGGTGCTACCCCCCCTGCCACACACCTTATTATGTTGCTCGCAGGGTTTTTTTGTAGATAGAGTTGAAGTCATACTTTTGTTCAGTAATCCCTAACACCATTCTATATATATATTCTTTGGCATCATCCTTCTCTTTTCTCCTATCTCTCAATTTATTTCTTTTCTCGCTCCGATCGAACAAACCAATATTTCCGCGTCTTAAAGTCAGCTATTCCAGGATTCGTACAAATCCCCCAACGGAGAGCCCATGGACATCACCCGGGATCAGTGTAAATCTTGAGAGGGGATTGGATTCCCGCGCGCATTTCTCGTATCTTGCTGTCTAACACTGGGTGCACAAGGGTGGAATTACACTAGGCGTCACGACCTCCTTGGGTTGCATCAGTAACATGATATTTGATTGGCCCCATAATGTGAAACACCTACAATAACTTTTTGGCAGCCTCAGCAGTCTGGCGGTCAAGCGCACAGTTTACGATGGAGAATTATAAGACGATGATGAGTAAATTAAGGTTTGTCTTAAGACAACGTATGACCTGAACAAGGGCCAATTCTAGGGAAAAAGTTAAGTGTTAGAGCTTAGATAATTCACATCTCTATTTTGGACTGTCACATGAATGAGGCTAGCAACGTCATGACTTATGATCAGTATATGCGTCCTTAAGCTTCTAACTATATTGTACATAACCTTAGTCCGAAAACATTATTTAGTCCAATACAACTTGCTATAGTCGCACATTTTCACGGATAAATCAAAAATAGATTAGTCAAGGAAAAATCATCTGTGGTTTTGGGTCGTGTATTGATCTCAAAAATCATGTGACCTGATATGGTTCCAGTAATTCTCCAACTCAAGTCTATAGATTTGATAAGGGATATCCTTTGATGTGATGTGGTCGTCGAAATCTAATATCACGTATAACGTTAATAATTTGTTCATTCTGAATTCATATTACCTTGAAGGTGAAATATCATAATTATTTTTTAAATATCTTTTTATGAATTTATTTATTTTTAATAAATTTACACCTAAATGAAGTCTCCGATGTATTCAAGGAGGGCATCAGTCGTTTGATTATATCAAGATATCTCCTTCTCCAAAACCGCATTTGTATATTACCTGTTATTTGTTTATTATTTTCTCATTTAGTTAAAAATTTAATATTCCAATTTCAGGGATTTAAAAATACCTTTACGGCATAACAAATGTATCTCAGTGAGGTGTTCCAATTGCTTTATTTATAAACACAGATAAGTGCCCTCGATTACTTATTGCTCAAATTTTGTAAGCTTTCATAGTAGAATTATTTTTATTTATAAATGTATATTTTTAATGTACATATACAATGTAAATGGAATTAACACTAGTAGATACAAACAGAAACAGGAACACATAAATGAGGGACTCACTGGGTCTGGAATTTTCGGTGGTACAACCACCTTTCTCTAGAGGAAGTATGAACAGAACTGAGGTAAAAGAGGGCCCGGAAGCACTGGATGAAAGGAGAAGGGGAGCAAGGTATGCGAGGGGAAAGGGTTTGGAGGGGTAGCTTCAGGCGCGGGATTTTTAAAAAAGGTGGGGATGATATGGAAGGTGTTGGGGGCGGAGGGGGATGAAATTATGCGTATAAAGGGGGAAATTAAAGTCTAATATTAATACCGGGGCGATTCCAGGAATCTCGGAGCCAGATGAAAGCTTTTTCTAGTGTTTTGAGTTTCAGAGGAGGGTCTGAGGGTGGAAGGGATGCAAAGATGGATGCATTATAGCATTGGTCAAAGTAAGTGTTGTATTCGGAGGCGTGTTTCGGGATTGGGAGCGTACCAATCAGGAAGAAATTGTTACATGAGGCTCGATGATTATTGATTCTTATATTAAGGGATGTGGTACACTGTCTAATATAAAAGGCAGGGCAAAGTTGGCACTTTAGCAGGAACACTACATTGCTGGAATAGTTACATGAGGAGTAGGGAATTGGTGAGAGAGAGCTCAAGAGCGGGTGGGAGAGGGATGAGATTCTGGTTTGGAAAATAGGACATGTTTTGCATCTTGGTTTATTGTAGGGCATGGGAGTGATTTTATTACGGGGCTACGACTTAAGAAGTGGATTGGTAGATTTTAGAAGATCTGATAGATTGGAATGGAATTTAGATTGAAAGTGACAGAGGGGCATTTGGGGAAAAGGTTTGGTGGTGGAATTCAGGTTTTTGAGGATAGGGTAGAGGTATTTTAGGATAGAACGAAAAATTCTAGGCCAGAGAGATTAGTGGTACAAATTGAAAGAGGGTGGTTTTTCGCAGTGGTGGAAGGTCTGGGAGTGTAAGCATGTCTTCGGATTCTCTTGTTCTGGAGGAATTCGGGATAACCTCGTTTGAGGAGGGAATGGTGTAAACTTGAGAGGAAATTTTCTAAGGAATCGGGGTCATTGCAAATTCTGAGTCCCCTTATGGACAGGGAATAAGGAATGGAGCGTTTGGTGTGATAATGGTGACAACTGTTGAAATACAAGTATTGCTGTTTGTTTAGTGGGTTTTATTTGTACAGATGTGTGAAGGTTATGGTCTACTTATGGTATGTTTACATCTAAGGAGTTGATTTGGGAGGAGGAAATTGAAGACGTGAAGGAGATAGAGGTCGAAGCATTGAGGTTAGAAATGAAAGTTTTCAGAGAATCAAGACCATGTGGCCACACAAGGAAAATATCATCTATATATCTGAGCCACAATAGCGGTTTCATGGGTTGTTTTGACAGGAATTTAATCTCCGCGAGACCAAGAAAGAGGTTTGCATAGGACGGGCTGAACCTGCTACCCGTGGCATGACCCTTGATTTGTAGGAAGAATTTATCGTTAAAAGTGAAGGAATTACGGGTGAGGATGAACTCGGAAAGGCTGAGGAGAAAATCTGTGCTGGGGATGTGTGCCTCGGGGCGCTGGGAGAGGTAGTGTTGGAGGGCGGAGGGACCTGAGTGGGGAATAGATGTGTACAGGGATGTGGCATCTATAGTGGCCATAATAATGTCGGCATCTGGTGGGAGGGAGTTAGATTTTAACCTATCCAGGAAATGGTAGAAATCTTTAGTGAATGACGGTAGGGCCTGGACAATCGGTTGGAGATAGTGGTCTACAAATGCCGAGATTCCCTCTGTTGGGGAGTGACGGGAGGATAAAATCGGTCGGCCGGGATTAACCGGCTTGTGAATCTTCGGAAGGATATAGAAATGAGGAGTGTGTGGGTGGAGAGGGGAGAGGACGGCCAAGTCTGAAGGAGATAGACCCTCATTTGGCGCATTGACCCCAAGAAATTCAATTAGTTCCTCCTGAAGTACGGGATTCGGATCTTCAGGGATTTGCTGGTAGGATGAGGTGTCTGAGAGATGTGTTTTAGCTTCCCTTATGTAGTCTGATCTGTTTAAGACCAAACCGTTGACCCTTTATCTGCGGAAGTAATTATGATATCAGAAATTTTCATTAAATTAGTTAGTTCTGAGGATTCGGTAGGAGACAGGTTTGGTCGAGTATTTAGGGACTTGTTGGAAGGACGGGTTGGCGATTCTGGACAGGAGAAGGTTTATAAAAATTTCAGTTGGATGATTTGAGGGGAGGGGATTAGGTTCCTGGGCAGAAGTCGGCTTGAATTTCTATAAGGTGTTGTGAAGGGCCTGGAAATTTGCTGGAGTATCGGTTGCGACTCCCAAAAAGCCTTCAACCGGAGATTCCGGCAAAAATGCAGTCCGCATTCCGTGGGATTTCCACAAAAATGTTCTATATAATTGATGCATAAATAATTATAGGTGGTTAATATTTATACATTCTCTAGAAGACACGTACTGCAGAAATTAATTTTTGTTAACCTTTGGAAAGTCTAACTTTTGTCGTGGGCCATCAAGAGCGAAGTACGGGGAAGCGTTGCTAAGGAATTACGTATACCTGTGCATGGCCTTCCATCTGGAATTTATCAATATCTTGAATGATTTAAAGCTTACGGGCCGCCAACATTTCACTCGATTATAGAGAGGCACCATGGCCCTCGTTATTGCTGATTCTCGCCATCCAAGAAGACGGAAGCCCGAAATCATTTATTGGTTATTCACTTGGCCATTTTGATACCTTTTTTGAGATTTGACATGAGGGGCTTGATCCTTTTAGCCCTTTTCGATCCTTTTTGATTTATAGATCCTTGTAGATTTTAGATCCTTTTAGATAAGTTAAAAATATGCAAACATTAGCGTAAGATTTCACCTCAATACCCCATATTGACTACGGCTAGGAATCCTTTTTTGATATTGTTTAACGATAAAATCTAGGGGTGAGCAAATAAATCTTTGTGAATGATCAAGTTTCTACTTAAATTTCTCTACCAATATGTGCCGGTTTTGGTGATATTTGCCTATTTGTGTACGATTGAAAGACTTGTTCTTGGGGAAGTGGAGTGCGTAGGTACCAAAACGTCATCTGAGAAGAAAGAAATGCTTCTCCAGCTACACTTCGCACAGTGTAGTCTATGATCACTAATTAATTTTCCGAAAGCTATTTAAGAAATCTGCTATTATTGTGACCATAATCAAAGATTATTGATAGCATTGTTAGTCAATTTTCGCCAACGTTCCACTTTCTCTTTTGTAGGATAAAATATTGATTTTATTTTCTCTGACAAACTTAATAAACCTAAGGTTTCAAGAAATTCCTGCATGTCTTCCAACCTGCTCGTTAGAGAACCATACGCCATAATCATTAAATTTTGCTGCTGAAAGATCGCTAAAATGAAACACATGCAATTATTTTAATTTTTTCTTTCCTTCGGCTTTGGAGTAATTATTGTCACGAATTTATGTTCAGCGAAGTGTTTGTGATTTCCTTCGACCTTTCGTATTTCATAAAATATACACTAATTCTCCGATTTCATTTAAATGTCATATCTTTCCGATTCAAACGAGTCTTCGGTATCCCTCGCGTTCCCTTTGATCCTCCCTTTAATTTCCACCTCCTCAGCTACCGTATCTTCTTTCCAAAGATCGATTTGGTACACTTCTGCAAAAAAAGAGTAGCTCGACACTTCTCCTTCCAGTCATAGGTAGTAGAAAATAACCTATATCCAGTCACTATACATTAAAACGATTTCCGTTCCACACATACTTGCGTCTGTAACATTCTAACTTTCATGAAGGTCCAATTTAAAATTTCATTCAAAATACTGTGGTAAAACAATGTGGAAATCATTATTTGTAAACTGGAGCACGTAGTGGTGAATATTTTTAAAGGGCGGTGGTAAATGAGAAGATTTCTTGAATCAGGTATTGAATTTGGGGGTACTTACAACAAGCACATAACTATTTTTCCATTACCAAAATGCAGATGACAGAAAACTTTCTGGCAATTTTACTTCCATTGGAGCGCAAATCTTAATCGTAAACTTAATTATATTGAAAAAATATTCATTCAGTGGCAGTTTAAATTATTTTTTGATGAAATATCTTTCGATATAGCAAAATTTTATATCGGGGAAAATTGCGAAAACCATTAACTCTTAGTGTAATTTCCTATTAGCAATGATTAGCAGAACTATATTAAATCCAATGAAAATAGTGGCACTTAATCTGCCTTGATTCGGGTTGATTTTGAGCTGTACGTCATACTGAAAACACAATAGACATAAAATCCATTTGATTTCATTTGAGCGAGATTTTTTCAATCGTTTCATTTGAGCGCGATTTTTTCTGCCTTTTTTTCCTCTCACCAAATTAGGATTCCATCAATAACTTAGTGATATTAAAACATTATTAAATAAAAGTCTTCTATGAAATCAATTCCTGGAGTAATTTTCTATCTCCATTCAAGTAAATGACTTTTCGATGAACTTGTAGTGATGTTTGAGAACCTATATAAATCACTGATGCAATATATGACTTAAATGTGAAGCATATTTATAATTATTCACTTATCAGATATGATTTCTAGATCAATAAAGATATTCGTTAATTTATTGGGTGTATTTTTTACCTTACTATAAGGAACATAAGTACTCAAGGTGATAAAACCATAGTTTTTAAAACAAATATAACTATATTTTCATGAACTAGCTAGAGAAGTTCATTAAAAGTGTCAATTTTTATAGCATGGCGAATTTTATTTAAATCTTTAATGAAATGATATTGCAATGCAGTATTCGATTGAAAGTTTTCAATCTACTACTATTTTTTGATAAAGGAAAAAAATTCAAATCAGGACGGATCGAACGATAAAGTTTAAATCGACCACTGAGAGACTACCGTGATTCAAGATTCGTTTCAGGTCAGTGCATTTTGATCATTCGATAGGCTTGGGGCACCTCATCCCAAGGTAAGGGCTATGCGCCGTAAATTACGTACCGAGCAAATAATTTATGCCATAGTAACGCGAATGCTCCATCTTCATCCCGCTGAAATTACATTTCACTCCCGAGAGAGACATGACACTACCGGCTGCGAATGCATTTGAAGAGTGGTCGGCGTGTATGCTTCGGTTTTCCGTTTTTCGTTGGGGGATGGGGGATAGGGGGCTGGTGGTTGGAAGCACCGGTATGAATTGTGCCCACTGGGTGGCTCAGTGGGGCCAATTGTTCGAGGGAGGATATCGCTGTGTTCTTGGAGCGGTTTGCGTCTATCCCGCGAGTCAAGCGAATTTATCATTCATTTTCCAGTTGCTTGTCATTCCAGTAGGCCTCAATTTGAGAAATCCTAGCTCGGATCTCTGGGGTGTTAGTTCCAATTTTATTTCAGCGTTCACCCACAGGTTAGATTGTTATTTGCAGGAGAAATATAATTTCGGCACCAGACTTTTTAACAGCTTGAACATCATCAGTTGACAGCCAATTAAGGTGCAGGCAAAGCACTGATTGCATTTCAATTTGTAGCGACAGAGGGTTTTTTACCAGTTAAATAACAAAAGTCCCAGAATGGAATTAAATGATCGTAAAATGTCATGTGCTTCACTTACATTTTAATTAAACACCTATAATTAATGTTTTGGAGTTATAGAAGATTATTGGTGTCGCTGGATATTTACTTTATCTTAAGTCCGTTAACATGCTTGTGTATTACGTACTTTTTGGTTTATTAATTTTTTTCGTACATTTTGTTCATTTTATAGATATAAAGTTTTAGAGGGGTGCATGAGTTACTCAAAATAGTTTGGAATACTACAATTTTCAATACCTAATCGATAACAAGAGCACCTACGTGATTGCAATCTAGAACCAGTTGGTTAAGAGCTTTTGTTATTTCATATTTTTAATTTTATATAAGATGTAATTAGAACGTAATCAGATTCTTAAACTAAAACTGTACATCATATTGCTAAAGTCATGGCTATTGCTAGAGTTATTGTTTTTTTAAAATCAATCACGCACATAAAACATTTTTCGGAGTTTATTCAAAATTAAAAAGAGGACCTATACGCATCCTTATCTTTAAATCCCGAACTCATAAATGAAAGGACACTCGAGATCTGGAACATTAATTCTAACAATTAATTATGCATTATTAAACATGTAGCGTTTAGAATTAAGAATACATGCATCAATTGGAATGGAAATTTTGATTCACTCTTGTTAATGACAATATAAATTAATTTAATCGTAATAAAAACTAAAGTACATTCTACGGATGCCATAATGATACGACGCTTCCATACAGTCAAAGAATTTGTCGCCACTAGCTTTGTGTGTGATGAACTGTTTGTCACTCGGGTTTTCGGATTTTTCCGGCTGAAAAATGTAAGGATGCCAAATATTTTTACGAAAAACTTTTTAAACTCTCCAATCGAAGGTACACCCTGAAACGAGGTGATATCTAGTCGTTATTCTTTTCAAAACTTCTGGAGTGGCCATTGTAATGTGCACTGGCGTTGAAATCCCATCGTAAACAAATGACGCCTCTAAATTCGCCAGAATATATTATTAAGTGAACGGTGGGTGGTGTTCTAAACTTCTTGCTGAATAGAGAATGTAATTACTTTCTCATCTTTGGTGATGTGGAGTATTAGTATTATTAGAAGGCTTTTTAAGATTGGGTTAGGTCACCGTCACCTATTTTTCTGAACCAAGTTTTCCGCCAGCATATACAAGTGTATTTATTGTACACGCTTTTGGAGGTTTTAGTAATGATTTTTGTCCTCTTCACTTCTCAATAATCCCTTAACCATCCCAACCTGGTACTTGCTGCTACCCCCTGCTACACACCTTTGTGTTGGATCCCTGGGTATTTTTTTTAGTTTTAGATGAAGCGATACAGGAACAGGAAATCCGTTTATCAAAAGCAAAACATACAATAAGACGTTGAAATCATATAAAGGTTTATTATTGGGGTAATACTTCTTCCGAAATGTGCCTTTATTTTCACTAATTTTCCCATCAGTGTAAAATAGGTTTTCCAACAGCCAATAGCAAAATACTGAGAGTACTCGGGATGTAAAAGGAGTTTCAGGTCTTATTAAAAGTATATCATCCAAAGAACAAAAGGCAGCCTTCTGCAAGCTATGCTTATATTCTATTTATGGCTGGCTAAAGTTGAAAATGATAAAAAATTCTTTTTAATACAGAAATGAACGGTTATGAGGGATGAGGTATACAGGAGGAAGGTGTTTCAAAGATTTAGAATGAGCTTGGGCAAAGTCGAGATAAGGAAAATTCTTCGACAAAATCGGAAGTTAGTCACGTAAATGCCTCAACTTAGATGAGATAAAGTTTATCCCTCATCCATTCAGATGGTTTCCTGGAATAATCTGTTGCTTAAATATGCCGGAAGCTACGCATTGTTATTGAATTGAAATTAAAAGATAAACACCTAGATAAATTATACGTCTTAGAACAAAATTTTCAAATTTTGTTAACACGTAATTACAACTACTCAATTACTTTTATGAGTAACAAATATGTTAACTCGTATTTTATCCACTTATGTTTTAATATTTATTACTGTTTCTTTTATTGTCAAAGTACCAAAGCAATTTCCATCTTGTTAAGCTTCTTTACGTTTAAGAAATGTGTGGTAAGCAGCAGTATGGCAAACTATAGTGTGATTGTTCAGAAATGCCGTGATTCTCCTGAAGAAATAATAATAATCAATTTTATTGTTCATACCAGAGAACTATTTTAGTTTAGAACCCCAGGTGGACTATAACCATCATGAATCGATTTCATTGGCGTTTTCGTTACAAGCCCCCCAATAGTCCCCGTGTTCTATTATCAGGGCATCTACACAGATGTACTTTGCACCAACATGGCTAGATGGTTTATTTAGAAAATTCATGACTGTTAGAAGGGTAAAATTTAAAAAAATGTTTTAGTTGTCATCGGAATTCAGATCATACCTATCCTCTGTTGCCGTGCAAAATTAAAACGATGGATTTATTGGGTTATAGGATTTAGCATTTATCATTCTTTTAGTCAGCATCATTTTTAAATTTTTAGCAAGCTTCTGAAAAGTAGATATGCTATATTTCATAGATATACTTTTTAAACCCAAAAAAGTTTCCAATTGGAGTAGACAAAATTATTTATGCATCCTAAAATGGGCCTTCATTTTACTCTAAATCATAATAAACGCGCTAGTATCGTGGTTATTGACGGTTAGAGCTTGTTACCAGCGGCGTAATGCATGTAATATGCATTGGGGAATTAATGTAAATTTGTATATATATATATTTGAAAAAAAATAATTTGAAATAATTCGGAGCACTTGGGCGTTTTAAAACATCGTAGATCTCAGTGTAAATTAGGTTTCCCTGGTGGTGTAATTGGTAGCACATCCGCCCGGCAAGTGGAATTTTTACATCCGTGATCTGCTCAAAAAACCGCCTTCCCCACATTCGTCCTGTGTTCGCCTTTTATGTGTTTTCCTATCCCCTTTCCTTATACCTATTTCTATGTTCGAATGAATATTTGTGCGCCGTATGGCGGGACTTCGTATTTGAATATATATATATATATATATATATATATATATATATATATATATATATATATATATATATATATCAGAAGGTTAGTTAGGACTCCCAACTAATGTTCTGATGAAGACGGAGCTCAATTCCGTTGAATTAATGGGGAAATAACGTTTAAATGTTCCTTTATGTGTTCTTATATTGTGAGTTGCTTTCAAATTTTTAATTTAACACTTCCGTGTTACTTCGAATAAATCATCTATAAATGTATAAAAAAAATTCTTCGAACACACACATATACATATTTTTATATATATTATTCTCACACAGAGAAATAGACCTAAGGAAAGGGGATAGGAAAACACATAAAGGACAAACTCAGGAAAGGTGGGGAATTTGGGTTTGAAGGAATTGGAAGGAAAGGCGGATTTGAGTAGGTCACAAATGTTAAAATATTTCCTTATCCGGGATTTGAACCACGGGCCTTCCACTTGCCGGACGGATACTCTACCAACTAAGCTAAAAAGGAAACCAGATTTACACTGAGATCTGCGATTCTATAAAGCGCCAAAGTGCTCCGATAGTTGTTGCCCGAGAGATGGCGTTAGGGAGCTTTTTCAACCACCAAAGTAGAAATAGACGGTACACAAGAAAGGGAAAGGATAGTGGAAAAGCATTCATACAATATTATAAAGGATAGGTACGGTGCGTTTCATGGCACGCATAGCCAGAAGAGAGGACGAGCCACATTGGCCAAACACATATTCAAACACGAAAATCCCGCCGCGAACAAATATTATTCTCACACAGAGAAATAGATATATAAGGAAAGGGGATAGGAAAACACATAAAAGACAAACACAGGTATTTCTCTGTGTGAGAATAATATTTGGTCGCCGTATGGCGGGATTTTCGTGTTTGAATATGTATTTTTATATATAAATATACATAAACACACAAACACTCAGATAATAAATATTCCACACACAGAAACATAAAAGAAGGACGCTTAAAGTAGATATTGACGTTTCGACGGCACTGCCGTCGTCATCAGAATGCCATTGTCGGGGAAGAGCGGAGAGGACATGTGCAGGAGAAGGGTACGGAAGGAGATGTAAGAGGCCAATAGGAAGCGGACAAGGTGGGGGAGGGGAAATGGGAGGGGGCGGTAGAGTTGCCGCGGTAGGGGAAGAGCTGGAAGGACCCGGTCGTGAAGCGGCCGGGCCTTTAGCGGGGGACTCGGTGACCGATTCGATCAGAAGAGTGAAGCGGTTCTAGGCAGCATTGGATAAAATCAGTGGGCTTGGTTCAGCCCGGGCGGTTTAAAGGAATGGAGCACCCAGATATGTGCCATCTCGCGGGTTCTCACCTCTATGCTACTAGCGGAAATGGGAAGGGTTTTAATCACTGAAACGGAGAAGCAGTCATTAAAAGACTGGTTGTGGGAAGCAGTGTCAGCATTGGGAGGGAAAGGGTGGTCGTATATTCACCCACGTAAAACTACATATGTGTGCTTAGGTTAATTATGATTTCCATTTGCGCTTGACTGTGATTGCTGATAATGTTGCCTTAAATCGGCATCTTATCGAGGAAAAATACTATGGTAAAACAATACCATTAAGTGGTTTATTAAAATGTTTTATTACGGACTCAACAGATTTGAAGAGAAGTGGGAAGTAGTGTATCTCTGATTTAAATGTTCGCAAGTCAGCAGCTTAAATTCAATTTCCAATGATCCCGTATCATAATTTAATTTTTTAAATAATGATTAAAAGTTTTTGGAAGAAAATAATTTCATCTAAGGTAAGGAGGTAGGGAGACAATGTAAACAAAAAAATATTCTATTTGATATGTAGACTATGACGAATAAGAAATAAAATCGTAACTACGAGATTAGGTGCTTTAGAAAAGCATAATAAAACGACGTTTTCGCAAAAGAAAATGTAACTATTTAGATATGTATGTTATTAAGTTCTAAGCAATGTATATTATAATGGTAATTACTTAAATTATTATAGGCACATGCACTTTCACTTTACGTTTGAAAATAATGCCAAAGTACTTTAATCACAAATTAGAAAATTGTTTCATAGGTATATATGTTCGTTTCAAGGCTCAAGGGTTTCCTCATTCACCAAATCATGTCATGATGGAAAGGAGATTTAATAAGTTCAACAGATTCAGGCTTAAGGTCGTGGAAGTTCTTGAGATTTAATATTTATGAATGGAATCAAATGATGGCTAAAAACAAAATATATAGAAATATTGTTAGATAATATTTTGAATACAAATTTAAATAGAAGAAAATATTAACTAAATTCAAATATATTTCTTCTGTGTTCATTATAAATTTGGTCTTGATTTATAACTTGTTTTCTCGAATTTTATTCAGTTTCTATCGTTAGTTCTGCAATGGTTGGTTATTTATTTGGGGACCCTATTATACAGTAGTTATCTTTTCGGGTTCTTATAGCTTCTCTTAAAGTGTTTGCCATTTTCTCAACTGATTCATCGTATGATAATCAAGTACACTATAATTGCATTGCATAAAATTTCCACTGTTTACATTTGTCATCCGCCGCAGGGAAAGCACTCATTATATGTAATTCCTTCTAAAGGAATGGAAGGGAGTTCCATTTGGCAAAAAGAGTGAAAGGAAATATATATAAATATAGCTACGGATAAAGAGTGGAGGCAAGCAATTTTCATGGATAAATCTGCATCAAATATGTTTAATTTGTGATGCATCTTAGATTTTTTTCAACAATTGAAGCATCAAAATCCATGACGCCCCCCATGATTATTACTTATTCTGGGATGAGATAGCAGGAAACGGTTGGACAAAAATATTTTCTTTCAAGTCGATTATCATTTAGTGCGAAATTTGACACGCAGCAACCTGTTTAGACTACATTCGTGAATTGTGCATCCACTGCATAATCGATCTGATAAGCACCAGTGTCACCCTGAGTTATTCAGCCGCGTCAACAACTAAGTTAGCTAGTCCGCAGGGGCAGGAGTCTGGGTCCTTGTCTCATTTCCATCGAAACAGTTTGGAAATTCAAATCGGTTCAGAATACAACGCCTGCCTCTGAGAATAGAAGCAGTATTTAGAATTTTCCTTCATCTCCAATACCTGTCTTTTCGAATTAGACGAATGTTTTTTCCTCTCACTGCCTTGGAGACTTCTTTCCTCAACCATCACATTGTGAATGAGGGGTTAGCATCAAAACTCCACCATCACTCCATCACTTGATGGCTTCATTGAATCGTTTGATGCATATTACTGCAAGAGTTAATTCATCTGCGAATACAACAACACAAATGTGGTAACATGTCCTTAAAACAAACTTGTTAACACTCCACATTGTTCTATAACATAGTAGGGATCGCTAAGATAGTTCTAACTAGACTTTCAGGTGACTCAGTAAGATGTAACTGGTAAGGTATTCAATTTTACGTGTTCCAAGTTAATGATTTTCTTATGAGATGATAGGAATTAATGATAATTTTAATAATTTAATTTGCTTCCAGATGCAATATTGAATAAGAAACAATTTAACGAGAAGCCTTAAGGGACAGCTAAGGTACCTGTTGTGTAGCAGCCGTCAATAAATCGTTGTAAAACAGAGTAAAGTGCACTGAAAAAAATACAGAACGAAATTTGCTAAAAATACGTCCAATTAATTTCAAATATCATCCACATTTCCAAAGTATACATTAATAATTTATAAATTTTTTAGTTATGTTTGATAATAATATATTTTTCTCCATCATTATCTGGGAAATCATTTGAAACATTTTCGTAAAATGCCTATAAAATACCTTTTAAACAAACCAATAATTAGTTACATCAAACCTTATACATAATTTTAAGGATAAGTATAAAAATATGTATCATAAATAATCATGGCCAGATAAAGTATTTCGAGATGGGTTTGACTCTCTACCAAGTTCTTTATCGTTCTGTTCTTAGTATTACTCACATGAGCAATTTCCTTAAAACCTTTATTTAATATATATACGTTTTGTATCGGGAATCGCTAAACGATAGAATTTAAATTCAATGTCCGCCATTTCCACATGCATATATCCAATGAGCGGGTCGCGGTGGTCTAGCGGGTAGAGCGTTGGACTGCTAACCAGAGGGTCCCGGGTTCGATTCCCGGGCAAGGCACTTTGGGAACCTGCAGCTCCACCCAAGCTAGTTGATTTTTCGGGTACCAGATCTTCCTGGGAAACCATAACCGGCACAGGGAAAGGAACTGGCCCCCCTACCCTGATGTGTGAATATTCACACGCCGTTGGGCTTGGTACATGGGTGAACTCTACCATCACCTACTAAACCGACCTTCGGGTTGATTACTGTGTTTTATATTCAATGAATCATTTGTAACACGCATCTGGGCTGAGTTAATTAAAGCATCGAAAATGCCTTAAGCATTGTAAAGAAATGCTCTGCTCACTCCCTCTTACCCAGTTTTCTTGCTCCGCTTACCCCATTAAATTCAATCAGAATACGATAGGTGAACCACGCCTCTACCCTACCCTCTTTAATCACGCTGAATTTCTTTTCTCTAATTTTTGTTGAAGGACAATCTGAAGAATACTATTTATACTGTTTAATGTTAATTATAGATTATATATATATATATATATTAGCATTTTTCTCAATTTTTGGTTTTAATTTATAACGAAATTGGACGAGCTAAGTACAAATTTACCCTGAAGTTACAAGTAGTAAAATGTAGCCCTATTCTTATATTATAACATTTTCTCTTATGGAGAAGGACGGAATGTGTCGCAACAACGTAATGGAAGGGAGGAACATTAAGTTCTAGGAGCAACTTCAGTGTTGACATGCAAGTCATAAAGCAAATTAATATTTATGTCAAATGTTCGTATTTGTGACACCATACTGCTTATGCAAATACATCATAGATAATAATAAGAATATACTAGTACGGAACACGCTATGCATCTCAAGTTGTCTCAATTTAAGTCTTATGTTCTAAATTCAGAAACAATTAATCCTCTCAAGGAAATGGACAAGTAACGAGTTCTAATTAGATCAAACCCCCCCCCTTGTACCCCCTGAGCATCTGAGAAAAGCAAGGCAAAAATTACAGTGAAAAAAAATATTTGAGGCCGTTGGCTCAAATAAAGCTGGACTGTTATATTGCGTGTAAATTCGAGAATAGTGGTATAGTGTAGAAACATAGTAAAATTAATGGGCGAATAATTTGGAATGATTTCGATTTCGACTACATTTTATAATTTACTTATTTTCGCTCCCTTTCATCTTTTTGAGCTTATTACAGACGCCCTCTAATTTCTCCGCTGACAGTCGGAATCAAACTGGCAAACTGGTTCCGTTTGCCTGGGACGAGATTTGACTATCCGTCTACCTTGTCCTCACCAAGGCAGGGTAAGTTCTACTGTATGGTAGGTTTAACCCAACCCCAGAAGTTTCGACGCCTCCCTGTGTGGCAGAAATCTCACAGGTTAGAGTTACACAGACAGCAAGTTGCTCAGTGTTACACGATAGTTCTCTCGCCTCATGAACTTATACGCTCTTAGTGAAAAGTTTAATGTTCCATTTTCCATCTCTCAATCCTATTACGGATGTACTTATTTCCTGCAAACTTCTTATTCTGGGTATATGCATTTATCTCTTACGTCTTTAAAATTCCTGTGCATTATTATCAAACATTTCTTCTTTCGATGCGAAATATTTTTACGGATTCTTAATGCAGGAATACGTGGCACATGACATATTGAAATGAAATCTGCTTTTAAACTAAAGTCATATACATCATAAAATTAATATTCCAGTAATTCTGACGCTTAACCACTCAATGAATGAAATAGAAGTCGGCATATTCAGTAGGCCAATAAGATGTATCACATGACTTGATGCATCGTACATTATGATAAACCCAGTAGTGACGTTCAGTGAAAACTGCCGAAAAAGGTATTAAGAATTTTTTTTCTCAATTTATTTAAATTTTAATTTAACTTGTGCTTGAAGATGCTACTGAAACTTTCTATTTGTGACCGGTAATTGCATATCAGTGCGCCTACCTCCCCCGTACCTAACGCGAAAACATCCGCAAACTTAACTTGTGTTCTCTTCTTCATTATTTTACTAATTCTCATTAGCACCATTTTATTTGTAAACAAAAACTCAATTATTCTCTTTTAGTTCTTACCTTGATTTTAAGATTTGTTGCCATTTCTGGAAAAAAACGAAGCCCTTATTTATCTATTGAAATGCTCTTATTTCGGCGAGATTGAGATTAATAATGAAGACCCTCCTATCTGAACAATGTGAGCGCCCAAAGCATAGGTGACGGAATATCCACCTCGATGGGAATCAAACTCGCGGCCACATGACTGGTAGGCAGGGACGGAGGAACACTTTCTTTTAGTTTTTCTAGGCCCGCAAATTATTCTTCTAGAATGCTTTTAATGCTTATAGCAATTTTCAAGTTCTTTCCTTACAATGAATTTTCTATTTTTCAGTTCTTGATCTACATCTACACCATACCGCCTACTGCTGAGCCGCCTTAAGGGCGTGTGGCAGGGGAGGTTAATCAAAACCATGCATGCACAATTCAAGCAATATTAATGTTATCCCTCCACCAATATTATTTATTTATTATTTATATGTATATATATATATATATATATATATATATATATATATATAATTTGATTATGCACTCGCAAAATGTAATTCACACGAAATAAGTTACTAGCATACAATAATGTTCCATAACAGGATAAGTATATTCTAATTACGTTGTAGGATTATTAAAAAATAGATATATTAATTAAAGAAATAACATGCTGGATATCGACAATGTATATGTACAATACCAATTCTAATTCTCTCCTACGCGAGGGTAAAAATGTTAAATCTATCTACTATAAATCAATATAACAAAATAAACAATAGCTTTGAACTATAAATCTCTTTGAACTATAAAATAAAAGTTGATGATTCGATCTGCCGTATTAAGTCGGGGTCTGTGGCATATCTTTACATCATCCTCAGATAAGTAACCACCCTCAAATTTACGGCCTAAATGTTACCTGTTTTTAAACCTATCATGAATGAAAAGCGCCAGCTTGGTCTCAGTTTCACTTAATACGGCCTGGACAAGAATTTATATTTATATATGCTATGTCTTGACTGTTATTCCTCAATGGAAATTCTATCCCAACTATTCTGGCTTCATTTCTCTACCATATAGCCACTTCACGTCTTTGTTTTTCGCTTTCAATCCTTCCTTGGTGTGCTTAAGTATTTCTTGTCCTATCTTTAATAGCATGCTGGAATTTGCCTGCCTCTTTCAGTTCATTTAAAAGTAGTTAGTGAATTTTACCTTATTCGCACTATTTGTCATGCTCAGCAATCGTTTTTTCTCTTAAGTTTTTTCTCTTTTCCCAATTTTAATCGGCGTTCCAAATTAATCTGAATAGTATGTTTTTATCATGAGTTCCTAACTAAATTTTATATGAGCAAAATTTCTATTTAAAAATTTCAAATTAACCAACCTGCCAAAGCCAGATTATATATTAATTCTTTGGTAAATCATTGGACTATTGTATGGCCGCCTTTTCTAACAAGAGAAATACTAATTACAGTAGTCGTGAATGAGAAGTGTTCATCATAGAGAATTAAATTATGACTAGAGGCATTTGAGATGAACGTGTTGTGGAGCATTGAGGAAATAAGTTGGGCAATATCTAACACACCCTGAGGTATTAAGAAGGTGGGCGAAGGAAATAAGTCACTGGGTGGATCTGAAATGGACAGAGACAGTTAATGGTGTAAAAGTTGAATGTTGCACATAGAGGTGAAACGGACGGCGTTTGGAATCATGGTAGAGAATGCAAGAGATTATCCCTTTATAGCTTCTATAAGCAGTTAATATTAACATAAAATATTAATGAACATATAATATTAGGCGATGAATAGGCAGTTCTCTCAATATTTACGAGTAAATAGTTGCTAGGAAAATGCCTAAAACCTACCTTTACTAAAGAAGAATAAGTTGAATGATTATGATATTCTATTCTAACGTTAAAAATGCGGGATTCATGAAGAAATGTGGACCCGAATTTTTAATGAATATTTTTTGCATTATCCTATCATTTAAAATTTTATTACAACTTATACGAGCCTGTTACGACTAGGCAAGGATATTTCCCCGTCCCATTTAGATTTGAACCATTTGGAACGGTGATTTCAAATTTCACCATATTTCCGCAAAAAGGTCTTCATTGTTTCTAGTATATATCAGTTATCCTCTACTTAAATAAAAATACTGGTTTATTTTTATTATCATACATACAAGTATGGATACGTGTACACGTATTGATACTAGTAAACCTTGCAGGCAGTAGCATTCGTGTAGAATAAGCAAAAATAAGATTTATATTATAAAACTAGACCTAATAAACGCATTTTATGCTTCTAAAACGAAATTAAGGAATGGACGAATCCCAGCTAGAATAGCTTTAATTAATTTTGTTGCTATAAGCCTTCTCTAAGCTTCTCTAAGCCTTCCTAAGTTTCAAGGATGGCTTGTATTCAATTGATAAATAATTTGAATGTAAGTAGGTGTTTTTCGTTATTCACTGACATCGATAACGCTTCACTATGAGTTTAAATTCGTCGTACTCAGCTTCTTTACTAAGCCCAAATTTTCTATCAAAGATAAAATACCCTTTAACTTTGTTTCAGTTGTAAACAAAGATTAGTTTATGTTTGGCAGAGAAGAGGAAAGCGAGCTCCTGGAAATGTGTGGCGTATAATATTAATTAATTCATTTGCCAGAAGAGGCGACATTTAATGAAGCTAGTTATTGAATTTGGGCGTAATAACGTTAGCAGAGGAAAGTAGCTCCATTCAGGCATTAAATGGCTGGATATAACTGTGAAGTATGGAGGACTGAGTCATTTCTGTTGGCTTCCCAAATTGAGGGAATATTTTTCCTTCCACGGTAATTCCTTTCGCCCCCAATCCATCCCTACCTCCCCGCCATTACTTCCACTTTCAGGAAACATGACCAACTCCCACTGTGGCTAATTTATATTATTTTAGATCAAGATAACCAATATGGGTCACTTCTGCTTCCTCCGTCCCACATGTGCCAGCCATTTGGATTTATGACACCTTAAATCCTGGTCATGTGGAACGTAACCCTCCCTCCCGTTTGAGGAGCACGGAAGAACGAAACGAGAGAGGGGCGCGCTCCACAGCGTGTTCCACGCTGCACCCCACTCATCTGTCATCTCTCCACCACACATAGACCCCTCTCCTCGGCAATCCTCTCCCGAGTACCATTGGTCGATTCCGCTGGGCAATTTTCCATTCCCGCGTGAACATTTACTAATTTTTGCTTCGTATTTGAATTAATAGGAAACGTAGCGTTTTATTTGAAAATTAGAAAACACTGACAATTAACACATTGACTCAAAGCATAATTAATTCACAAATGAGATAATATTTAGCAAAAGATGAGATAAATTTTTTTCCTCTCCTTTATTTTCCACAGAATAGGGTTGGTTCTATGGATGTAAGGCGCATAGGCCTCCAGGGATTAGGAGAATTTATTCATGCATGGCATGAATGAAGTCATCGGGTCTGCACGTGTT
Organism: Hetaerina titia; assembly: GCA_037158775.1. Lineage (NCBI taxonomy): Eukaryota > Metazoa > Arthropoda > Insecta > Odonata > Calopterygidae > Hetaerina > Hetaerina titia. Next base: position 32,035,160 of record CM073779.1, read on the forward strand.
GTAACAATAACTAAAGACCACTCGGGTACTCTAGAGCTATGGAGGTCTAGAAAATACGTTGTTCTTTTTTGCGGGTGAATAGTTTTTCTCACCTTTCTTAGGCGAAGAGCACACTGATTCCTCGTCGGTTAAAATTAGTCGGTGTCCCATATTGGATATTTCATAATTGTTAATATGATTGTAACGTTACTCTTGAAGTCAATAAAAGGACTTCTCCTTTCAATTTTTCATCATTTTTCCAGATGATTTCCGGGTGAAATGAAATAGATTCAGGTAAAATATTAAAATAAATAAAATAAAATATTTTGTTACATTGTGCAATAATATTTCAATGATATAATGAACAAAAATAATTACCATAATATTCATTAATGATGATTAATGATCATTCATCAAAATAAATTTATATGCCATATATATATACATATATATATATATATATATATATACATATATATATATATATATATATATAGATGATTTCTTCGAAGTAACACGGAAGTGTTGAATAAAAAACTTAGACAGTAACACACAGCACGAGAACACATAAAAAGAACACTCACAATAATATCTTGATAATTTAAAGTATGACTGAGAGTGATATCTTATCTTCCGAAGAAGACGGAGTTCGAGTCCGTCGAAATTATAAAGGTATTATGGTGAGTGTTCTTTTTATGTGTTCTCGTGCTGTGTTGCTGTCCAAGTTTTTTATTCAACACCTCCGTGTTACTTCGAAGAAATCATCTATATATATATAATATACTTTTATATTATATATAATATAAACAATTTCCCAGGAGCGGATGCGGATATCATATATATATATATATATATATATATATATATATATATATATATGCTTATCAAAATATGATAATGCGTAGTGTGCTGCGCTGCTTTAAAAATAGTAAAAGGAACCAAATATTAAAAAATCGTTGATTATTCCACTGCCTACTTGCATTAGTACAAATTGTATTTTAGTAAATACTATCGCATTCTATAAACATTTTACAGATATGGGAGATGAGATTTTACCACCAACTCCAATTACTCCAATATTTCCCCAAGTTTCTCGATTTTGAAAACCCATCCAATTTATTTTGTGGCAGGTTAAAGTAATTTGTTCTCGTATGTTCAATGTATTTCCCATTCCATGGCTCGTTCTTCATTTGGAATTGGTAATGTGTCGAACACCTCTGATTTCATCGGCTCCATCGTACATTCCATCAAACAACTCTGATTTGCAGCTTTCGACACGTTTCACCCTCGTGAAAAGCGAATCTCAGCAGCTCGGTCTTTTACCATGGAGCACGTTTTCAATCTTGTGTTTATGTTTTCTCCTTCCTGATTTCATTTTGCATCTTGAAAATTCCAGAACGAGATCACAAACGCGATTTAATTACAACGTGGTTACGCCGATTTTTCACGTTTTTAACGTTTGAGGACAATGAAAATAATTAAACCAGAATCGACTTAATGTTTGGAAGTTTAAAAACCTTGTTTTTCAACAGAATAATATTTCCATTGATGAAATAAATTTGCTATTATTTTTTTATCTTAAAACACAAAGAAGAAATCAGTATTAAAATATTACATATTGGTTTGTATATCCTATCGGTTTAGCTGGTTTTAGACAATTTACTGCTGTTTAATACTGTATTTATGCCTTTATCCATTACTATACATATAATCACCACTTCCTTGGTCAAATAATGCCTTCAATACCAGAAGCTGCATTTTTTCCAGAATTTCAGTGACCTTAACATTTTTTTCATTTTGTCTTAAGTTATTTTATTTTTATTAGAGGACAAAATAGATGCCGTTTTATTGAATTTTGATTCGCGTTTCACTGAAATGAAAAAAAAATCTTTCATGATGCCATTGCAAGATATCATAAATATGATTTCAGAAAATTTTCAGGTGATCGGGATGGTGCGGAGGATAAGATACAGGCTTTCCACCACCAATTCAATGGTACTAAAAAGGGATTATTTTTGAGACAAAAAAACATGTCTCGCAATTTGATTTGGATGTTATTCTAAAAATATGTACAAACACATTTCAATTGCCTGCTGTTTAACTTCCAGTTCGTTTATTTGCATAGTGATATTTTTAACCCTTAAATTTAAAACCATAATTACTTTTGTATTTTTTCTTTATAAAATGTTTATGTAAACATATATAAATGTATGTAATATATATATATATATATATATATATATATATATATATATATATATATATATATATATATATATATATGTGTGTGTGTGTATATATATATATATATATATATATATATATATGTGTATATATATATATATATATATATATATATATATATATATATATATATATATATATTTGTGGATCGCTTTGGTCCAGTGGGTAGAGCGTTGGACTACTGACCGGAGGGTCCCGGGTTCGATTCCCGGGCAAGGCACTTGGGTACCTGCAGCTCCACCCAAGCTCGTTGATTTTTCGGGACCAGGTCTTCCTGGGAAACCATAACCGGGACAGGGAAAGGAACTGGCCCCCCTACCCTGATGTGTGATTATTCACACGCCGTTGGGCTTGGTGCATGGGTGAGCTCTACCATCACCTACTAAACCGACCTTCGGGTTGATTACTGTGTTTATGGTTTATATATATTTATTGATTTTTTGACTTGATGGAACACTACTACGAAATACACGTATAAAGGAACTTACTGAACAACTGAAAAGTCTGCCTACGGTTTAAAAAATGTCAATAAAACATTTTCAAATATATTTTTCATATGACACACACTATACACGTACTTCAGTAATATCCTTAGGTTGGACCGACCACAGAATTAAAGAAGACATCTTCACCCCTAAAACGTTAAAGATAATGCAATTTAAGGTGATTTTTAGTCGATTCAGGGATTATGAATATTGAGAACATAATTAAAAATTATAAAAAGACTCTCTCAATTAGTTATTATTTATATTGGAAAGTTGCGTTTTAAAAATTAAATTGCAACGGTTTTTTTCAAACGAGTACGGGGAGAGTCCTTCTAGAGAATACTCTTCTCTGCGAATCATAATTCCTCCTGTTTTCATAAGAATATATGAATAAAAGCTACAAATTCCCTCCGAGTTTGCGTTGATAACCACTGGTGATAATGCACATCCTTTTCCACCTCATTTTTCTAACACTACCTACTCCGATTTCTTTGTTGCAGTTAATTCTCTAAACCTTTATATGATTAACTTCGACTTTCTGTATCACATGCATCATATAAGTCTAATAAATCCATTTTAATTAACAGCTTTTCAGAATTTAAGGGTCAGATAAATACACCCTGATTGAATTATATAATCCCTCCTTTTACAGACTTCATTATTGCTTGAAAATTATGACTACCTACTTCTCCTCTTTATAGACCCGAAATGGTCATCCGCTTAGTAATTTTACCTTGCTCTCCAATCTTTTATCAATGGTCTTGAGAACAAAAATATCTGGCAGTAAACTCATACATACTGGTCTACATTCCTACCATTACTTTGATTGATATTTGCATTGTGATCGCAGTACGTTGATAACCATGATAATTAGATATGAATATTACCTGGATTTTCTGTGATAGGCTCATTACAGATAGAAAATTAACCTTGAAAACCTGGAATAGAGTATAACTAAGGTTTTTCATCAACATACATTGCATATTTTTGACTTCGTCAGTTTATAATAAAAATGGTATTTTAAATTTTGTACGGAAGAATATAGGTCATTTTAGGATTAACAATTAACAATTGTAAAAAAAGAAGACGGTCCTTAGACACCCGTTTGAGGTAGCAGCAATGGTGACGTAAGCCGGTTGCAGGGGTGATTCGCTGCGGGTGAGCAACGTGCTTATCCAACATTAAACGACCGTTGAATGGCGAAAGTGCCGCTCCGCTTTGCTTGGGCGGAATAGGAAACCACAGCGTGACGCTTTATGTGAAAGATGGAACGAATTTACGGCCCACATATGTGCACGGAGTCCAATAATTTGGATGGGCTTCCTTCTATGGTCTCTGTCGTATCATGGGGCAGCCAATTGCTTCTCGGCAAATAGTAGGGCATTAATTTTGTTACCGCTATCCTGGAGACGAAGAAATGAGTATAAGTCTTGTTAAGAGGCATATCTCTTTTCTTTGGTCCCTTAGTACATACTGTAAAGGCAGTTCCAACCTCGAGTAACTTATCTCTTAAAGCGAATAAACTTTTCATTCAGTAACTTCGTTTCCATAATACCCTTTGAATTGCATGTAATAGGCATCATTTAATGACGAATTTCCATTTGTACAATAATAAATTGAGTATCAGATATTACATTAACGTCCTTTAAATATGAAATGCATATCGCAGAAGGAAACCACGATGAATTGCATTTTCAGTGCACCGCTTAAATCAAAAGTATATTTCTGGCATGAGGTTTTTTCCTCGGAGGGTTTTTTTATACAGGGTTTCACCCAAAACTGGTAGGACTGATTTTTTTTAAAGAATTTTATTGACGATATACTTACATCGGCTTAAAAATCTTCAAAGTATGCTCCTTGAGCTACTACACACTTAGTGTAACGTTGCTCTCATTCCCCGTACGCCCGCTGGAAATTTTCTTTGGGGATGCCGTTGATGACCCTCGTTGAACCCTCTTGAACGGCCTTTATCGAGTCAAAACGTCGTCCCTTGAGCTGTCTTTTCATCACGGGGAAGAAGAAGAAGTCCGGTGGTGCCAGATCGGGAGAATAGGGTGCGGCAACGTGGCAACGCCGTATTTGGCCAGGAGCTGTCTGACGACGAGCGCGCCATGGCACGAATTTTCGGCACCATCTTGACGCACACCTTGCGCATGGCCAAATCCTGTGAAATAATGCGTTGGACGTTAGATGCAGACAGACCCAACTGGTCTGCAATTTCTTCACTGATTAAGCGTCGGTCTGTGTTTAGCAGTGTCCACACTCTGTCCACATTCCTGTCGGTTCTTGCCGTCGACGGCCGTCCGGAGCGATGGTCGTCTTCAACGAGCTCCCTACCCTCTTTAAACAATTATGCCACTCAAATACTGTGGAACGGCTTAAAACAGTGTCCCCATAAGCCTGCTTGATCATGTCGAGGGTCTCACTTGCCGTCTTCTCGAGTTTCGCGCAAAACTTCACGGAATAACGTTGCTCTAAATTCAGATTCATTTTGTTCTTCGACCCGGACAAAAGCCTTGCTTCACTAAAAACGGTGTCCTCACTCAACGACAGCCCGCAGGCGACTAATGTTGGTGTCGATCTGTTGCTAAGAGCCCCCTCCACCTTACTCTGCCAAGTATTCCCCCTCCACCGCTCCGTTTGCGCCAGAGAAAATCAGTTTTACCACTATTGGGTGCCACCCGGTATGTTCTGGAATTTGTGTTAAAGGCTCAATTTATTCATCCAAATGTACGTTCAAATAATTTATTCTAAGTAATTTTGTTTTCATTTCTTGTGAAAGGGTCATTTATTGGAAGGGTTTCGGCCATCAAAATTGCTGGGAATAGAATTCTGCAATAAGTCCGTACGAAAATCTCCTGCTTTTTATAAGGTTATCTACCAAGATAGACGTAGGTTGGAGGCTTTTGAAATGTGGGTGTGGAGAAGAACGGAGAAGGTGAAATGGACCGAAAGGAAAACAAATGAGGAAGTAATAGAGATGGTGGGTGAGGAGAGGGGTTTGTTGAGAGAAATCCTATGGAGGCAGGAAAAATGGATGAAAGGCGTATTGAGCGGTAGTGGAATGTTGAAGAGGGTAATAGAGGGGAGAATGTTGGGCAAGCGAGGTAAGGGCAGGAACAGGATAGGGATGTTGGACGGGATGAAGGGAGGAAAGAAGTACACCGAGATGAAGAGGGATCTGATATAGATTAGTTTGCTAGGTGGGGAGTCACAAAATGTTTATTTGATAGTTGTGTCCATCCAACAACCTACCTCAAACGGTAGATTACCTAATAATAATCTACCAAAATCAAGCCAATTGAAATCACGAGAGAACCATTTACTCTATAAATTATGGCGAGGAAGATGGTTGCTAAAAATTCGCAACATAAGCTGCGTTCCGAAAATAATGTAATTATTTTCTTTCTAAGTAATTTAATGAACAGATATGCACAAACACTTGCCATCCTCCAAAATACTTTCCTTTACCCTTTAGCGATGTAAGGACTAGTATGGGGTGGAGTGGCATTGGCACCTGGTGTTTAGCCAGGAATTCTCACAGCTATGGCGTTTTGCTTATGGGTCGTATTAAAAAACACAGGTTTCATCTCCTGTGATGGTGTTGTCAAAATATCCAGGATCATTTTCATAACGTTGCAAAAGTTTACCTGAAATTTATTCTCGGTTGGTCTCTTGGTCGTCTGACAACACCTTGGGCGCTTTTCGCGCACTTTCCTCATCGTTAAACACTCAGTAACAATGCAAAATTCAACTGCAGATGACAAGTTCAGTTCATTGGCAACCATCTTGATAATCTGACGGTCAGAGTCTAACAATTATCGAACTCGAACCTTATTTTTGTCGGCTTTACCGGCCGCCCAGAGCGTTGCTTGTCGTGGACGTTTTCCGTCCCTTCTTATTTAGGCCATTAAACACCACAATACTTGTGAGTAGGACAGAGCAGAGTCCCAGTAAGCCTCAAGAATCATTTTTTTATTCTCCGCAATAGTTTTCTCTTTTTAACACAATACGTAGTAATCAAGTAGCGTAGCTCCATCGTCGATTCCATTTCTTTCGTGACACAGGCGGCGAGGAGAGGATTACATTAACTGATTTCCTGCCGCTTTCACAGCTCAGAGAGAATTGAGAATGGTTTGGCTGCAACGCTTAAACGCAACGCGCTCCCCGCCAAATAATTCAAGTAATTCGATTCCACTCCGACAATAAGGGGCGGCGCGGAATATTTTATTACATTAATATCTCTCTAAGGAGAGTCTCTATTGTTCCCTGTTTCTAATGCAAACTTGTATTCGTGACTTATGACGAGATGATATTTGATATATCGACATTTGGAGAAGATATTTTCCGGAGGTTTATTCAAGCGAAATCTTTCGAATACAGATATTAATATATTATATAATATATTAATATATATGTATATATTATATCATGCATAAATATAATATATATGTATGGGTCGCGGTAGTCCAGGGGATAGGGCTTTCGACTACTGACCGGAGGGTCCCAAATTCGATTCCCGGGCAAGGACCTACATTCCTGGGCACCTACAGGTCCACCCAAGATATGGGATTATTTGGGTCCAGATCTTTCTGGGAAACCATAACCGGCACAGGGAAAGGAACTGGCCCCCCTACCCTGATGTGTACACATATATATATAAATATATATCTAAATAATGATACATGACATGTATATAATAATTTCCGCTCCCCCCTGGCCTCACCTCTCCCTTTCTTTCACCCCACCCCCCACCACACGTTCTCCCCTTCACCCGTCCCCTTCTATCTCTCTCCCTTCTTAGTTCAGCAGTCAGTCCTAACTATTCTTCTTAGGAAGATGGATTTAAATTCCTTCGAAATTATCAAGAAATAATGAGTGTTCCTTTTATGTGTTCCCATATTGTGTTCCTGTCAAAGTTATATACTTTTTATAAGTACTTTTGTTTTTTTTCTAAGGAAGACGGAGGTAAATTCCGTCGAAATTATTAATAATTAACGTTGAGTATTCTTTTATGTGTTCTTATATTGCTTGTTGCTGTCCAAGTTTTTTTATTCAGCACTTCCGTATTACTTTGGCGAAATCATTCATATATATTTATATATGTGTACATATTGTACAAGACTTTCGAAGAGTTCGTAATTTATTTAATATATTTATATATGTGTACATATTGTACAAGACTTTCGAAGAGTTCGTAATTTATTTAATATATACCCCAAACTTTTTAAGAAAATGCGTAAAATATCCGGCAAAAATATTGGGACATTTTTTTCTTTTTAGTTAAAACTTGACTTTTCTTAATTCATGACATTATTAAAAAACAGGCCTTTCGGAAATATTATTTCGATATATTACGAAATATATATGTAAAAAAAATACATAAGAAGACCTAGAATGTACTGCTTGTGACATATTTAAAAACTTCCACAGCCTATCCTTTCCACTATTATAGCTATAACTATGCAACGCTCGAAAACATCATTATCATGGCAATCTATCATCGCAGAATGTTTCGGAATTGTTTCAGAATTGTTTCATAATCTTCTGTTCCCTGTTTCATCTATTAAGTCCTTCATAGTTCCTTGAACCAAGATATTTCATTATACGCATTCTCGTATTTCGCAATGCAGCGTAGATCATCCTCTGAACTTTTCCACTCAATATTACCTTTATTTGTAGTTTTGTGATTATTTAATGAAACCAGAAAAATAATGACCTTCAAATGTACTCATTCGGCTAATTATTTTTATGGAGTATTTAATGGATGAATAATTTGTGTTTATTGTAAATTACTTTGTAAATTATTCGTAGTAATTATCGTTCTAGAAATTTTATCCATCCAAAATATTTTAGCTTATAAATAAGCGGACTTGATCAAGCGAATATAACGAAATGGATTAGGAAATTAACAGTGAAGGAAGGGTTAACAGTCGAATTATGCCGTACGACCAAATTCCACCTGTAATAAGGTATATGAATTGCAACCTTTTAATTACAATTCATTGAGTAGTAAACCAGAGGTTTACTGTAACACCGGTCAATGGATAGCGTTTCATGCTTATCATATTGGATTCTTCCCACATCATCAAGCATAGTTTGTGGTACAGGACTATTATACTATATTTATGCGTAGACTAGAGGGGCTTCAAATATTAATGGTAATATTACTCACATAACGAAATTTTTTAAATCGAGGTTTTGAAAAAGCAGTATAAAGTAATTTTTATTCATAAAAGGACTTCGTGAAAATGAAATTGCGACTTCTGATAGATTGCGTATATTTGAAAAAAACTATTTTTTCCTTGAAAATCTTCACTTGGTTAAATGAGAACTCTTCCTTTTTTAAAACATGATAAGGATAAAATGCAATAATTTCGGTTGTTAAATTATTCAAGGGGACGTTTCAATTAAAGAGTAAGAGTATCATTGAAATTATTTGTAAACAGTGTTAAAATCCCATAATTCATATAAAGGTACACTTTCTTACATGGTAATCTGAAATAAAATATATAGATATAAAAAAAAAGTTTCTGGCGTAACTTGGTGGAAAATCTTCATACTGACTTTTAATAATCAAACCACTTTACTTTTCCACATAAACTTTTTAATTTTTACTACCCAGGTTTCGTTATAGCATAACATCATCAGGTAAAAATAAACAAGTCCAACACCGTATATATACATATCTCTGGGCGGAGGGGAAGAGGAGGGAGGAAAGAAAGGATTGGTTGAGCTATGAAGAGGGGGGCTAAAAGTCTATGGTTTGAGGCGGAGAAGGAGGGTTTGTAATATTGACAAATTAGCAATAATTGGATAATTAGATAAGATAAAAACCAATTAGAGAATTAGCAGGCTGGAAGGATATGGTCAATACAATGTTACAAAAAGCCCACCTGACATCAGATTAGTTGGTAGAGGATTCGGGAAATGATTATTATGAACTGGGAGAACGGCACTTAGTAATTAGTTAGGTGACTCAGTAGCGGGTTGGGAGGAGTCGCTACATTGTTGAAAAAGTCTCACTTTGTGTTAGGTGAGCTGGCAGGGGGTGAGGGAAAAAACAATAACGGGGAATGTGAAGGGTAAAGAAAATCGTTGGTCAAAACATCTTCCCCGTAATTCGTGTGTTGAAGGATTTCCAACTGCTCCAGCGCATCAAGACGGTACCCTTTCTTCTCAAAATGTAAAAATTCAGGAGTAAAATCGCTGGTGTGGCCACAATCTCTCAAGTGCTTGGCGAATAGTGATGCGGAGATGTTATTTTTAAAACAAGCTCGGTGTTCCTTTATTCTTGTTTCAAATCTCCTCCCCGTCTGGCCTATGTATATCCGGTTGCAGTCTTTGCAGCCGAGTTTGTATACTCAACTTTTGTGTAGTGGTTCAACGTGGTCTTTCGTGTGGCATAACATGTTGCTTAAATTAGTTTTATTGTAAAAGGCCGGTCTCACTTTTTCCTTTGGAAGAATTCTTTGTACTTTTAATGATAAGTGACCAAGAAAAGGGAATCTCCGCCACTTTGGCTGGTTTTCTGTATATGTGGGTGAACTATATATGGATAACTTTGCTAAACGGGATAGTTTCTTACGGTAAAGGGTATCAATTAAATCTTCTCTATACCCATTGTTCACAATTTGTTTAATTATCTTTAGTTCTTTAAGACTACTTTCCTTGGACAAGGGGATAGAACATACTCTGTGTATCATGGCGTGAAAAAAAAGACTTGTCCAAAGAAAACACTTTTGGACTCTTTTGTTTTCTTTGGACAAGTCTTTTCTTTCACGTCATGATACACAGATTATGTTCTATCCCCTTGTCCAAAGAAAACACTGAATGTGATGGGGATTTTCTTTTTTGTATGTGTTACAGATTAGTGTTTGGAAATTTCCTTAAAGTGTATTTTTTCTGAATGATTTTATTTATTATATTTTGTGACATTGATTGGATTTCAGAAATCATGTTATTTTTCCGAGGCAAGTTTATTGTTATACTTGGGACTTGTGTGCCACCTGACATTGGTCTATTTGCACATGTACATTTTAGTAATAATAATGTAATACCTCCAAATTATAGAACCATGGTTTTGTTAAATGAAGATTAAAACATTTATTTATTTTTAAACTGAAGCCCTTTCTTTGAATGGAAATATTTGCTAAAGAATACATTTTCCCGCCTAACACTTCCCAATTCACAATATCCCCAAATACATTTGGAATATCGTCACGTAGCAGCTCCTAGACATCCTCCTGGTTCATGGATTTTCTTTAGAAACTTAAATCACACCAAATAAATTAATAAAATGGCTCATTATCATATTGACATGGTATAAAATGTCCACCGAAGAGGTTAGATGAACCCAAAGTAAACAAAGAACGTGTTTTCATTCACTCCCCCTAATGTATTCATGGTGTATGTTAAGATAATAGCTGAAGCCTTATGACAGCCCTTATTTCCAATCATTGTATTATGTCATTATTTGACTCTTCTGCTTCTTTAATAGTACTCCGTTTTCCTTTGTCCCAAGAACTATCGTATCCACACAAAGGACTAACAAATATTTTTTAAATGTAATGCAGAAGTCATGAGGCACACACGTTTTTCATTTCATAACGAGAAATTAGCTAGCTGTATTGTAGGAAGAGTCAAAGAAGAAAAAACTAAGAATACAATGCATTATATCGTGTTTCATGAACAACCTGTGGAAAATGTCGGTCGTAGTAGTAGTTTAACTTCACTATATTTATTTCATGTCGTTGACTCTCAAGACAGAGCACAATCAGGAGACGTCCTCGAGGAGAAAATGATAGGTCGAACTACACGGGGCTTACCAAGTGGTCCACCATTCATTAATTATATGAAGAGAAATGGTTATGATTTAAAATTTTTTTCGCTGAGTAAAAGATGTACTGATACCACCACCACTTTACGATACACCTAACACAAGAGAAGTGGAGTGATCGAAAATTTTTTATTTCATATTAGTAAAGGGAAATAAACCCATTCTTCTTTGAACATAAGTACACTCTAGTGTTTATAAATTGTCTAGCGAAAAAAATTCAATCCGAATAGAGAGGGCGGAAGCTAGAAATAAATTGCCATTAGAGTAGGAAAATACGCGTCTGTCTGCGTCTTGAGCTGATTGGTCAGGGAAGTCAATAACTGAGGCAGATTTATCACAGGACATAAGGGCATTGTATATCTAATTAAATACGTCTGTATTTTCTCTGAAAAAGATAAAATATGAAAAAAACTCTTCTTATTTTATTTAACAATATAAATTTAGCGGTGTTATTGCACAAATTTGAATTAAATTTTATGTTCAGAATATTTTTTCTGGCATGCATATGTTTGCTTCGGTTTTCGCCTTTATGGACATGTTTCTGGACAAATTTTAACCTCAGGCGTACTAGCCAGTACTTCTTTATTATCGTTGCATTTACTGATAATATTCATGAAATTTAGAATTGATCATCAGCGCAACGCATATTACGTTACCAGTAGCATATTAAGCTAGAGCTGGCCATAAATTCCAGTACTTTGAGTTGGATTTATTCCACTTAGAGCTAAGGATTCAATTTTCATTTTTTTCTCGATAATATTGAAAAAAATAAATTCCAAGTCACTTAACATAGATTCTTTTCACTCAAATTTATTGTACGTGTAACCATTATTAAAAAGTAATATCATTTCTGAATCTTTTTGCTTACATATTATTCAAAGGATTCTCAAGTACTATTTTTCTCGCCCCACATCTCTCTTATGTGGGTCGCGGTAATCCAGGGATATAGAGTGAGACTACAGACAAGGGGTCAAAGGTTCAAGAATCGGGTAAGCTTCTCTGGACGCTCTCCGCTCCGTCCATGCTGTTTTAATTTTCTTGCACCAGATTTTCCTGGGAAACCATAACCAGCATAGGGAAAGGAACCTCTGACGCGTGATTCTCACACGCCGTCGGGTTTATTACTGCGTGAACTCTACCATAACCTACTAAACCGACCTTCGGGTTGATTACTGTCTATCTATCTCATATAGAAATTAGTATGACAATTCCATCGAATGCTACATTATTACAATTTTTAGCAAAACGCATTCTCATTAAAAGATTAACCGACCATGAACAACCTCTCATACCGTGCACTTAAGATGTTAGGCATTTTATCAAGACTCAATGTATGGCTTTCGGGAATTAATTCATGAAACGGTACTCAAAGATTATTTACGTTTGTCGAAGCCACATCAAGTTCTAGTAGTGGTAGAACAACTAAACTTTTTTAGTAAATGCTTTGAATTTAATTGTTTTTTTTGTGATATTTTTTTAAATGGTAGATTTTTAAATCGTATTTCAATGATAAAATTAATGAGTTTGTCCTTTTCATTATTTTCTAACATGATCTCTAAAAAGCACAACTGTACTTCGTCAACTTGCAATATGCTAATAAATTAAATAAAGAGCAGTGATCTGTAAAACAGAGATATGACTGACACTTAGTACTTTATAAAGTAAATAAAGTCAGGATATGAATACCGATATGAAAAATCTGAAAAATACGTAGACAAATACACCAATTAAATTTTACTTAGGTGTGTTATTATATGCATGTTTTATCCCTTTTCCTATTAATTTTATCTATTTCTTTTACGATGGTTAGTACGCCTAAGAAATATGTGTGTATATTTTTTGGTGCACTTAGAATTGGAGTTTATGATTTATCAACTATATATATATCCATTGACTAATTGACGTTATTTAGGCGATTTCGTAAGTTAAACATGGAAGACATTGATGAAAGATAAAGGCAAAGGAGATGAAAATATAAATAATTATTTTCGAAAAGGGGAACATTTCTAAAACACATATGTATAACCTCTGCCTACAACTATATATTTTTTAATCGAGATATCATACCAATTGAAATATGCATCATTCGACTTAGAAAATCGTTTTAAAACAATTTTTCTGGCAATTAATAAGTAAGATATTTCACGTTGTATGAAAACAGTGCTAAATTAAATATTGTGATCGTCTTGCAAAAACCTTAGATGGGTGAAAATTTACTGAACGATAGAGTCCCACAGCGGATGCAAATTTACTTAATAGAGGGTCATGGGGCGTCGCATTGAATTAATTGTGGAAGTTATAGGATATTTTTGGAATTTTGAGCTAATTGGTATCAATGCATTAACTAAATCGTAGTACAATGGCTCCTGCGCACACATTTCCTTCGTTTCTATACTTTCGTCTGTCTCCTAGCCATCATAAACCTTCCCAACCCCTAAGAGTGAGCATTGCGTCAGGGACACAAAAGCATATGGCGCCCTTCCAAGTTGAGATTTCCCCGCGGACGCATTAACCACTTCAGAGGACTTGACAGACAATATGGACGTGAAGACGGTTCTAGGGCGGAGGCAAATTGGAAGGAGCGTCTGAAGGGGAAATCCCAGTCTAGATGGTGTATGTTTTGAGAGTAGTCGATGACTTCGACTCCGGAGGAGAAGCCACTGTGATAGCGACTAGGAGGATATGTTCATTCCTCTAATTGCTCCAAGGAAATCTCATATATTTCAATGCGTTTACCACTGAATACGGGAGATAAATTATGCGTTAAAGGACACATAATGTTTGATAAGCAGTTCTCGGGAAAAAGATTTACTTTGAGAGTAGTATTACGTACATTGACTGCTATTGTCGGTCCATATTTTGTGCAATAATTACGAAGTGGGAGGTTGGTTAAAGTGAAACTCAACTTATTCTATTTACGTATCTTCGAAATATTAGCTATTCAAACATTGAGTGGGGCAACAAAAAACATGGAGTGGGAAAGGCGACATTAGAGAAGCAAAATTGATGCACGTTTCTCGTCGAAGCAAATACATTATGTGGGGAAATAACCAGGGTCAGAGTGTGTAACGAAGATATCCCAAAGGGATCTTGCCTTTGTTGAACAGTATAATGACGTCCTAAAGCAAAATAATGATTAAATAATGCTGGCTAAAAATTATTAGTTAGAACTCCTAATATTGATGTAGCATTCACGTACATGCGTAATTATCATTTATTTTTAGATGCCAGTAGTCTAGTTAAGGCTCAAAATATTCAATCTGAATATGGATTTAAAATACTGCTACGTAATACTATCCCATTCCATAAGAAGTTTACACATCAATGCGAAAAGCTTCAGAATAATATTAGAGATAAGAATATTCATATTGCGGGGATAACTTTTGAGTAAACAACATCAGTATTGTAAATGTGGTGTTTACATTATAAAAAACGACAATATGGATTCACAAATAAACAACTACAATAATTTATGCATTAGAAGTGTAATTTACTATAATTACGAAATCTGCTTTCACGGAGAAGAAATCCTAGCACTAAGTATGTCAGAATTAATAATATACAAATATCATCACCTTGCGTCTGGCATATTGTAGCGAATAAAATGTTGAACTATTAAAGTGTGCATAAATGTTATCATTATTAAAAAATGCTCGCTGGAATGAAAATCTTATTTTCAGTCATAGGTCAGAAAGTTGTGAGAGCTTGAAAAAATATGACGAGAGTTCTGGAGAAGGAAAATATTTGTAGGATTCACATTACTAACATAGAAATGTTTTAAAGAGAGAGCATAGATATTAAAATATACAAAATGTGGACTTACATCATATTAATGGAATCAACGTGATTCACAATTTCCGAGTTGTAGAGAGTTCTGCGGCGCATAGAACTCTCAAATTAAATCAACGGAATCAGTTCTTTCTCTGTTTCACCGGCTAAGATAAAAAGATGTAACTTTCAATTCAATTATCAATTAGAGAATGTCAAGAATAGGTTCACAATGTCAGAAGCTAAAATGTATACATAAACCTGTTAAATTTTCGTCTTGAGCAACTGAATATTCTATCCAAGGAAACCCACGAAACCATTTCAAATAATTCTCTCGGACAAAGTTAAGGACATGAGTATTAGAAATATCAATAAAATAATGAGTAAACTAAAAACAACATCCCTTAAGTAAATAATAGAAGAATGGACAATGTTATTCACATTGATAAGATTATAATTTTTTCAACTCGAGACGGACGTTTTCTCCATTCATTTCCATTTTCATCAATGCACTCATAACAGACTACGGCTAATTCATGTATTACCGCGTTTGAGTAGATTATTTTAGAGAAAATAATTTCATAACAATTATTTAAGAAATTTATATTTTCTACAGCTATTACTCTCATTGAAGTCTGTCCATACTTAAGAATCCCTAAAATTGGTCAATTAAATTAATGATAGTGGTCACAACTCGTATAAAAAATAATTAAATGTATGCACATTCTTACAGACAATTTTCTTTAGTAATTAAGGAAATGGACACTACAATTTTTGAAATTTTGTAAGAAGAAACAAATATTGTTAATCGTCATCAGGCCTCGAGATATAATTATTTTATGCAATACTGATTTTTACAAATGAAAATCATCATGCCATTCTAATCGAATAAAGTCATGTAATAATACAAATCCAGGATTTGCTAAAATTCTTTGAGCATTTAGTAGGGAACACTTACAGCTGGGCAGATGATAAAAATGAAAGATTTGAACTTTCAGTCCCACGATCTTGAATAAAGAAAAACTAACTCTGAAATTACGTACTTTATACGACTCAAGTGAAGAGTTCTAATGAAAACGGGATAAATGTGAATTAGGATGGAAACCTTGAAGAGGCAGCACGAGAAAAATAAATAAGAACTCTCAATAGAAATGCGTCCGACGAGATACGGGATTCACTTGAGTCAAACTGATGAAACGAACCTTGCATGTAGAGGACTTCTTATCCTCAAGATGGTCTTTAGTGTGTACAGGCTAGGCCAAAGTTTAAGTTTAAGCTATTCCTTGCTTAAAAGAAACTAAAAATATTTATTTATTGAAAATTAATATTCTCTGTTTTAACAATGTTAGAAATATTTTCGTGTAATAAATAATTTAAATGGTAAATACTTTATAGCTAAATTAGAGATTGTAACCATGTTATAGTCCATCCTCTCTGATTAAAATAAAATGAGGAAGAATAACAATTAAGGTAAAAATTACCATGAACCCAATAATCAAGTTGAAGGTTGATAGGTCACACAAGTTTTCTCGAACTTGCCCCGACAGCATGTGTAGTTTTTACATCAGGTTATAGAGTACAGATCATTCCTCTGTGACACCTGTTCTCCCGAAAAGGTGGTTTCCAAAAGGTCACACAGCTTAGGGGGAAGGAGAAACCCGTTTTTTGATAATGGTTTATTAGATATTAGATTGTATTTATTCATACGTTTGAATAAAAATAAATACAGAGTAAATGCCCAACATGACAAGTCTTTACGTTCATTTACTACTCATCATAAAAATTCCCATTTCCATTAAATTTAAAAGCACTCTTTTTTAAAGTGACCGACGGCTCATGGTGACCGGCTTCAAGGTCATAAAGTGAAGATTACTGCCCATCATCGGAGTGGGTTCAATAGTGAGTAACAAGTTCCCAATCTTCGACGAATCGATTGAAAGTAATAGCTGTAGATAAATTATAAAATATAACACTTCCTTAGAGGATGGAATTAAAACTTTGGGTGGAGGTGAAATTAAAAAAAAACACCAAAACCGCAATGATTGAATTCTGCGGAAAGAGAGATTTTGCATGATAACGACTGAGCGACTTCGGTTAAGGGAAAGGCGGAAATAGGGGTGGCAATGCTCTTCAATCGGTTTTGGGATATAGATGAGTAAAGGCGAAAGAAATAAAAGGTAAATGAGATTAAGAGAGAATTGGGCTCGTCGGACAGCAGTTGGAGCAAATAGAGAGGCAGATTTTTAAGAAAGGAATCCCTTTGAATAGCACTTGATTGGAGAATCGAGGAGAAAAGGATTCGAAAAGCCGAAACGAGAAAATCCGATATTTATCTTTTCCGGTATAATGTAATTAACACGTATTCATACCGATATTTAAATTTTATGCGAGACTAAAATGTATTCACGAAGAATTGCGAAGAAAAAAGTTTACTTATTTGCAGTCAAATACCTTGATGTGCTCTGTACCAAAATCAATGCAAGATTCTTTACTTAAAAAATGAGAACCATTGTTTTGCTTTTTTAAATATCCAACGTTGAAATACAATTTTCTCTAATAAATTACTTTTTTTCATTTAGTTACCAATGTTTGAATTATTTTTTCTATACTTCGTTGGTGGATTACGTAGCGGGTTCAAATAACTCTAAGTAATAACTAATGAAGTATTATCCATTCGACTCTAAAGATAGAGTCGAATGGATAATACTTCCCTAGTGGGAAAACGGTTCCATCAAGTCAAAGATTGGGCGATGACATAAATCACAACACACCTGATGCACAAAATAGTAGCAAGATAAGAAGATTGATCAAACAAATTAATTTTCCAAAATAATTTTTTCTATACCAACGCGCAGCAGCCTTTTTAACGATTTTGTCACACGTTATTTCTGCATCATATAGGTAACAAAGTTAGATGAACTGAAGTTGAGGATATATCTTTGTTTATAAAGGCCAGGATGGGATTAAAGACTGATATCTCAACCAACATTCGAGCTACACTATTCATGCCTCTCAAATCACAGTATTCTCGTAATTATCGGTATGCTGTCAAATATACAGCAACGTCAGACTTTGAGCGGGAACCACTTGGTGTGAAACATGGGTCCTAAAGCATACCATGTCAATCAAATCCCTTTTCACGGTTATTGTTCTTATATTTTGAAATTTCACAAATAGAAATGTAGTCATACGTGGTTATGTGATACATGCTCTGCGTGGGAGTTCGCTGAAATTATCCCTGATTATTTTTAAGATGCCGCTATTTTATAATATTAAAATTTAGCAACGGGTAAGGCTTCATCATATATTCATACATAACACGAGTAAAAATGATCTACAGGGTAAGTTTGAATAGACATTAATCATTTTATCCGAATATGGGCCTTTCACAAGGATTTAAATCACTTGGCATCCTTGAATTGACTAATGCGACGGTGATGACAATTGAACTAAAAGAGCTTACCTTTACATACCGCTACTCTTTCATTAGAAAATTAGTTCCATATATTTGCAATTTTCTCATAGAAACAACACCAATTTTGTTAGTACCACAAGTCAAGTGCTGCTTGGAATTCCATATATTCTTGGTTTATCCAAAGGGTATAATTATACCATAATATTTTATGAACTAATATTTAATGGCTATGATATTTATTCATTTCTGTTGGCCCAGCTATAATTTCTCTTATCCGACCATATATTTTCATAACCCATATCACTTTTTGCATTGTATTTTTCAAAGGAAAATGAGCACACAATTTCGTATTTTTTATATATAATGTATGTGTTTGTTAATTAACAGTTACGTTTCAATGTCAAAAGTTTAATAATTATTTATACATGAACATTGTCATTATTTACATTGTCCAAACAACTCTGTGAAAAATATCTATGCAAATACTATTGGCTGGATGGTCCTCAGTAATTACTCTACGCATAGTAAAGGAAGTGAGAAAGTTGAGAGATGCCAAGCATTAGTGTCATGTGGCCTGGAGCAGTGGGAGCAACATGTATGAATCGGCAGCCGTATCTGACGATGACTGATATTCTGTAGACTAAACACCACATCGGTATCCGAGTATAGTTAAGATAACCTACTAATGACATTAAAAATCTAAATAAAACCAAATATTTGTATTTTTTGATTAAATTTCTTCCCTTGATATCTTTATGCTATGATTAAGGAATAAAATGTGGTGAAATATTTATTTTCTTCAGCAGATTTATTTCTTTCTGATTCTCATGGTATGAAATGTCATGGAGACTTCCCATACCTAAGGCCACAGAAGTTCTACACATGTCCATATTTACTAACTACTTTTGACAAAATTGTATTGTATTGGATTCGTGTTGTTCTTGGACGGTACATAGAAAATATGCTTTGCCAAACGACCGATTCCTCATAGTTTTTGGAAAACCTCTTCCCCAAGCATTAAAATATCTCCAGACTGAAAGTTTTTTCGATATAATGAATTCGTAAATGTTAAAGCTAGTAAATTGGTCACTGACCAATGTTAAGTGGCTAATTGGTTGGGTCGATTCGAACTTTTGATTCTTAACATACAGTCATAAATGTTGTATGTTTAGGGTAAAGAGATATCAGCAATAGAACGTTTTCCAAAATTAGTGCGGATGTAGCGAATTAAAAACATCAGGAGCATAGGTTTGATCTAAAAAGTATTCATGAAGTGAATTATACTCATGATAAACAATACTATGATTATACTCACTTTGATATTTTCAATTCGCTACCTCTGTACAAATTTTGGAGAATAGGCATTGCTTTAACCTTAAATTCTTTAAGTCTGTTATAATGCAACCATTTCAGAGAGTAAAAATCATTCGCCTTGACCAGGATCCCGGTCAAGGCGAATGATTTTTACTCTCTGAAATGGTTGCATTATACTATAATACACACATAGCGGGAGACTCCGTTAAAGTTACTAATACAGTTTCTTGAAATTTCTTTAAGTCTGGGTAAATTCCCATATTAATCTTCAAAATAATTCATTTAAAAATGTTTTACTAATATTGAAAGTTATTTCTTATTTTTTTTAATATTAAAACAATTATATTTATAATTTTCAGCATTTCATTGGGACCCAAATTGCATGTACTTTATATCTATGATTTAAATTTTGGACATTCCAAGGTCACGTTTACATTCCAAGGTTAAGTTTACAGTATCTCGGAATGTTTGCGTAAACGTTTATTGTTATTAACTTGGTACTGTGAAAAAGGACTGATTACTAGAAAGACAAATAATTTCAATGTAATGCGTTCACCTCAGCCCTAAAAAGTAATTAAGTTAAAATCGGGAAAACTTGCATTAATTTTATACATAATCAAAAGTATCAATAATTTAAGCATGAAACACATTTAAGCTGATATTTATATCCCATGCGTCTCTACTTTCCCCAGTTTATTCATTTTATCAATCAAAGGGTATGATAAACAGCATACTTTTCACTTTCAGGCTTCGCTTCATGGAATTGTGATGTCCATATTAAAGTAGGTAATTATCCACTAACTAAAATAAAATGACGCATTTCACCGACTTTCGGTATCATGAGGTACATCAGGTATGATAAACTATCGAAAAAATCATGTCATAATCCCTTTGGATGAGAATAAGCATTTATTTTCTTCAGCATTCTAAGGGAGCCTCCTCTGATTTGATCCTTTCATCGTGTTTGTTTTAGTCTGCTTACCTATTACCAATTAAATAATTTAATGTATGCTTTAATTTTTCCTAATTATCATTACAAATAACAATACTGAAATTGGAAATCTTTGAGTTATGTTTCTCCAGGTGCTAACAATGACAGACCTAAGGAAAAATATAATATGGATCTCAATTTTCTTAAACAAGGAAAATCCTAAAAATGGTGTAGATTACACATGCAGCAATACATCAATTTGATAAATCGCAATAAATATCTATTGCATTTAACCAGATGTTTTATATTCTACCCTCTTATTGGTGGCGGTAGAGCTACAAAAAAATGATATTAAACAATATGAATATGCGTAATCAGTCATTAAAATATAGTAATTGTATATGAGGGGAATCACAGAATCGTAAATTTCATATATTTCCTGCCGAAGGCAGTTTTATGACAGTTGGTAATTATGGAAACGAAATTTTAAAGCTACGTCTCTGGCTTATGAACAAATTTTTTACTCATAAATGCCTCAAGACATGTTCATATGCTGCCTCATCGTAGTTGAGCAAAAGCGTCGTCGTTCTCATATCTTTCACGTTGTTTGGCTGAAGGGTAGTCCAATGACAGGAAGTTAATATTGATGTACGCAGTAAAAAATTCTCGGTCGGCAAAATTATTTGGTGCGAATCCGGGGGACGTAAGTATTTCGTGATAGTGGATTTCATTGGAGAACAAATTCACGTCACGTCTGAAATTCAGGCCATTGATCCGACCTGTTTTGTCCTACGGAGATGAAAGAGGCATAGAGCTTAACACATGTGGCGTCACTAAAATTCGGACATTTCTTACATTTCGCGAAGAAATTTGAAATAGGTCTTTTTTGTATACTTTAATGATTTTCTTGAATTTTAAAACTGACTGTTAATGGACATTTTATAATAATGTATAACTAAATGGATGTTGAAAATCTTTTATATGAAAGAATATGACCACCAATAAGTCCTATTACCAATTTTTATTAATGTAAAGGTCATATATATTAATATATTGAACTCCTTCGTCTGCTAAATAAAAAGTTAGCCAATTGTCGACTTCTTCAAAGACTCCATTTAGTAAAGAAAATAACTTTATCTCCTGAAATGTATACATTATTGGAAGGAAGCGACAAATTTTTTCAGGATATAGGAATAAAATATAAATTTGTAGAGATATTTGTAATATTATATTAAAAACAAAGGCATTTTTCAATTAAATTCATGCTTGGTAGAAACACATTTTCAGAAAATTGAAGTAATATCCTTTTATTACTTTAATTGAACGTACGAAACATTGGTTTAAAATTGATTACAGGAAATTGCGCGAAGTTTTTGTAATGTGCATATCGGGTAATTTAATTTCTGACCAAAATCAGTATTCTGATTGCAAACATACTATCTCTGGATGGTAATATCCATCATCATCAACATAAAGAAATGCGAAGTTGCCACTTCTGCTTAAACAGTTACAACCATTTAAATTTTTGATATTCAGGAAATCATGCGTCAGCATTTCATGAAATACAAAATTTTCATTTTTCTGCGCATAATACGGATATACTTATAATTACCCTCTATATTAATCATGAAAAGCCTCATTTCATAGCAACAGAGTGAAAGAAGTAAAATTCAAGGTATGCATGGAATGGTATTGCTCAGTTATCATGTAAAAAGAAATACTTTTATGGAAAACGATTTCCTGAATGAGAAGAAATGATGATTGATAATAAGTTAATAAGTTTATTTTGATTTGTCTCTCAAAAAACAATGTCTAGGAAGTTTAAACATTTATATGCATTAGAGAAGGAGAAGAAGAGAAAGATAACTAATTATTTGGAGGAAAATGAAATTTATATTACTAAAAAATGTCTCTTCATTAAGAAGATCACGATGGTAGGTAGACAAAATATTATATTTTCTGACAGAAATTAATATGAGATGTTGGCAATTCTTTATAAAGGCCAAACATAGCCACATGTGACTTCTTATTCTTCCTCATAGGGGACATCCTGAGAGTTTTATTCACAATCAAAAGTATGTTTAATGTTTCAACAGATTCCGCTAACGTAATGCCGAAGACTAATTTAGGAATCTCAGACTCCATATGTGTTACAGTTTTACCTAGGATATGACCATTACTGTTGCACTATTAATATGCAAACAATAGGGTGTACTCATTCTTTCCTGAATAGCCTCATATTCAATAACGATTACACAAAACAAATAAGAAAAGTTTTGGATACAAAGTTTCGAGGAATTAATTAGCCTGGTTTTTTCTTTATATTCTTAATAAAGAAAAGATAGTAACAATTTTTCACAATATAATTTTAAAAATTAGACCTGGTTTTGATGTGTTACATAATCTTCAGGTCCTGTCAGCTTGGGAGAAACAGACCAACCTCGCCAACAGCTTAATCACGCTTCCGCCAATGGAAACCCGAATATGATGCAAAATGCCCTTCCTTAACAATAGTTCGTTCAATATAGAGCCAAAGCAATCCCGAAGGGCAAATTCAGGGTCGATTTTAAAACC
Source organism: Hetaerina titia (assembly GCA_037158775.1). Classification (NCBI taxonomy): domain Eukaryota; kingdom Metazoa; phylum Arthropoda; class Insecta; order Odonata; family Calopterygidae; genus Hetaerina; species Hetaerina titia. Next base: position 32,058,709 of record CM073779.1, read on the forward strand.
CGTTTCAACTTCTCTAAATAAAAAATAGGGCAACAATTTTCCCATAAATAAATTTATTGTACCACAGGGTTTCGATGTAGTACATAATCTTCAGGTCGTTGAACCTTATTAAACTTATCCCGTGAGAAATTTATACTATCTTCCTTTTATTCTGTTTTTTTCCTTCCCAAACCATGTGATAATTAGCCCTCTAACAAGAGAGAGGTATGAGGCTGACAAAAGTAGTTTGCTGCATAGCAATTCAATCCGAAAATCAAAACAGTAATCGATAAAGTAAATGTTGACTGGCTGGAATATCATCTGAAGACGTGACATTTCACGTTCACCAGTGCCATCGCAAACATTAGAGATTCTAGGTGTGGGGATCAGCAGTATGCAAACATAAGCTAGGCACTAATCACCATATGTTCTTTCGCCATTGCCTTAGCCCATCGCCTTTGATAACGCAACATTTTCTCCTTGGGGTAAAACATCTTATGACTTAATCGGTTATAAATAAATTCATAACATAAAAAAATTGAATTGTTATGAGTTAATGATAAGGGTACGACCAAGTATTTTAAAGTATATTCAGCATCTTTCATAATCCTTTTCAATACACTGGTTTCAATAGCGTACCTTAAACATTTGGGGACTGGTAGCTAGTAAACTTATGTTATATTTGATCCTTTTAATTTTAAAGACGTTTTCTCGTGAGATATAAAGATATTCTGCTGTAGAAAAGATTTAAGATGCCGAAAAATGTCCAATTTGAATGTTCATTGCAAATTTGAAATCGCTCGAATAAATTTTACAAGAAACCAATTGACAAACAGTGCGGAAACTGAGCGTTTTCACACCCATAGCTCTCAGGTTTTTTTCTTCAAAAAAAGATGCTAACGCGATATTTATGATACCTTAGGCCAAATATTCCAAACTAATTTTTTCACGAGAATAATAAGGGGAAAGAGTAATTTCTTTAATGCATTAGATATATTCCATAAAAATGGAATTCTGATAAATATATATAACTATATCCAAACTAAAAGCAGTAAATATTAAAACAATGACTGACAGTCTCCGATTGATATGAATATGATAAAGTATGGCGGGATTAAGGGTGTATTTTAATAATACTAGGAATAACTTTCAAAAAAAGTAACGATAATGATAATTAAGGGTTAATTTGTACAGCCGCAAAGTGAAGAGCCATCTAAATTGTTGCCAGGTCATAATAGAACATAAGTGAAACTCTCAGTGTTCACTTTATTACAGTGACTTGCGGGAAAATGCACTGTTGTTAAGGAACATTTTGATTTAAGCAAGTTTGAAGTTCTTATCTCCAAATGCTCCCGGAAATATTATTACTTGTGGTTTTGGTGTTTGCATTTTATCCCCGTGTATATAATTATGCACAACATCTGCAATCGCCATCAGATAATGCATATCTATCTCTGAAGATTTGCTAAGGAATAATTAGAAAGTAGAAAACACTTAGAAAAAATTATTATTATAATTATTATTATCAATGATAATATGCTGACAATGCCGACGCATACCTTGAATAAAATTAGTGGTTCATGCAGATTTCGAATTCAACTGTAGCATAAGACTGGTTAAAAGTAAATAATCTGAAGGTAATAAAATGCTTAAAACATAAAAATAAGGTATACAAGGCCCGTACAAATATAAGCCTGATCTTTCTACGCGCGAATTGCTTAATGGATTATAATCAGTTAGATTTAGCCCTAAAGCGGCAATAGTGAGACATTAAACGCATCCTTCCTCGTGATCCTATCTTGACTTGTCTCTTGACAGCAGTTATTCTTATACACGCGGTTATTTTGCAACACACTTGCTGTACAAATTTTATGTCAGTGAGAACAAAGTTGTAGGAAGTAGCGCGTGTGAATTTAATTTTGTTTTAACGTCAAAAAAGTGCAATTGAAACGTGTAATTATTTAAGAGGCATTTGGCAATAAATCTATGAGTCGGGCAGAAAGACCGTTGGAGAACCGAAAGTGGGACGACTGTTGAGGTCGACAAACGGTGCCCACATCAACAGTGTAGATGATTTAGAGGTTAACTGTCAGGGAGATTGCCAATGAACTTGGCCGAAGTGATGGATAGTGTTCCACCACTTAAACACATTTTGGGCATGCAGTGCATCACATCCAAATTTGTGCCGCGAGTTTTAATGTATGAGTAAAGGCAAAAACGTCGTGATATTGGTTACGAATTGTTTGATGGCCTTAAATGAAACGATGAAACCTGGGTTTATGGTTATGATAAAGAAACCAAAACCCAGCCTACACAGTGGAAGGGGCCATCTGCCCCACGACTCAAAAAACCTCGGATGTCGCGATAGACCGTGAAGGTTATGTTCATCGTCTTATTCAATTGGTAGGGAATTGTTCATAATGAATACGAGTGTCCCAAAACGTCAGAGTGTGAATGGGCAGAACCATATAGAGTAAAAAGTTTAAAACACGCCATGTTGAATAAGAGACGACTTCGTTTGAATATTTTTCTTTGCATTAATTTTAAAGGTGAAAATTTCTTACTGAAATTCATTTAACGGGCATACTGTACGGATAGCATTGCCGTAATCAAACTCTCCATTTAAAACAATTGAAACCCCAACTGACTATAAGCTAGTTGAAAACATGTTAATTGTTTCAATTTTGCACGGATGCAAAATGTAAAAATAAACTAAATGAATTAATAAACATAAAAAATAATTTTCAGTGTAAAGACATTCGACGCGACAAAACTTTTATGGGGATCGAAACGGAAATTAGGAGTCAAGGAGACAAGTTTATCTAACGAAAAACATATTTCTTTGCTGGCTATCGCTCATGAAAGAACTTTCCAAAAATGACTTAGGTGCTTCTGAAAATATAAGGTGCCAATTTTAGAAAACTATGACAAATAAAACCAAAAAAATTAAATCCTTACCATGGTCATTCTTCTTTATTTTCTACTTCGATTGTTATTTTTAAATAATTTATCTAATCTTATATGATAGGACACCGGTGGTAATCCGGTCAAAGATTATTTAAGAACAGTTGATCTCCCATTATTTAAGAAATACAGGTGTAGGTGTCAAAGGAACGTATCCTTGGTAAAATAGTACCAATTAAATTTAATCATTTACTTGAAGATACTTTTTTCGAGTCTAGCGCTTACAGAAAGCTTAAATATTCCGGTTCGAAACCAATAGGCTAATCATTCACCGGCCATAGTCTAAAGCAAAATTCAAATACCTGCATAGATTCTATTTCCAACGGGAGTGTGTTTCAGGCTTATTCATAAGGAATGGAACTGTAAAAACCGTTTCATATATCTAAGGTTTTAATTTGCCAAATAGTTTGCGTTCTCCACCAAATGACATGCTGAAAACGTTCAAGAAATAGCTAAATTTAATATGAAACTATTATGTACTTCTGTAATTTAAGTAACAGTTATTCTATGAAAATACGGAAGTATTGATTGTTTTGTATATTTTGGGCAAATAAATAGAAAACTGAGAAAGTACTCTGTCCAAATTGAAAATTAAATTAACCAAATATGGAAGTTTAAACAGAAATGCGGCATTTGAAGTTTAGAGATCTACGAGAATCCTTGGTGCTTAATGGACAACGTGTATGTTTGCCTCTCTATGTATATTCCATTAACGGCGTATGCTTTTTGGAGAAGAGGTAGACGGGATCTTCATTGGAGAGACAAATAAATAGTACCGAAAGTATGGCAGTGCTATTTGAAGTTTCACGCGTTGCCCATCTTTTCACGGGATGCATAACTAGGGGAGTAGGGCAGTCTGTCAGAAGCTTGCTCAATCGACATTTTCCGAACGAGATCTCGCCTAACAGCTTACCTTCCAGATGAGGCGATCTTATACAAACGATTCCCGGATGGGACCTTACCAAGTGCCCGCACTAACGCTTTTCCCCACCACTCGGGAATGAAATGACTCGGGTTTAACGCACTAAATGCTGCTCTTGGCTAAGAACCATTCGCTTCATGCTTGCATGCTTTCGGTTAAACGATGCTTGTACGCCCATTCTCTCAGTAGTTTTTAATTTTCTCAATTACCATGCACTTAGTTAAATCCGAATGTACTTATTTTTGTAAACTTATGTGATGCGGGATAGAATTAAAAAGGGATATTAACTGAATGTTTGTCAAAGTTTAACCAACCAATGATTTCATATTTCGTCGAATGATGAGTCATCTGAGAATTCCTTCTGTACAGAGGGGTATTTAGGTCATAAACAGTTTTAGAGTGAATATATTCAGCATAAAAATTAGTTTGTAAAAATGTGTTGAAGCTAAATTTCATGTCATAATGTCAATTTCTTTAAGTCCATTATAGCTCGCTTTGACAAACGTAACTAATCTGATATTCATTAAGACACAGCAACCGTATTGCAGTCTTAAATTATCCTCAGCAAGACCTGGGTTAAATTTTCCAGATTGAGGAATGATCCCCGAAAGTGCATGTGACACGTTGCAAAGAAAAGGTTTTCCTGCCCCAATTGTGCAGTTATAATTTTTTTACGTAATTAGTTCACATTTTACCCTATTAGTTGTTTGGTAACCTGCCTTTTTTGGTGAATTTAATTTGTATATAATTATAGATAAGTCAAAATCATCGCAAGGGTTTTTTAGAGAAACTCATAAATCAGTCAAGCGGAGGAATATGTGTTCCTTGTGGGACCTATTCTCTTCTAGGATGGATTGAGAACACGACAAAATGGAAAGCTTCATTTCAAGCTGAAAAAGCCGCCCAGATTTAATATCGGGTCCTTTGGAAGAAAGAAAAACTTTCCACCTGCCATTTCATCATATCAAGTTACATGCATAACTGGGACCCAATTCGAATAATAGGAGCTTGAAAATTCCCCATCGATTGCTTTAGCCTGGCGTTATGCCTATGCAGACATATTTAGTACTTGTTTTTCCAAGGGGGTAGGAACCTTGTGGGAAGCCACAAGGTCACCACTGTGAAAGGAACTGCTCTATACACGCTGAATTTGTAAATCGACGCCAAAGGGGTAAGAGGCAAGTTCCGCCCTCGCCCACATACTCACGCCTTTGACTTAAATTCTGTGGCCATGCACATCTTCAGAAATCGGCGTGATGCCGGAGAACATATTTGCATAGTAAATTATTTCATTTTTTTTTTTATAAGCATGTGTTTATCATTATGTTCTGCTGTGAAACATTTTCTCCAATGGACGAACATTACGTTAATGTACTAGATGTAATACAGTAACGCTAAGATAACAGTTTTAAGAAATAGTTTTAAAATAAATATATATACAATTAATCGAAAAATAAACATTTTATTCTCATTTATAACAATCACCTCGATAATCCTAAAGACTTCAGTACCTAGGTTTAATATCAACAAATTCCATTCAGGTTTCTTACCCAAACCACACCCGAAATCCACATAAATCATTCCTCCAGTCAACGACTCCCTTACCATGAACCTGACCTTATTCTTTCTCTTATCTTTAGGACTCACACGTCAAACTCTAACCTAAGCCCAGCCCCATGATACATCCTCTAAATAAACAAAAACCCATAATTTTAATCTATAAGCCCTGTGATTTGTTGTGAATCCCTTCTTCAACTATGCCATTCCCACCCCTTCAGCCCTCTTCATGGCGCTCCTTAATGACACGATCCAGCCTTGGATGCCCCACCCAAAACACAAGACCCTGAACGAAACCCTTCTATTAGGACCTCGGGGTGGAAGATTCAAAACGAAGAATCTCGTTTTTACTTTACGATCCACCCACTCACTCGCCGTGTAATTCATCAGCTTCTAAGGAATCGGCCGTCGTAAACTGTGGAGGCAGAAGGCTCAGAGGGGACATAGTGGGGAGAGAGAAGTGGTGGTGGTGGGGGTAGCTGAGAGTAGTATACGGTGGAGCCGATATAGGGCTCACGCATTGCGGGAAGGTAATATCGCTTCGCTCCGAAGCTCGCCGTGGAAAGGAGATGGAAGGCGGGGTTGTCCACTGCAGTCAACAACTTAAATTAATACGCTGGAACAAAGGAAAGAACGTCCCAGAGATTAAAACTCATCTACGTACCTTCTGGATGATCTGTCGGCTCATGCAATAGAAAGGTTAGGGGTATATTTTTATGGGGTTATTTAGTAACCGTCTTCCTGTGATACCGAGAATGAGAGTTTCTATCGGCGATTCTAATTGTATGGTAGCAGATGTTTTGTAAGGAATAGCCTATGCATCAGGTTAGAATGAACATTGTATATATATATATATATATATATATATATATATATATATATATATATATATATATATATATATACATATATATGTGGAAGTGCTACGTATAGCAGGAGAGGATAGGGGTTTGTTGAGAGAAATCCTATGGTAACGCAGAAAAATGGATGAAAGGCGTATTGAACGGCAGTGGGATGTTGAAGACGGTAATAGAGGGGAGAATGTTAGGTAAACGAGGAAATGGCAGGAACAGGATAGGTGATCGTGAAAGTAAATGCTTGGAGGTATGGGATATGGAGGAGGGAAGGCATAGTGGTAGTACAGAAGGAGTTAGGGTGCCATGGGTGGGGTGACACACGCCACGTCGGTGAAATTACGGTCCCCATAATGAATGCAACTTGAGGCGAGAGAATGTTGACCTTGCCTCGTTAGATTGGCCTCCACAGCCTGATTTATGAGGTTTGAAAGGTTATATTAGAGCAGACGCCTTTAAAATCCTTTTAAAAGGGCTTAGTATTTGTTCTGCAGATAGGTTCCAAAGCGATTGATTAAATAAGAAAGCTATTAAACCTCAGAGATCAGGCCATGCTTCCATGTTGGATTATCAAACGGTGGTGAAGCATGATATTCTATGATCATTCTTCATGTTTGAATTGTCTCTGATCTGTTAATGGTTGAAATTACACAGAGACTTGAATTTAACGCTTCACAACACAATTCGTCAATTTCTACTAAGTATAATATTGTGTGTATTTTCATAAAGATATTATATATTTTGAAACATTAAATATGCAGGCAGAAATGTGAATTTCTGATCTTATTAATTTTTTACAGCAAAAAAAGTAATTTTTATTTTGTGTCAGGATTATAAAATAATGATAAATGGCATTGCATTATATTAATAAAGTCACAGTCCCAATATCATCAGAATTCTACATTCCAAAATGTTGGGAAATTTAGAATAAACTGATTAAAATATGATGGGAGCTAAATTAATGGAAGGTAAAAAATTACTGGAGGTTTTCTTTTCAAACACGGGTTTCCGACGTTAAAATCTTAAATCCATATTTTATTGCTTGTGATTTTAGTGGCATTTATTCTAAAAAAAATCTTCTTTCTTTGATAGTGATAATCCGACTTGAATCATTATTATCGATCGCTATTAGATACCTGCAAAAATAATTTGACGGAAATTAAAATTCCATATTCCATTTCATTTAGATGCTTAGAAAAGTAAAAATTGTTCATTCCATTATAGAATACCCATTTAAAGAGGATAATACTATTTGCAAAATAAAATAAATTTGGTATGTAGGAAAACTTTAGACAAAATATAATGTAATAATATTTAGAATGGGCAATAATTTCATTGCATCCACCCTATAAATTATGAGCACGTTTGTTAATTTATTGAACTGCTATCTCATCTTGTAAACGCATCAAAAATAAAGAGGAATAATCCATCCCAAATTTTTCTACAACAATGAGACAAAATACACTCAATTTAAAAAGTATGCTTTCTAGTTTCTAATACATTTTTATTAAATAATAAAAGCGGGAAAACATTTAAAATATCATTTAATGCTACACTTCGGCTAAATAGTTGAATTGAAAACAAACTACATTCCCTAATTCAATGCTGATGTCCTTTACCCAAAAAAGTGATATTTAAGTGGTAAACATTTTATTCACCTTTTGAACACAATAAAGAGAGGCTTAATGCTTCGTGGTCCTGGCTGCTTCGCGAGAATCAAAACGATACTTTCATATAAATACGAAAAACTCAGACGTGTAGGTTGCCAACACATTTCATCTTACTAGTATTATTTAAATATTTTTAAGCGAGGTTTAGATAAAAATTATGAAGTGTTATAAACATAAATATTTTCATAGTTATTTCACATTATTGTCAAGATACGAATTTTTATGCTTGCACCATATACTCGGAAATAGTAAAATGTAATTATTTTAGTTGCTTAAAAAAATTTCGGTTTTTTGACATAAATTTCCAAAAATGCGTCCCGATTTAAAAAAAAAATTCTAAAAAATGTTAACAGATGTATATTTTCTGATTTAGTTAATCAATGGAAACCTCCTGCAGGGAGTTCAAAATACTGTTGCAATCTGCAGTGTGTGCATTTATATGCATTATAAATCACAGAAAATAATCCTAAAATATTTTTGAACGTTGAGGGTTGAGTTAACTAAGTACGAAGGTCAGTAGTGTGTCAAAAAAGGCGAAGGTGACCTCAGGCCAAATGGGCAAGATCCTTTCTCTGATACCGTAATGCTCAGAGCTTGGATGGGGCTGAGGGTGCTCAAAGTTGACCCTGCAAATGGATATGGACGTCGTCAGTCATATATATGAATTCAATTTCGATTTCTTCGAAGTAACATGGAAAACACTTTCACAGAAACACAATATGAGAACACATAAAAGGGACATTTACACGTTCTTTCTTGATAATTTCGACGAATTTTCTCCGTCTTCCTCACATTCGTCCTAACTAATCTTCTGAGGAAGACGATGCTCAATTCCGTCGAAATTATCAAGAAATAACGCGTGAGTGTTCCTTTTATGTGTTCTCATATTAAGTGTTGCTCTCAAAGTTATATATCAGAATCATCAGAATTCTGATGACGACGGTTGAGCCGTCGAAACGTCACTACACACTGTGAGTGTCCTTTCTCTATGTTTCCGTGTGTTTGTGTGTCGCCGGAGGGCGTCAATTTCAAATATACAAATATGTATATATATATATATATATATATATATATATATATATACCTATACGCACATATGTGATTGTATATACAAATTAATATGAGTGTATTTACACACTGGGTTTGAAATTAGGGGAAAATATACGCACAAATACATGGGATTACTAAATTTCCTAAAACAACAAGGAGAAACACCTGGAATCAGAGCCCAAGACCTTCAACTTTCCCTATTGGATTGGTTTCCCCGGCGGAGTTAATGTACTGCGTGAACGTTTCCGTGAAATTACATAGAATGTATTCGGAAGCGCCGAGGGTAATGGCCTACTCGCGCCTGAGTTGCTCCGATACTCATTCAGGAGAAGGTTTGGTATAAAAGGGGAAAGGCAAAAAAAATCATCGCCCTCACACGCACGTTAGTATACAAACACGCACCTTTGACTCAACCGATTCCGACCACACTCGCCCGTGCCCTTGGTGCGCTGCTGGAGGCCCCAGTGCCGCATTTCCAACGGGAAGCTATTCCTATTTCTTATCGTCCCCGATCTTGACCACCACTAGCTGCCACACAAGAAGGTACACATCAACCACACAGGCTCACCGACGCCGGCATTCCCAGCCCCGACACCGCCCATTCTTCCCCCGTTCCTCGGAGATCCCCACTCTAGCCCCCACAAAGAGTGTAACCTTCGCCGCTTCTGGCCGATTGGAAGCATTCGTTATCTGCTAAAGGACGACATTATCAACCTTCGAGGAAAAATTACCAGCCCAGCGGGCCTTGTTTCCTCTTAGCTTCCCCAGCTATATATCCCCCGCGAACTAACTGCTTTACATGTAACATCTAACAGAGTAACTTGCCTTTCTTTTTCATGGAAAACATACGCTTAGCTTGTTGTCCGGGTCAAATTTCATTGAGCCTTTTCTGTGGAGGGGAAGCGCCTTAAAATAAAGAAAACAAATATATAGCTATTACGTATAAAATAATTCCTACGGAAATATTTCAAAAATATTTTTCTTGTAAAAGTAGAAAAACATACCTTAGAGAATGCTATTGGAAAAAATATGGGGTGTAACAAAAAAATGTGCGTAATCATAGCGTGCAGTTTTAAAATATTATGTACTAATCTTTAAGGTTTATGGTGTTACGTGTCCATCGGGCTTTACTGAAAAAATTCAATTTTAAAATTTTTATGGATATATTTATCTCAAATGGAAAAGAGCTCCCAACATTTCACAAGTGCACTTTATATTAAGAGTCACAATTTGTGAAAATTGAGCATAACAATCTTCATAAATCTTATGAAGTGGAACCTTTGTTTAATTTTAGTCATTTTTAATTGTTTTCTTATTCTAATTAAGCTCCGTAAGTCATAACCTCCCAGCACATTAGCAATTTTCTATACACAAACATTTTTATAACTAGCAACTACAGAGTTGCGTTTCCCAGGCAGCTTTGTTGACCTTGGTCCCGCATTTATTTATAACGTTTATTGTTTCAGTGTTGTTGAATTAATGGCAAAGTTCGTCGCGATATCGAGGTAGGAAATCAGTATTTGATTGAGTTTACACTATCAATTTAGTTTTTTTACCAGTAACTATGATGATAAGTATTCATATTTGAAAAATTAGTCACTACACAACTCTTTAGTTTAATTCTAATGGGTGCCGCTTGTGCTTTATTGCAATATGGTCATCGGTCAATTTTCCTTTTTCTTCGGGATTATGAATACCACTTTATAGCAGACACATTCCTACTGTGCTGTCGTTAATCAAGCGAACAATTTGTCCATGTCGTTAACGTTTGAAATAAAGGTGATCTGATCATAAGCATTTTAGTACATTTAATGTGATTTCGATTGTATTATAACTATTACCATCTATGATCATTCACTTGCAAATGAACATTTAAAAATGTTTTAGCTCAGCCCAGGATATTTCTGTTTAAGCCATACACCTAGATTTTGTAAGTTATTTTTTTATGGAAAATATTGGTAAAAGATTTTTTTAAAGTCTACAGGAAGCACGTAATTATATTATCCAATCCCAAGTATCATTAAAAAATTGCTCAAGTTGACTCTTGCGAATCTATCCGTGCCAATTCAGTGCTGATTCTTCGTCAAAACCGTCTAGCCCTCTATTTTTCTCGACACCGAACTGTCAAAAATATGTTCTATCTAATTCTGAGTAATTTCTTCCTGCTTATGAGTAAATTAACTGCAAGGCTTAGTTACTTGAACCTACCGGGTGTAGGACCAAAATGACAGCCGATTCTCGCGTAAATTTTCAGCTAACATATTTCTTGAATTCACTTAGTTCTTGATAAATGCCTTCCTGATTTTAGTCCTAGTTATCTTATCATCGAGATTATTCAGTCCCGTCGCCTTTAGAGGGATCAATGCCGGGAATGTTTATCTTTGGGTAATATAGCCTTTGATACAATAACAATTTCCAAAATTTCGCGTTGTATCTGATTAATTCCGTGTTATCTTTGAGAAGATTCCGTCGGATGAACTTTTGACTTCTGAGGGTGTAACTCTCGGAAAAGTATTCTCGGTAAATTAGTGTTTTGTACCATTAGAAACAATTAAAACCTGAGAAATTCCTTTTAGATTATAATGCAAGAGTTGTTTTTTAAGTTACTGTCATTTTTTATGAAAATATATTGTTAGGATTAGTACTGTTGACGGTTTTAGTTTCCTACTAACTTACTTTACATTTCGACATATTCCGTTCATACAGAAAAGAAAGACTTGTGGTTGTCCACAGATTTTAAATCAGTGGAAAAAAAATCTTTCTTTTTAGTATTGATTTTAAATACTTCCACGTGTGAAGTGGAAGTATTTAAACGTACAAGTGAAGCTTGAAACCATAGAATATATACCGTTGACTTCTGAGACCTTTTTGTATAGCTGGATCATCTTCTATTACCCCTCAATTTGTGATATCTGAACTTTGCTGTGACAATTGTGTAAATATTTGAGTATCTAATATAAGGCCAGATCACTAATCGTCAATCGTACTCGTAAATCAGATTGCAGTCCTACGTCTACATATAGAACAACTTCATCGGCTTGGACAATGGGCCAGCCCCTCCGCTTCACTATGTATATTTGAGCGACCATTTTTTTACCAACGCATATTTAAATACAATTAAACAACCCTTTTTGGATATACCTCACAGTCCCTGTTTTGAATCATTAATATTTTCTTCAATTATTGAGTTTCCTGTTTATAGCTGTACTTTGCGAAACTATGGCAAAGCAAGCTTAATATTTATAACTACAGTCAAGAACAATAAATCATTTAATTCTCCGTGTGCATTAATTCCTTTAGGTATTTTTATATTTGGCATTTTTGTGTATTTTCTTTATTTACGAGATAGGATTAACGTTGTCCTCATCAGGTAAAGTGATAAATGAAGGCATAGAAATGGACTTAAAAGAATTAAGAAACACCTCGTAAGTATTCATGCCTTAACTCATGTTTTATAACCACAGGTGCTCCAATAAGATATTGAACATCATAATATTTTTTCAAAGGTATCGTGCTGAACCATAGCAACATTCTTCTTGAGAAATGAGGTACATATTTAAACGACAGAAGTTTCTTTGTAATTCCACTTGAACTTCATTGCAACACGACCCAAGTTCCGACGCTGGACGTCATCGTCAGGTCCTGCCTAGGTCAAAATTCTGGCTGGACCTGATGTTTGGAGCCATGTTTAAATAAAACTCATATAGAGTTACAAAGATAAAGTAAAGTTACTTTTTTCATTTCAAAATATTTTGTTAATTTCATAAAGTTACGCGTGAGACAATAAATTTGAGATAAATAAATTCAGTAAAATTCAAAAAAATATTGGTATACTTAACAAAGTGTATTTCTCATTTTATTCTTCTCCATTGATTATATTCCATTCGTTTTTTCTATATGAAAACCTTTTAAAATGCTGTTCTTGTTCCAGTATTGAATTAAACTAATATTTTATGGTCTTTATTCACTGAGCGTGTGCAGTTTTTGTTTTTGGTCGAGGATTTTCAATTGAACACCAAACGGCATCTGGAAACAGTTATCTGAATTATCTCAACCCCGCTGGTACACGATTTGTAAACCGAAAAAAACACTCCGCCTCCGAATCTATATCCTTTATAACCTATAAAAGTAGAACGTAATTGGCATATCAAAGATGAATTGATTTTTTTTTCAACAAATATTGCATTGAGGTGCTCCCAGTGAATTAAAAAATTGGACCTGTCCTGCAATAAAAAGGAAAATGAATCAGAAATATTTGAAACTTGAATGATCAGGCATGTCTAAAACATACTCGTTTCATCAGTTACGAAATGTTAGAGTGTAATACTGCTAAAATTCTAAGTGCTAACCCAACTATATGATGCTTTATCTTTTCTCAGATAATCTGAAGGATTTGTTTCTCTACCATTGTGGTCCCCATTGTGGTTAAATTATCGTGCATCTTTTAACTAACAACTACAAAAGGAAATAAAAACTTTAGGCAATATTAAGTCTTTTATTCAATTCAAGTAATGACGAGTTTATAAGGACGTTTACCACGCAATTTACGTCAAGCAGTGGAAAAGAATGACATTTGGTTCTCTATTGCTCTTCTCCGGCCAATTTCACAAGATAAATTGGGTTAAGCCAAATAAATTCCTGGCTGTGATATTTTGTCAGCACCATATACGCATCTGAGACACCGTAGAAGGGGCACCAAACGTAAGTCTAATTGACTGATCGAATTTGCATGGCATAAGATTGAATCAGAAGATATTCCTGCCTTCGTCAATAATTTTAGCCCACGTATTTACCCTGCCTACGATTGGGTGAGGGAACTGTGGTTGTGGTAACCCAATCCACGCGGTGAAATTCTGTCGCCCTCGTACCAAATTATTCCTATTCATCAATACACCTTCACGTGACACGAGAAAGTTACGTATAAATATCTATATAAAATGAATATTGAATGTGACCTTTATTACTGAGTTGCATATGGTATGAGCGTCGTGATGCGGCATGACTAGATTTAAGAGGTCACCTCAGTATCGATTACCTTTCATGAATATTCATTATTTTCTTTCGTCTGTTTTAATCTATTACTATAAAGTTCAACGTTTATTTATATTTCGTCCTTATTTCAGTCCTGCATCGGCGAAGTATTTCATGTAGCTATCGGTAAAGATGTCAAAATTTACAACAATAAAACAAAAACGTGGATTGACAGCAATTATCTGCACGCTATGGGGAATATGCATGTACACATTCAAAATGCTACACAGACGAATAGAAAATTAATTTCACTTCTCTACATTCAATAGAACTGAAACGCTCTCATCGCTCCTCAGCTGCGCGACTAATCATTGCAACAGAAGCCAAAGGGAATCTCGTGGCGTCGGACGAACCTTGATATATTCCATTCATTCTCCACACCGAGTCCGATTCCTGGAAGTTCACTTTCTACGTCCGCTGCCACCCCTTTCGTCGTTCTCTCCCTTTGCGAACAGACGCCCACACGCTTCCTTCACGCTTTGAAATCTGCCTCCGAGTGAGAAGTTGGGTGAAAATGTATAGAACGGCCGATTCCCCAAACACGATACTGATACGCTTTATGATGCAATGGGGAAAAAAGGTTTGTAGAATGTAAGTAAAATCAAATAGAAATTAAACCAATGCGTCATTAATGTAGGTGCATGAAAAATTTAAATAATATAGCATACTAGTAATGAGCAATCACAATAATTATGTGTGGATATTTTTCCGGCAAACCTACGTACGCAAGATACATTAATATATATTATGAGGAGATATAAAAAATACATGATGAGGAGGATAAATATATTTATCCTCTTCATCATTTTTCCTCCTCATCATTTTGTGGACTTCAAACGTGAATAAAGATCACAGAGTCCCTTTCGAGATTGCATTATAAACATCTTGTGGTCAATCTCGTGGTCAAATGGCATCTGGAATATTTCACATGGCATTTCCCTCTCAACATCCAGTTAATTTTTCGCTTATAATTCTACGTTTCACATGGAATTCAATAGCCCTCCAATTACGTGTCTCAGGCGGATGCTTAAGACTCAATTAGTGTTTGTTAATAAATGGATAAATTTGACAAAAAGAGTCAATTGTCAGTTCATAATCGATTACAATTAATTACAATGCATAATAGTCTCCATTTTAGTTTGCTCTTTTTGAAAGTAGTGGATTTATTGATTATAATTCCGCAAAACACCGTAGCCGTAATCTTTCTAGCCGATTTCACTCTATTTATTCTTTCCGGAGCCAGATCACCATTAGGAACGTATTGTTTCGACTTTACCTTAGTGTCTTGACTATGAAAGTTTATATAATTTTCGTCCAAAGCTATTTACTGACTCCAACTCGTAGAAACAGAAAAACCCATTACAATTGGGTTAGAAAAGTGGCAAACCGGCTTCCGAATCCAACAAACGATTGCTTTTATTTACAATGAAAGAAACGTGCCACACATCTTGGTGCGATTGTTTTCCTAACCAATGTTTCGTGCTAAATTAAAAACACTGTACCTTGTGAATTGTCGATTGCCTTTTTCCATTTCGCTAACTTTGATATGTCGATTTGTATATAGAAAATATATATATAATGTTATAATCATATATAAATATATATATATATATTAAATTTTATGTAATCATATATGTATATATATATATATATATATAGAAATAGATATATAATAAAAGCGATGATGAATAAGCTCTCTCTTGAGTAACATAACATTTGGACACCAGACTATAACAAATAAAAAAAAGGTAACACGTATATGGAAACATTCTAAAAGCTTTCAGCCTCCTCTGAGGCCTTCTACAGGCAATAACCTGAGTCTAGCCATAAGAAGGCCTCATAGAAGGTCAAAAGGTTAAATTTTCTAAAATGTGTATATATATATATATATACACACATATATATATACTATATGTGTATATATATATATATATATATATATATATATATATATATATATATATATATATATATATATATATATATATATATATGCGGGTCGCGGTAGTCTGGTGGGTAGAGCGTTGGACTACTGACCGGAGGGTCCCGGGTTCGATTCCCGGGCAAGGCACTTTGGGCACCTGTAGCTCCACCCAAGCTAGTTGATTTTTCGGGTACCAGGTCTTCCTGGGAAACCATAACCGGCACACGGAAAGGAACTGGCCTCCCTACCCTGATGTGTGAATATTCACACGCCGTCGGGCTTGGTACATGGGTGAGCTCTACCATCACCTACTAAACCGACCTTCGGGTTGATTACTGTGTTTATGGTTTATATATATATATATTAGCTATATATATACTATATGTATACATATGCTATATATACTATATATATAGTATAGTATATATATATACACTATAATTTTAAATATATATACTATCTATAATATAGTATAATCCCTCTCATGGACTACAACCTTGACGTGGGAGAAGGGCTTGTGCATATCAATGACCCTTATAGCTACGCTGGCGAGAGTAATAATAATTGCTCCAGGTAGGGTTACCCATGCCAGATAGGTCAAAGGTTAGGAGCCAGAAGAAAGGTATTAAGCGTCTGTTCCTCGGTGAATCGGCTGCAAAGTCGTCTGACCACAGTGGCTCGGCGATAGTGAGTCGAGTTGAGTGATGGTGTCACGTTAAAAACACTATTAATGATGACAACAAGGAGCAACCTAAATTTTCATTCCCAAGATTACTCTGATAGACACAATAGGGAAAATGAGTCCTGGCAACCACGGGATTCGGCCAAATCGGCCGTTCGTCTTGCCCGTCAGCGTGGGTGGCAAGGCTTTAGCGGTCGTCATCCCACGAAACCCTTGCAAGGAAAACCGATAGAACCAGGATAGAAGATCCAGAAGAAGTTGAGAGAATTAGTTAGAATAGGAACATGGAATATTTTGACAATATTGAGCATAGGAATGTAACAGAATATTAAGCGAGAGATGGACAGAGGAAATATAGATATTTTAACTCCATGCTAGGAAAGATGGAAGGATAGCGGGGATTACTGGAGTGTGAATTATAGAATAATATACAGCGGCGGGGATGAGAGCCAACGAGGGATTGCCGTTATATTAAATAAAGGGGTGGGAACAAGCGTAGTCAACATAGCGCAAGCAACTGATGGAATCATACTCGTAGAGATTAAAGCAGAGCCGACGAACTTGGTCATGGTTCAGGTATACATGCTACCGAGCAACCACAAGGAGGAAGCAGTCGATAGGATGTACGATGAGTTAGAAGATATAATCGAGTGTTTTCTTGCAGGGAATCATTTTATAATGATGGGGCATTGGAATGCAATGGTAGGCGACGGAAGAGATAGTGGTGAGGTGGGGGACTATGGCTTAGGGACGGGGAATGAACGCGGGGAGAAAGCAATTGATTTCTGCAGAAGACAGGGGTTAGTCATCACCAACATATGGTTTAGACACCACAAAAGGCGTAGGTATACATGGAAAATGCCTGGTGACTCAGAAAGGTATCAGTTAGATTATATTATGGTTAGGCACAGTTTAACGAACAATGAAATTAATTCGCACAGCTTACAGGAGTGGATGCGAACTCTGACCACAACTTACTTCTTATGAAAAGTAGCGTCCGTTTCATAAAGATAAGGCAAGGGCGGCGGGTTAGGAAATGGAATGTGGAAGCATTAAATAGATTACCAAGGGGGGCTATTGGCAGGTACTGGAGAAAATCATGGATGCTGATAAAGAATATCATCGAAGAAAAAATATATTTTTATATATAAATATAATATATATATATATATATATATATATATATATATATATATATATATACGAGGGTCATCCGGAAAGTAGTACCCGTTCGTGCCGCATGAAGTGCTGACGACGCGAGTAGCCGCTGGACGAGGTCAGATAGCTTCAGTCGCTTGTCTGCCTTCTCTGAGCCAAGTTGCGTGACGCTAGCATTGCCTGTGTTGTTTCTGTGATTGTTTACAATGTTTAAAAAAATTGAGAACGCCGTCAGTTGTGAAGTGAGGGCAGTGATTAAATTCCTCAATGCAAGAAACGTTCGCCCATGTGATATTCATCGCCAATTAAAGGAGGTGTATGGAGACAATGTAATGGACGAGTCGTCTGTTCGGCTGTGGTGTCGCAACTTCAACATGGGGAGGGGGAACACACACGACGATGAGCGTTCGGGGAGACCGTCTGTCATTACAGACCAACTGGTGAGCTCAGTTGACGAATTCGTGAGGAACGATCGGCGCGTCACAATTGATGACATCTGTGAGCATTTTCCCAATGTTTCTCGAACAATTGTTCATGAAATTGTTAAACACCATCTGCATTATGCAAAAATTTGTGCAAGATGGGTCCCTCGCATGCTTACAGATGAGCACAAAACCAAGCGTATGGCTGCAGCACTGACGTTTTTGGGACGTTATTCTGATGAAGGAGACTCTTTCTTGACTCGCATAATTACTGGTGACGAAACATGGGTTTGTTATACATCACCTGAGAGTAAACGACAGTCAATGGAGTGGCATCATGCTCATTCACCAAACAAACCAAAAAAATTCAAGACAGTTCTGTCCACCAGGAAACTCATGGCAACCATTTTCTGGGATCGACGAGGTGTATTGCTTATTGATTTTATGGCCCGTGGAGACACTATTAATGCCAATGCGTATTGTGAAACATTAAAGAAATTACGGCGGGTAATACAAAATCGGCGGCGAGGTCTATTGTCTACTGGTGTCATTCTCGTTCATGACAATGCCAGGCCTCATGCAGCTGGGATAACACAAAAACTTTTGCAGCAATTCAAATGGGAAACTTTCGACGATCCACCGTATAGCCCGGACTTGGCCCCTTCAGATTTTCATCTCTTTACAAAGCTTAAAGACTTTTTGGCAGGAAAAAGATTTGACAGCGATGAAGAACTTAAAGAAGGAGTGACCCTGTATCTCAATGAGCTGGCGGCGAAGGACTATGCAGCAGGAATACCGAAACTTGTCACACGTTATGACAAATGCCTTAATTTGCTTGGAGATTATGTTGAGAAGTAGTTTAAAGTATCCTCTTTCAAATAAAATTTTTTATGTTTGTTAATATTTACTTTTGTGTCTTTATTTCACGAACGGGTACTACTTTCCGGATGACTCTCGTATATATATATATATATATATATATATATATATATATATATATATATATATATATATATATATATATATATATATATACATAAAAACCATAAACGCAGTAATCAACCCAAAGGCCGGTTTAGTAGGTGTAGCAGAGTTCACTCATACGTTGAATGTTCGTAGGGGGCCAGTTCCTTTCCCTGTGCCGGTTATGGCTTCTCAGGATGATCTGGTACCCGACGAATCACATAGAGGAGGAGCTGTAGGTGCTCAGAGAGTGCCTTTCACGGGAATCAAACCCAGAACTCTCCGGTCAGTAGTCCAACGCTCTTCCCCCTGGACTACCGCGACCAACACACGCACACCCACACACACACACATATATATATACATATATATATATATATATATATATATATATATATATATATATATATATATATATATGTGGGTCGCGGTGGTCTAGCGGGTAGAGCGTTGGACTGCTGACCAGAGGGTCCCGGGTTCGATTCCCGGGTAAGGCACTTTGGGCACCTGCAGCTCCACCCAAGCTAGTTGATTTTTCGGGTACCAGATCTTCCTGGGAAACCATAACCGGCACAGGGAAAGGAACTGGCCCCCCTACCCTGATGTGTGAATATTCACACGCCGTCGGGCTTGGTACATGGGTGAGCTCTACCATCACCTACTAAACCGACCTTCGGGTTTATTACTGTGTTTATGGTTTATATATATATATATATATATATATATATAATTACACACAGTTCCCTACACAAATATCTTCACAATCTACATTATGCACACCACAAATGCGGTTACCCAGAAAAGCTCCTACAGGAAATCTACCGCTCTACTCGACCACACACACCACAGAATAACAACCCCACATCTGACGCAAGACTCAACTTTTGCACAACCTATTTACCCGGATCCTACAGACTGAAAATCCTTCTCTAAGAACTTTATCCTATTTGACATGCGACCTCATCCTTACTGCCGCAATGTCCCTCTGTCGCTTACAGACGACCAGCCAATCTCAGAAATCTTCTGAGATCCACCAACCCTTTGGCGCCCCGCCCTGAAAAATTTCCTCATATTTCCCCAACTTGCAATCGCCCCCGATGTAAAACATGTCTGCTGACCAGATCTGCTCCCTTCTCCTCACATCCCATCATTGTCCATTCACCACGTTCCCACCCTAATTGCCTCTCAAAAAATATTATTTATCTTTTGTCGCGCAAACAATGCACTTCATTCTACATAGGCGGATGCATTACCCCCTTATCCATCCGAATGAATAATCACCGCTACTCCTGTAATTCTGCTTCACTCTCTTATCTTCCTCTCCCTTTACACGCAAGTTCACACAATCGATTATTCGACGAATGCTTTTCCCTAACGGTTCTAGAATCCCTACCCGATTAAGCCACCAACATAGAGGTGAGAACTCGTGAATCCTAGGTGAAGCTAGGACGTTTCGATCGTAATCGTATCCCATTCTTTTTTATTCTACTATATATTATTGAGAACCAATGAAGTTGTGTCCGAAATGGAAATTATTGATATATAGCTATCAATTCCTCTCTAGCAACGGTCAGTTTTTAAAAATCTTCTGGGCGCAGGCCTCTGTCTTTCACGTTACGAATTAGTACAAAAACAGTTATTTGGCGGTTTTTTAAGTCAATAATTAATTCTGCGTTAATTTTATCTATTCCTATGCTCTTGTTTGATCTAATTTCCCTAAATTACCTGCCTAAGTAGCCATGAAGTACTTTTCCTGGAAATTAAGTATTACGATCTGTGTCATACAATTTTTCTACTTCTAAGCATGCCCGCCTGTCGTTATCATATAGTATCTCAACATTTATCTTTCATCTCCCTTTCATTTTTCTTGGGATAATAAATAATTTTTTTGACTTCCCTTTTACTTTTGAACATACGTTTTCTTCTTTCACTTTGGCACTGCTTTCACCTTTTTTATGGAACTCAACTTTACTTTGCATAAACTTACCCTACGTCTTCCACCACATATGTTTGACATATTAATTTCACGCATCAGTGTATTTTTAAAAATATTTTGCAATATATTTGACCTGACTTTATGCTTACATTCTTACATTTCTTTCTCTACATGTCTAATTATCTCTTTGACATTTTTCTCATTTCTCTTCTTAGAGTTTCTATTTTCTCTTTGAATATCCTTTGTGTTGTTCCCAATTGTTTTGTCAGAGGCTACCAATCCTCACTCAGAATATTTTTTATACACTCTTCGTCCTATATTCTTCTCTTCCTGGTTATTTCTCTCTACTCCCTTAAATTCATGTATTTTCCAATTACCATTTTTAATCTAACCTTACATTGATTTAGGGCTAAATTTATATCTGGAGTCATATCGTCTCCTGGGTAACTGTGAGTTAATTACGCTGATTCTAGGTCCCTTCTTCGCAATAAACGTGTCTAATCTTGCGAAATTTTGGGGAAATTCTTCTAACAATAGTACCTTTTGTGGTGTTTAAAACAAGTGATCGTTATGATTCAGCCTCCTAAAATTCATTTTTCAACTTAATACCATAGCTTTCGTAAATTTCTTTCTTTATAATATTGCTCCATGGCATTGAAATCTGAATAGTGACCGTGTTATTAATACATTTAATAACTCAACGCAATAACATAGCTCCTTGTTTAAGATTTTATATCTTCTACTAATATTAAATTCCTCGCTATATTTACCATGCTTCTTCTTTCCTTTTGGATCAGTCTTATTTCAACTCTTCTCTGGTTCCTCTCTCCTCTTCTGTGCAATATAATTGAAATTTTTCTGCAGTCATATCTGCCATCTTTACATCTCCCCTTGCCCCGCCCTAATATTGCCACATTGCCTTGCTCCATACTCCGCTTTAGAGGCTCTATATTATCCGCTTTCCCCTCTCTTCACTTTCCAAGTTTCTCTTCTAACCGGCTCCGGTATCTTCTCTGATTTCTGATTTTCTGCTTTTGTTTAATTTTCATTTTCAAAAATTTAACAGGCATAAAAACCTTTATCCCGGTTAGTACTTGGAGCGGTGCATTTGCGCGTGAATGAAAATATGAGCATAAGGACTATTGAATAGGACGCCGATATTATCATTGGTCCAGAAGAATGTTATATCCTATTGTTGATTTTATTGGGCACATTATTTGGTGAATATGAGTAGTTTCACATTTTCGTGTTTCACTTTACTTCACCCCATGCATTTATAACTTGACCTTTGACTCGTTGATAGAATACGTTTATTGAGAATGAATTAGTGTTCAATGAGTAAATAATTTGAAAACGTCAATTAGTATAAGTAACCATCTCTTCAAATAAAGATGAATGCAAGGTAAGTTCATGTAACATGAGATTGTATCGTAACTGTTCTTTTGAAACTCCTTGACTTGCCTCTTGACTACCTATCATCCGCAGAACTTTTGAATTTCATTTTTCCTTTTGCTCAGGAATTTCAGCTACAAAATGTATTCCACCTGGCCTTCATAGCCAAAGCTTTTGAAATACTGTGCACTAGAAAAAATAGAAAGAACGAGGAAAAAGTACATCCTTGACAAACCTGAACGTCTAAGCGGTGAAAGCTGATCAAGGGAAAATATAGTAAAGTTCTACAAGTAATGTTCTACAATAATTTATGTGATCTGTATTTAAAGTAATATTATTTTATAATTTGGTATAATATAATCAATCAAGGAAAATGTGAAGCTACACGAGGTCTGTACAAAAATTATCGCCAAGTTTTTTAATTTCCGCGGGTTACCTATATTTCATTTTCGATTTTTTTGTGGTGTTTTGTTAGTACTTATGCCTCTCATATATGCCGAAAAGTTCGGCCATTTTGACTGTTCAGTTTATTTTTGACAGCTGTTTTACTTGGACGTATTTTGGCTTCCCTTCGATTTTTGCCTACCGTAAGTGCCACGAATATGCTCCCATAAAAATGCGTCCTGCCACTCTATTGAAACACTATTGCAGCATGACATTCAACAAGGGTTTTTCTAACTTTTTAATTCTTTCAAGTTGCCCAATAGAAATTGAATTCATTAGTTGTGTTGGTGTAGGAAGAAAGTATGCAATAATATTTTTCTTAAAATATTTATATCCTCATTTTCTCTAAACCATAGAATTTACTAGGGTCTCTAAGAAGGCATATATTAAATATCTGGGTTAATATTTGTAATCAGGCAGGTGTCTAATTAAACACTAAAATTAATTTCTCCTTGTAAGGATATGGATAATACAGGATAATCTGTTATTTTTCAAAACGTGGGAAAGGTAATGGTAGACTCTCTTTAATCAAGTGATGATTATTTTTTTACCAAATCTAGCCATGCTAGACCAATCAATTCCACTTCATTTTTCCGCAAACATTTAATCCTTAGTTGCATTCAAATCACATTTTCCCATTTCAGTTCTTCACATCTTCTAGGATACTATCTTAATATACGTATGTTAATGTCATTTCCTCTAATAAACCATAGAATAGTTGCATTAGAATTAAAAAGCATTCGACTGAAATTAAACGTTTGATAAAGAATAATTTCCACAACGCGTCAGGAACAAGGTGTATGGACAGGATGATACGTATTTTTCGTACGTATAACTGGATATTGATAATATTTTAACAACTTCGATATAACTCACTGGAACTACCTGGGTGGCCTGAAAAGTTTCCGACCTAACAACATTCAGAAAATTTCAGGAAAAATGATTTGTACCTTTATTAGGTTCGGAAACCTTTCACTTTTACTGTAGTGTACACGCGCACTGTGCAAGTATGCACACGTTTTACTTGATTTGTCCCGGAAATTTCTTTTATTTCTACATTGAAATGTGAAGAGTAGTTCCTTTTTCTTTGATGCTGAATCTCATAAGATGTGTTGAAATACGGTAGCATTTCCGGTGATAGAAATTATATCAATAAAGTGAAAAGTTAAGAATCGGGATGAGAGCGTTAATGAGAGTTTAAGGGAGTGTCCCCTTCAGGCAATTGGAACCTATTTTGAACAAAAAATGTTCAGCTATACCTGATAGTTTTTGACATACGATCTGACAAATATCTGCCATGATCTACGAAGAGACTTGTTGGGGAAAAAGTGTGCGTTTTATCCTCCCAGGGCGGCAGCGTGCCCAAATATCGCATTCGGGAGCACGAGCGATTACGGCCTACGCAGGTCTTCGCCCTCCCCCTTCCGCGCGCCGCCCTTCTCTCCCACGCCCATTGCCACCGTTTCCCTGCTCCCCTTTAACCACACCCCTTGGTCGCTCACCAAGCTCTCGCTTCTTACCGCCCAACTATCCACCCACGTTTCTCCCGGCCGCCCACGCCCCCTTCCCTCACCTTCTTCCCCCAAACACCACTCTTCCATTTCGCCAGATTGTGCGTTTCTTTCGCCGCTGCCAATTGTCTCCCAGCGGCCTCCATATACAATCGATAAACACTTCAGCTCCCTCCCGACCTTACCCCCAATTTTCTCCAAAATCCCACCCTTTCAAAAAGGTGAATAGCTCCTTAAAACTTGTTTCCCCTGGATTATCAATTCACGATGCAATAGAGTGACGAATTGGATATATTTTTTCGATACCAATCTTTAAATCGTCACGTTTCCGATCCATTTCCACTTTACGTGAAAGATAGCGTCTTGGAAAAGTTTCTTTGGCACGGAGAAAAAAAAGAGAGAGCTCTGTTCAAGATAGAATCAGATGAAGGTGATTAATAGTGCAACACATTTTTCACAGTTCCCAAATGCTCTGGTCATTTAATCTGTCTAGTCATATAATCTGAGTCTTGGTGACAGTCGAAGGAAATCGTGTGAATAGATTTTCTGAAAGCAATCAATGTACTTTAGCCCCGCTGAATTGAAGAAAAGTGACAGGTAAACATATCGCCTGAAAGTCTTGAAAAAATTACCTTTCTTTTCTGAGTTTATGAAGGAATTTATCAACATGCCTAAAAATCCAACCTGAGAAATGGCTGGACACGTAATCGTTAGCTTTTTCAAAATGTCATTTAAGGGACATAAATTTATTTCCAAAGGAACATATGACGCATATAAGCTCTGTCCTATCCATTTCTTTGGAACATGACCTATTGCGCATTTCTGATGTAAGGAAAACCTTAAATGACTGAAAATTGATGTTTCATAAAGCACTGTCTTAATGTTTGCCTGCATTTGCATTTTAGGCATTATTGAATCACAATTTTTCAGGTAAGTAATTGTAATTTGTTGTACAAAATACCAATTATCTTGAATAATATGATCACTCTGATCTATTGCCAATCATTTTAATATTTATACTTAATTTATTCCCGTCAGGCATATTCTTAAAAACTGCAAAGCAATCACACTTATCTATACATTACTTCAGGATTCTGTCTGTTGTTAAATGGCGATTGGATTTGAGTCGTGTTGCACTGGCTTTCCACACCTAAGCAAACAGTTTGATGATCAGAAGTAGCTAAATCTTTCAGTGGTGTCCCTATCCCCACCCAGGGTATTATAAGAAGAGCATTTCGAGTAAAGTACGTCTTCCGTAGAGTGGAAAGTTAAATTGGTGACTCCTTGGTGCGATTCGTTAATGATAGGCTAATATCAACGCTGAGTTTCTCTCGATCGTCCATTCCCTGAACACCCTACCCTTGTCAAAATGCCCGTTTACCCCTAATACCGCAAATGATATTATCCATCTCTCGCTTCTCATTATAATTAGAGCCCTAATGTTATACAAATGTCTTCAATGGCTTACGTGTATCCTTGGTATTACTAAACCTGAAAGTTCTCCAAATTAAAGGCATTTCTTTCTAGCAAACTTTTTGACATATTTAAAGTTTCCTTAAGTTTTATATTTTTACACTTAGCTCCTCCAAAAATTAAGCCTTCAGTTTCGAATAAAATTTAGTTTACGATGCGAATTTCGGACCGAAATCTTTGAAAAAAATTATATTTTTTCTTTCTATTTAATAAATTCATTGAATATGTTATGACTTTCATTTTTTATTCTCTTTCAATTCCCTCAATACGTTGTTAGCAACCAATTATCTAATTTCCG
Source organism: Hetaerina titia (assembly GCA_037158775.1). NCBI lineage: Eukaryota > Metazoa > Arthropoda > Insecta > Odonata > Calopterygidae > Hetaerina > Hetaerina titia. The sequence goes on from CM073779.1 coordinate 32,084,939, forward strand.
GGATCCATACGCTACGCTGTATTCCTTCTCTGATACTTCACGACCACTGCTATATTAAAATTAAGAGGATGTTCTCCCAGTTTTATTCACCTCTGAGGAATTTATTTTCATTTATTGAGCAAAATATTTCATATTTTATTATTAAAATTTTATTTGATTTGGAGTGTTTTGTTGAATCGTAAAAATTTGCCATTTAATCTTTGCCCAACTATTGTTTTGTCATTAAACATTGCGATTATATATATATATATATTTATTTATTTATTTTATCAAATTAATATGCCTATAATTTTCTTTTCTATAAAAATAGTACGATTTTGCATTGATGGACCTGTTTGTATATTGGTCTCCATTTCATTTAAATTGGACAAAAAGCTGATTGAGTTCAGTTTTGCCTTTGTAATCTTCAATAGACTCACTTATTGAAATTATTATGGCCCTTGGCAACCTCTCTGAGCAAAGGAAATTCAAAACACCAGTTCTACTACCACTTGAGCGGGTGATCCACTGGAATATCGGCGCTGCAAGAACGTCTAACGATAAATTGTGGGAATACATGGAAGTAAATTCAAATTCGCTTTAGTTAGTATGCGTTAGAGCCCATCTTCCGAGCAACCAGCTTCGGTTGCTGGCGAGGTAAATAATCGCTAACGCAAAGAAAAAAGAAACTATTGCTTCCGGATTTACGGATGATTTCCACGTGCCTTCCTCTAGCTTTGCTTTATAATAAATAAACATATTTTGATATTATTATACAAGAGTCTAAAGTCCTTCAATTAGCGGGTTAGGAAGAGGCCCCGAGTGAAACTCCATTTCCTTAATGGAATACTTAACACACACCTGGGGACACTGCCTTCCGAAATACTTTAAGACTTCCGATTCCCAGCTCTCGGCTTCCCTGATTGATTCCCTCCGATTCGGAATATTAAATTCTTGTTGTGTCGGGTGAAATTTACACAACATATTGAAAATAAAGAAGTGACTATGTAATTCCACTCAAACTGTTTAAATTAGCTATTTCAATATCAATGGCAATTTGAATTTAAAAATTAGTTTGAACTAAATAAGTCATAGCAAAGTATTTTAACAGGTATACATGCCACCGAGCAACCATAAGGAGGAAGAAGTCGATAGGATGTACGATGAGTTAGACGATATCATCGCGAGTGTTCCTGCAGGGAAATATTTGATAGTGATGGGGGATTGGAATGCGACGGTGGGCGAAGGAAGAGATGGGGGTGAGGTGGGGGACTATGGGTTAGGCACGAGGAATGAACGCGGGGAGAAAGCAATTGAATTCTGCAGGAGACAGGGGTAGGTCATCACCAACACATGGTTTAGACACCACAAAAGGCGTAGGTATACATGGAAAATGCCAGGTGACTCAGAAAGGTATCAGTTAGATTATACTATGGTTAGGCACAGGTTTAGGAACAGTGTGATAAATTCGCACAGTTTCCCAGGAGCGGATGCGGACTCTGACCACAATTTAGTTATTATGAAATGTAACGTTCGTTTCAAGAAGATAAGGCAAGGGCGGCGGGTTCGGAAATGGAATTTAGAAGCATTAAATAGATTAACGAGGAAGGAGTATCAGCAGGCTGTAGAGAAAATGATGGATGACGGTAAAGAACTGAGTACTATCGAAGAAAAATGGGAATGTATCAAGAAAGGGATATTGGAAGCCGCTAAGACACTATAGGAACCGTTAATGGGAAAAGGATAAGGAAACCATGGGTAACGGATGAGATAATTGCAAAGATGGATGAGAGATGAAGATAGAAAAATGTAAACACAGAGTTAGGCAAAATGAAGTACAAAGAGTTAAACAATAAATTGAGAAGGGCCACAAATAAAGCAAAAGAAGAATGGTGGAAAACGCAATGCGAGGATATGGAAAGTTTACAGAAGAAGGGTGAAATTGGTGCTCTATACAGCAAGGTTAAGTTATTATCGGGAAGTAAGAAGGCAAGATCTGTGCTAACAGTTAAAGATAAATGGGGTAAGATAATAGTTGAACCAGGAAAAATCCAAGAGAGATGGAAGGAATATATAGATATGTATGGTAAAGAACTTAGGCCGACAAGGTTAGACATAGAAAAGGAACATGACGTAGAAGAAGATAGCTTAGGTCTAGGCATACTCGACGATGAAATAGAAAGGGCATTAAAGGGGATGAAAGCAAATAAGGCTGTGGGGGTGGACAATATTCCTGCAGAAATGTTGAAATGGTTAGGGAAAGGTGGGAAGAAGGCCATATATGGACTGATTCGTAGTATCTATGAGGAAGGAATCTGGCCGGAAGATTTTGTGAGATCGGTGCTAGTTCCTATTCCAAAAAAGGCAAAGGCTTCGTCATGTGAGGATTACAGAACAATAAGTTTGATATCCCACGCAGCTAAAGTTATTCTCAGGATCATCAACAAAAGGATAGAGAGTAAGGCAAATGATTACTTAGGGGATGATCAGTTTGGGTTCAGGAAAGGAAGAGGTACGCGTGATGGCATTGCAGTAATGAGATCACTAGTCGAGAGGAATATAGAATACAATCAGGACGTTTTTGCCTGTTTTGTAGATTTCGAAAAATCGTTTGATAGAGTGAATTGGGAAAAATTAATGCGTGTATTGCAGAAAATAGGAATGGATTGGAGGGACAGGAGACTGATCCGCAACCTGTACATGTCTCAGACCGTTCAGGTGCGAGTGGGGAACGGAGAGTCCGGATGGGCAGTGTTAGGAAGAGGTGTAAGGCAGGGTTGCCCATTGTCACCGGTACTGTTCCACGTATATGTAGAGGAAATAATTAAAGAGGCATGGGAAGAACTGGAGGTAGGAATGAAAGTCGGAGGGGAATTCGTAAAATCGGTTGGGTTTGCTGATGACCAAGCATTAGTTGCTCAGTCAGCCAACGGGTTGCAAGCATTATTGAGTGAATTGGAGGTTCAGTGCGATAAATATGGGATGAGAATAAATATTAATAAAACAAAGGTTATGCGATTTTCCAGAAAGAAAAAGGCTAAGCTAAATATTAAAATAGGCGGGAAAAAAATAGAGCAGGTAGAACAGTTTACATATCTCGGAAGTATTTTGGACCAACACGGTCAAAGTGGTAGGGACGTAAGGAGAAGAATTGCGCTAGGCAAGGAGGCTTTCTCAAGGAGGGGGGAGTTGATGACGGGGACGTTGAGTAGGGATGTTAAGACAAGACTCGTAAAAACTCTGATATGGAGTGTAGCTATGTGCGGCGCGGAAACGTGGTCGCTGAAGCAGGAGGATAGACGTAGATTGGAGGCTTTTGAAATGTGGGTGTGGAGAAGAATGGAGAATGTGAAATGGACCGAAAGGAAAACAAATGAGGAAGTACTAGAAATGGTGGGGGAGGAGAGGGGTTTGTTGAGAGAAATCCTATGGAGGCAGGAAAAATGGATGAAAGGCGTATTGAGCTGTAGTGGAATGTTGAAGAGGGTAATAGAGGGGAGAATTTTGGGCAAGCGAGGTAAGGGTAGGAACAGGATAGGGATGTTGGACGGGATGAAGGGAGGATAGAAGTACACCGAGATGAAGAGGGACCTGATATAGATTAGTTTGTTAGGTGGGGAGTCACAAAATGTTTATTTGATAGTTGTGTCCATCCAAAAACCTACCTTAACCGGTAGATTACCTAATAATAATAAAGTATTTTAAGAAATTTATTTACTAAATTAATGGACATTTTTGGACAGTATTTGAGTTAACGAACTTTTCCCTTTGAATCTAAAAATGCATACTAGGTTTTTTCTATGTGTCGTATTACCTACTTTTTACCAAAAGCCGTCTGTATAAATATTTCAATAGTGTTGAGAACTAAAAAATAGGAAAATAAAAATATTAAAAAAATAAAGTACTCAGAGGAAAAAGCATTATACCCTAAATAATTTAATTAAATGATTTTTCATTGGAGAACACTTACTTCATATACTTTTATATCACGTATACCAAAGTATAGTAATTCGTACTTAAAATGATTTATTGGACGAAAAGTATTTTACTCTAATAGGTGCAACATACAGAGGAAGCGCCTTCGACTGCTGAAAATACTAATTACTTATTTCTTCATATTTGAATGTGAATAATGCGTTACGTACTTAGTGGTTTGGCAGAAAATATTTTGCTGTCATATAGTCATCGAGCCCTAACTGTTATATAATGGCGTTATATTGGTGCAATAGTCTTTTCCTATAAATTTATTTTCTGCATCTCAAGGAAAAAACAATAAATAGCCTGAAAAATAATGATAAACACATTTTTTCCTTATTGATGATGTACCTTAGAACACCATGACATTTTACTATAAATCAAGAGGTACGTGGCTATATTTAGATACATGTTATAAAAAATATTTAGAATTTTTTCTGAGTTAAGGATAACTTCTAAGTTTTTCTAGGGTATTTAAAATTAATTCCTAAATATTGGGAAAATTTCTCACTTTGTGCTGTTATTATCCCCTGTTTACCTAGTCTTGTTTCCAAGATACCAGATTAGATTTTTGAGTCTATACTGTACGCTGCAAACAATATAAAATACTGTGATGCTAATCGTGTGCTCTGTGGATTGGAATATTAATTCATTTTTTCTGTATTTCACAGGAAACATTTTGCTTCAATTACAACTTATACTTTCTCCAAAAGTGGTTCATAGACTTCATGAAGTTCGTAAACTTTGAAATTTATAAATTCACACTGCCTATGTGTTTTCAAATTGTACTGTGTCAAGGCCTTGTACATAGTTCCATTTATGATATAGTATTTATTACCTTATGAAATAGTTAGTTACCCAGCTTAAACGTTCCGATTTAAATATTACTGACCCTTACGTAATATTTATCTAAATATTTTCTGTTGACATCATATCTACATGAACTAATTCAAATGTTTAATATTTTTGTTACCTTAAAGTGAACTGAGCCTTGGAGTCACAAGAAAGCTATATTTTTGGTGAGCTGCTAGAATCTCAATGAGCATAAAGAAGGAAATTCCATTAAAACCTTCGGATTAATGTCCATACGAGATGGTGCCAGCAACATCAGTGGCGAATAATCGTGCAGTGGTTTGCCACCGTGAGGTGGAAATTTACCGAACACCTGGAACACTCATGGGGGATGTGTGAGCTCAGATTGGGGATCAGAATAAACAGTTAAGAAGGAAATCACTCTCAATGTCACTTTGAGCTAACGCAAAAGAAATTGGGCAAAATAATAAAGAACAAGCATCGAAAAGTAAATGACGACACACTGCATCTCTTTATAAAATTTAATAAGAGTTACACTTAATACTACATTTAATATTTTTGCATTATTTAAATAACACATTCACCCACAAACGTAAATACGTATCTTTTCTTGATTTAGGCAACTAAGAGATGGATTAATGTTATTTGATTTTTATGAAAATTTATCTAGTATATTATGATAATGTTGTAAAAATTTAACTAGTCTCATTCTATCGTTCTTTATAATACTACGAGCCCACAGGTTTTACACATAATTACCAACTCTTTCTGTAATCCCTTTAGAGCATTACATAATACGTTGGCATCTTTCTCTGCTCCTACAACGGAGTATGTATAGTATCTTCATTATTTTAACCTCTGAGTTTCTGGAAATGGACACTAAAGAGTATTATATAAAAATTTGAAAATGGAATTTATACTTAAAATCCTTAACATTCCTGAAGGATCCTATCTTATAAAATGTGTTTCAACAATAAAATTTGATTTATGTCAAACAACCTTCAAAATACAAACATTTGTTACTTCATTGAAATAAAACCTTTTAAGTAAGTCCACTTTTATAATTACCTACTTATGTCACTACCGACGTTAAATTACAAACTCGGGAAGAAGAAACATCAAAACTTTGCGGTATTTAGTATTTCTCCTGCCTTCTGAAGTTTACCGGCCGATTACCCGACGACATATGATAAATTGGCTTTTCAAGTGATATCAAATCTATCGTACGTCTGTGTAGGTGAATACTGCGGTGAAAACTATATAAAGCTAGATCCTAAAGTATGCCAACGGGGATTATAAGGTACTGAGCGTGCCTGTTTACGGTGACTTTAACTTACACAAGGAATAACATCAACATTCCATCATAAAATAAATCCTCGATGCTGAAATACAATGAATGACGTGTAAACTGGGAATAAACTTTTCGTTCCTGCATCTAGAATGCCAACGTTTTATCATTCCAAACTGGAACAAGGTTTACGCTTTCAGAGACCTGCATTGGAATTTGAAGAAATAATGTGAGATGGTAAATTTAATGAGAACATGACTTCATTGCCATACGTATAATTAATTATTATACTTTTGTCACCTTGTTACTAATATTCATCATTTTTTCCATATATATATATATATATATATACTCAGGGCTCGTCCGGAAAAAAAGTGTACTGAGCTTAGGAAAAAAAATGTATTACACTTTTACATATCTTAAGTTAAAATTCCTCAAAATAGGACCCTTGTGAGTCGATACACTTGTTCCAGCGGCGTTCCCATTCCTGGAACGCTCCCTTTGAAAGGGATCGTTCGCCATTCATGAGATTCCTGGAAGGCATCATCGGGAACCTCTCGAAGACACCTCGTCACGGCCTCTTTGACGGCGTCCAAAGTACCGTATCGCGTTCCTTTCAAACTCATCTTTATCTTCGGGAACAGAAAGAAGTCCGGTGGTGCCAAGTCCGGGCTGTAGGGCGGGTGCGGCAGCGTTGCCACGCCGTGCTTGGCCAAGAAGTCCGACACGACAAGCGCGGTGTGAGACGGCGCATTGTCGCTCAGGTTGTCAGTCATACGGTTGATCGCTGACCGGACGCGGGCGACTCGTTTTCGAAGCCTGTCGAGCACTTGGACGTAAAATGCAGCATTTACAGTGTGTCGTTCAGGTACAAATTCGTAGTGGACGACTCCCCTTTTGTCAAAAAAGACAATGAGCATCATAAACTTATTTTCCGGACGAACCCTGTATATATATATATATATATATATATGATTTCTTCGAAGTAACACGGAGGTGTTGAATAAAAATCTTAGACACAACACAGCACGAGAACACATAAAAAGAACACTCACAATAATATCTTTATAATTTCGACGGACTCGAACTCCGTCTTCTTCGGAAGATAAGATAGGACTGATGTATATGGGTATGTCGTGCAGAGAGAGAAGGCGACAAGGCAGAGGGGAAAATAGGTAGTGGGGGAGGGTGAAGGAGGGTATGTGAAAGGGGAGAAAGCGGAGCGGAGAACAGGTTGTGGGGGAGGGGTGTAAGCGGAGGTTATGGTGGGGGAAAGGGAGGCCAGAGGGGAGCGGAGATGGAATAGGGAGGATGCGGAAATAGTAAAAAGCGACACAGAAAACTAACAATTCATCCACAGATACCACAACACCCATGACCAAGGGGTCAACTCACAAAGTCATCATAATGGCTCAACAAGTCAAAACCCAGGACAAGGAAGACAAAATATATGCGGATGAATAAATTGTCCCACCATCTCGTAAGAAACAAATCCACTCCCCAGCCCCCCCCCCCCCCCCCCCCCGATTTAGTGAACGACATTGAGACCTCGATGTTGATAGGCTTTGCACAGCCATATAAATGCCAATTCCATTGTTTTTAATTTTATAGGGTTATCGGATGGGGGAAGGGATGCTAGAACGGAAACATTGGAACAGTGTTTGAAGGTGGTGTTGCGGTGGGAGGCATGTTTTGGGATGGGAAGACCCGCGGACGGGGAAGAGTGACTGTTCACCCTGAGGTTCATTCCTCAGTCCTATCTTATCTACCGAAGACGGAGTTCGAGTCCGTCGAAATTATCAAGATATTATTGTGAGTGTTCTTTTTATGTGTTCTCGTGCTATGTCTTGCTGTCTAAGTTATATATATATATATATATATATATATTCAAACTTGAAAATCCCGCCATACGGCGCACAAATATTCATTCAAACATAGAAATAGGTATAAGGAAAGGGGATAGGAAAACACAGAAAACACATAAAAGGCGAACACAGGACATGTGGGGAAGGCGGTTTTTGAGCAGATCACGAAAGTTATGTGTTTTCCTATCCCCTTTCCTTATACCTATTTCTATGTTTGAATGAATATATATATATATATATATATATATATATATATATATATATATATATATATATACATTCTACAAAATTACCCTCCCTATGGCGAATATTCATATGGAAATACATAAACGGAATAGGATAACATTTTTGCGTGGTTAGAGCATCGTCCCGTCAAGTCGAAAGATCCGGGGTTCAAGTGTCGATCAGGGAAATAAATTTGTGCTTGTGATCTGCCTTTCCCAATTCTTCTGAATTCGTTTTCTATCCTACATGATCCTATCCGTTTTCCTTATATCCTTGTCCATGTGAATGGATACATATATATTTTTTTTGTGTGTGTGCGCGAGTGTGTGTGTGTGTAAACATTGTTTTTCATATGCATACATATATTTACATTAATTAAGACACATAAACACAAAAATATACATGAAGGACACTCACTGTATGTTTCGACGGAACGGTCGAAATCGCCGATGAGCGCTTTATTTCGGAGATTTACATGAGGGAAGATGAAAAGTCCATGAGGGAAAAGTTCAGATTTAGATCAGATAGGAAAAAAAATTCCAATCAACGAACATTTATGATTTATGCCTACGTGCACGTGTCATTAGTTCGCAAGACAAGTTTCAACTTTTTCTGCTAATTAGTTTGTTGGCCAGTATTGCTACAGTTTAAGTCTTTCGTGTCATTCGTTAAAATGGAAACACTTGAATATCGTGCGTTGATAAAAATATCCGTTATGGATGGATCACTCTCTACAAAATTTCATCAAAAGTTGAAGAAAGTATACGGGGACTCTTCTTCTTCAATATTAACCGTTAAAAACTTGGTCCCGTGTACCCACCAAGATGACTCACGTAAAGGACGGCCAAAAAGGCCTTCTATCGATGGTTTCCCGGTGTGCTCAACCACAGCGGAAACCATCGAAAAGGTACAAGATATCGTTTTGGACGGCAGGCGAGTGAAAGTGAGTGAGATAGCTAAGGCCGAGGAGATATCGGAAGAAAGGGTCCGAAACATCTTACACAAGGAATTAAAGACGCGAAAGCTCCGCACAAGGTGGGTGCTGCATTTGCTGAATGCCGATCAAGGGCAAATGCACAAACGCTTTTGTAGCAATATTTGGACCTGTTTAAGAAATCGACTAATTCCGATTTAATTAGACATAGGACCGCAACTATACACCAGAAACGAAACAGCAGTTGGAACAGTGGGTGGAAGCCGGAGGTTCAGCGCCAAAGCAAGCAAAGTTGATCGTGTCTGCCGGAAAGATCATGTGTCAGTGTGTTCCTGGGATGGGCTGTAAATTGATTACTATAAAAAGGGCAGATCAATGGCAGTCAAAGATTACTCCAACATTTATGATCAGCAGGATGTAAGATGATTCGAGAGACAAGGCCCGGCTTAAAGAAGAAAAAATTCTCTTTCACTACAACAACGGACCTGCTTATAAAGGTGGGTTGACTAAGGGAAAACTACGGGATTTGGGATAAAGTTTCCACGCCAATATCCCCTATTGTCATGATTTAGCATCGTTAGCCTCCCATCTATTCCCAAACTTGAAGACATTTCTGGTTTCTGTTGTGTGGTGTCGTTTGTGTTGTGGTTTGTCTCCGTGGCAGGTCCATTAAAAAGTCGAGCAGACGATAGATGGATATTTTCATAACCTTGAGGCTCTAACTTCCGAGAAAGGGTACTGAGGTTGAATGTTGAACCAGGTGAATGGAAAAAAAGGCAGATTATGCAGAAAAATCAAATCATTTTTAACTAAAAATCGCAGTCTTATATTGTCAGGCCGAGAAATCTTTGCTTTGCCCTCGTGTGTCTTTGTATGCATATATGTATGTATACACATGTGTGTATGTGTGTATATATATATATATATTTATTTATTTATTTACTTATTTATTTAGGACATCAACCGGTTAAGGTAGGTTTTCGGATGGACACAACTATCAAATTAATATTTTGTGACTCCTTGAAATTCCAACTTAGACCTGTTTATCATCCATACATTATTATAGGGTATTATATATTAATAATACTTTGTCTTACCCGTTTGTGGTACTAAACCGATGAGGCAATTGGTTTTTTTAGTGACATGAATATGTCACCCAACTTGAGAGGAAATCAAAAGATTCATGGAAACGAGAGTGAAATGTGTTGAATTATTCCTCTTCCAAGCGTGTTTGCTTTGAACGAGGCATTACTCTAGATAGACAGAAATATTCCTTTAATCCAATGAAAGCTCAAGCAATTTATTTGCGGCTGAAAAAAAACACGCCGCTATTTCTCGGGAGGATGAGAGGGCACCCTTGAGAGGGGCCGTGGGGAGTGAGTTCGCGCGGGGAACCTTGGATTGAAAAATTCGCCAGGATGAGCCGGAGAGTGACGGAAGGGGAAGGACGGAAGGGAGGTCGTGAGAGGGATGGGTGTTCGGACCTGATGTGGAGAGAGGCGTGGGAAGGGGGGCGAGTTTGATACGACGAGTGCGCCCGCCCTAAATCCAACGATCCTCACGTCAAACCCAGCCGACGTCAGCTCCGATCGCACACATTCGCAAGGTTTACGCTCGGCGATCCGCGCGCGCCTTCACTTCGTTTCACTTCACCAAGGTCATCGAAGAGACGCGAAAACGCCCAGCGCTAGCGTTCGAACTGCCTAAAAGGCCCCATACCACCTACATTTTCAAACTCCGATCCCTCTTGCGTACGATCTCACGCCTTCCTCCCGCAGATCACTCCATGCCTACCTTCACACAAACTCCCAGAAATGGGTATTTTATGCCAAGCGCTTACGACGTTCGTTGGGAAACAGAATGATAGACACCTAAGATGCCCGTTGGATCAACGATTCTTAGTTGAATGGTGGAGAGGTGATCGTGCAAAAATGTTCAGGCGTTTTGAAGATAAAAAGAATTTCGTTTCATTATTTTGAAAATTCCCATCCATTTTCAGTGTACATTACAAAATAACTAATAATTACAACGTGAGGAAAATGAATTTAATTTTTTTGGCAGTGAAAATTATCTTGGATATAGAGAAATTATTTTACAAGTGATATTAAATTTTCTCAAAAAGACTTCATTAAATTACTATTCGTATTTTCTTTAAAAACTTAGATTTAAAAAATCATGCATATGTGACAAATTTAATTTTAATTTTTTGGTTTTAAACGTTACAAAAACTTGGCGCTCAGGGAAAAAATATAAGGAATTAAATACATAAATCAAATGCGCCAAACAAAAATAATTATCTCAATCTTTTATAATTAGATACCACCCTAATAGTCGCCCCTCCACATTTTTAGATTACACTATTTAAAAGTATACATTTATTTCCTCACTCATAAAAAATGCACACTCCAAACAAGGTTCATGACAAGTGCAAAAGAATTAATACAGGCAAACCTCGGGCAAAATACAAGGAAAAATTCATATTTCTAGGGAAAATGAAGAGTTTTTAGTATTTAAGTGTCCTTGTTTTAAACATGATCCCTCACAGCGCCTGTGACATGGTAAACATTACCGCAAACACTAGGGATATGGGAAGAGTAAGGGCCGTTTTAAAATATTTCAAGATTGACCAGTCAAAGCACTATTCATTTGCTTCTCAATAACTGGAGTTAGCAACGCTGATCCCGCCAGTTGCTCCCAAATTGCTTGTTGTAATTCAATTTTTGTGTGAGAACGATAATCAAATTAATTGAATTAATTCCGGTTTAAAATTTAAAGTATTAGGAGATGAATAGGTTTGAAACTAGTCTCTAAATAACAAAAATGGCGGTAGAGGATGTGTTCCCAAAGTAATGCCATTGCATTTCCAGTGATTCTCCTTTTGGTCAGAATGGAATCGAATCCCTTGGAGTAGGAGGGGGGTAGATGGTAATGGAGGGGTATAGGAAAATATGGGAGACGCTAAGCTTTGCGTTGAAATCGGTCTTAGTACTCTGCCAGCTGTAGAATCGGCAGTACGTCAGGTACTGTTAACCTCTGCCCGCCGACCGTGTCACGAAAAAAACTGAAATCCACGATAGAGCAAGGTTAGGTGATTATTAGGTTTTGTGATAAACTGAAAAAATATCTTGAGGAGACTAAGAAAATGTTTAGTGAGGCGTAATGGGACTCTGCTCTGTCCTCCTCACAAAGTTTGAGATAGTTAAAGGCCTTCAAGGAGGACCGGGAAAAGGTTCATGATGAATAACTCTCTGGGCGGTCATCAAGCAGCAAAACCGGCAACAGTTTGGCTCATGTTGAACTCTGACCGTCGATTGAGTATCAAGATGTTTGCCAATGAACTGAACTTGTCGTTTACTGGTGTATTTTGCGTTGTTACTGAAGAGTAAGCCATGATGAAAGTGTGCGCCAAGCTCGAGCCCAAGGTGTTTGCCGCAACGCGCCAGGAGTGCGCAAGTTTCTGGCCAAACAACAGGTGCTAACGCTGCTCCATCCCCCTATAGTTCTGACCTCGCCCCAGCAGACTTCTTTTTGGTCCCTCGGATTAACATAGCCCTGAAACAAGACCGTTTTTTGTCCATAAAAAAGATCCAATCAGCCTTGAGGAAGACCTTGCAAGAGGTATCCGAAGATCTCTTCCAGGGAACGTATCCGTAAAACAAAGTCGCTGAAAAAATATGTAGAGATCCAAAAATGTGAATATCTGTTTGTGTTATGTCGAAGAGTGTTTGTGAAAATCTCTTTGATAAATTACTTAAATAAAATAATTGCCTGACTTTTAGAACGAATCTTGTATGAAGAAGATTAGAACCCATAGTCTGATGGCAAGCTCATAATGCAGAAATGGAAACGCTCAGAAAGTGGACCCAGAACTGCGATCCATAACTTAATGCTCTAGCTGTTAAAGTTTCTCTTTTTGGATTCACCTCTATTCAAACAATTGTTACGGAAATGCTCAGATATCATAAATTTTGGGCTGGATGGGTGGTGAAATTCCTCACCGACCAAGAAAAAACGGCGTCTGACCGGTAGATAAGGAGTGTGCTTTTGGTTGATTTCCTAAAAGATGAAAAAACAATTAATGTTTACGTGTACTGCCAAAAATTCAACAACTTGATGCATGTGATCCAAATTGACAACGCGGGAAACGTCTTCCGGGATAGTCCTATTGCGCTATAGCGCGCTCCTCGCACTGTTACTCGAGGAAAGGAGATGATTCAAAATTATAGTTGGGACTCTTTTGAGTACTAACTACGTAGTAACTAACTTGGAATTAGCGACTTATTCTACTTCTTGTACTTAAAAGATTGAATGGGTATGGTTTGAAGACAAAGAGGGTCCCAAGAGCAATTTTAGTCAACTCTTTCATTCATATGGCGAACTTCATGCTTAAAAATTGGTGGACCTAGTGTGGCATTGCAAAATTTGTCCTAAGTAAACTTTTAGAAGTAAAGCGGTTTTCTGGAAATCATGATCCTGTTATTTTAAAACCTGAAAACGCCCATATATAGTAGAATCATGAAATTTTCAGCTGTACATTATGGCGGATCCGTGGAGAGAATCTAGGATGGGTACGGATGTAGTTTTTGTGGTCAAGGTATATTTTCTTAAATATATACGAGGGTGATCCCAGAAGTACTCTAACCAAGAAAAATACAAAAATATTTTTTTAAATGTATTAATTTTTCAACCATCTCCTTTCAGTGCTAGACACTCTTTCCATCGATGTTTAATAAGCTCAATACCGTTTTTATTATAAGAACTGTGTTGCTCCTCAAAATAGTCATTTATTACCGACTTTACTTCTTCTAGGTTGGCAAATCTTTGACCACCGAACCATTTTTTGAAGTTAGCGAACATAAAATTATCCGAGGGGCCTAAATCCGACGAATACGGTGCATGAGGTAGCAATTAAAATTTAAATTTATCACTGTTGGCCAATGCAACAACGTATTTGTGAGTTTTTACAATTTTCACAATTTAGTTGTTATGAAGTGTGAAGTCCGTTTCAAAAAGATAAGGAAGGGCGGTGGGTTAGGAAATGGAATGTAGAAGAATTAAATGGATTAACGAGGAAAGAGTATCAGCAGGCTGTAGAGAAAATGATGGATGATGGTAAAGAGCTGAGTACTATCGAAGAGAAATGGGAATGTATCAAGACAAGTGATTTCGAAAGCCGCAAAAGACACTATAGGAACCGTTAACGGGAAAAGGATAAGGAAACCATGGGTTGCAGATGACATAATTGCAAAGATGGATGAGAGAAGAAGATGGAAAAACCTAAACACAGAGTTAGGCAAAATGAAGTACAAAGAGTTAAAAAAGATTTTGTCGAGGGAAATCCTATGGAAAAATGGATGAAAGGTGTATTATTTGGTAGTGAAATGTTGAAGAAGGTAATAGAGGGGAGGATGTTTGGAAAATGAGGAAAGGGCAGGGACCGGATAAAGATGTTGGACGGGATGAAGGGAGGAAAGAAGTACATACAAATGAAGAGGGACCTGATGTAAGTTAGGTCGCTGGATTGGTTTTTGTTTGGAGTTACAAAATGTTTATTTGATAGTTGTGTTTTTCCGAAAACCAACCTTAACCGATAGATTACCTTATAATAATGGTGAAATCGAAAATAAATTGTGCAGATTGTGTGAAGAAGTTGGGACAAAAACTGAGTCCTTGTCTTGAATCCATATGTTACTGATATTAGAAAAAAAATCAACCATATCCTTGGGTATCAAAACTTTGTTTAGTTACACAATTTTAGATTTTTCAATGAGGAAATTTATGCTTGAATATTCCTTTTTCGTGCCAATAACCGTGGCTTAAATTTGAGGGAAATTCTTTTATCAAAGGGCAAGTGGATAGACGAGTGAATGATAAGCCATGATAAAATAGTTTTCCATCAGAATTGAAATTCTGCAATCTCAAGTAAATGAAAGAATCAATGCTGATGAAGGTAACAAGAGATTAAAGGTGTAGGTTTTAGGACCACGAAATATAATAGGGAGGAGAATATTGGATGAATATGACAAAACAGAAGTGAGTACCTGGAACATGTCCTTTAGGCTGGAGATGATCATTGCTCTTTTCATGAGTAAGGTTTCTTAACTTTTTCTTGTGGCGGAGACGGTTGAGTGAATACATTTCGGTCAAAGGAATTTTTTGAGCTTGTTTGCTGGAAGAGAGAAAATCTGCATCATTCGTTATTTTTAAATGAGATGTGTGTATAACACTCTTCAGTTCATAAGTGAATCATAGAGAGGTGGGGATAGGTCTCAATTTGGAAAATAGTGCTGCATTAAATTATGTTCAAAATGTTTGTTACTCATATTTCCGACACTAATTTTTCATAACCACTGTCCCCAAAATGTAAACATAATTACTATCGAACTAAGGCATTCTAAAAAGTTAAAGAGTCAAATTTGTCTCTATTTTAAATTCAATTTACTGAAAATCCTCTTCCTCAGAGGCTTTTTAGAAACGCTGTTGGCGCAATAGAACTATGAAGTATCATTCTTTGAGATGATTTCTGAACAGAAATTTGGTCAGATAATTGAGCATAGAATAATTTCATAATAATTTTTTAATAACTTTCGTAACATTATGTAAATGCATAACAATGGATTTTGGGAGACGAGAGAGACATTTCGTTTGCACAGGTATACAATGACCATCTCGAGACATAGTGTATAGCTCCAGTCTTAAGTTTTTTGCGCGATCATAAGCGTTGTTTTCGAAGGTATCCAAGAAAAATTTGGGTTAACGTTAGGATACATCGATCAAACAAAACTAGCCAACAATGTTACCAGATTTACTTTTCTGAAGTGTGAATTGGGAGAAGGCAGAGCTACAAGCCGTAACGTGTAGAAATATACGGAAAATTGACGTTTAAATTCGTAACGTAATGATTCTTTAATTTTTCGATTTTTGTGGAAAATTTAGGTACGCATAGGGGTGGTTCCAAAGTTGCGAACAGCTAAGATTATGAATATAATTGTTGTATTCTCTTTATAACCATGTGCATTCAAAGATACGAGGGTCATCCGGAAAGTAGTACCCGTTCGTGAAATAAAGACACAAAAGTAAATATTAACAAACATAAAAAATTTTATTTGAAAGAGGATACTTTAAACTACTTCTCAACATAATCTCCAAGCAAATTAAGGCATTTGTCATAACGTGTGACAAGTTTCTGTATTCCTGCTGCATAGTCCTTCGCCGCCAGCTCATTGAGATACAGGGTCACTCCTTCTTTAAGTTCTTCATCGCTGTCAAATCTTTTTCCTGCCAAAAAGTCTTTAAGCTTTGTAAAGAGATGAAAATCTGAAGGGGTCAAGTCCGGGCTATACGGTGGATGGTCGAAAGTTTCCCATTTGAATTGCTGCAAAAGTTTTTGTGTTATCCCAGCTGCATGAGGCCTGGCATTGTCATGAACGAGAATGACACCAGTAGACAATAGACCTCACCGCCGATTTTGTATTGCCCACCGTAATTTCTTTAATGTTTCACAATACGCATTGGCATTAATAGTGTCTCCACGGGCCATAAAATCAATAAGCAATACACCTCGTCGATCCCAGAAAATGGTTGCCATGAATTTCCTGGTGGACAGAACTGTCTTGAATTTTTTTGGTTTGTTTGGTGAATGAGCATGATGCCACTCCATTGACTGTCGTTTACTCTCAGGTGATGCATAACAAACCCATGTTTCGTCACCAGTAATTATGCGAGTCAAGAAAGAGTCTCCTTCATCAGAATAACGTCCCAAAAACGTCAGTACTGCAGCCGTACGCTTGGTTTTGTGCTCATCTGTAAGCATGCGAGGGACCCATCTTGCACAAATTTTTGACAAATGCAGATGGTGTTTAACAATTTCATGAACAATTGTTCGAGAAACATTGGGAAAATGCTCACAGATGTCATCAATTGTGACGCGCCGATCGTTCCTCACGAATTCGTCAACTGAGCTCACCAGTTGGTCTGTAATGACAGACGGTCTCCCCGAACGCTCATCGTCGTGTGTGTTCCCCCTCCCCATGTTGAAGTTGCGACACCACCGCCGAACAGACGACACGTCCATTACATTGTCTCCATACACCTCCTTTAATTGGCGATGAATATCACATGGGCGAACGTTTCTTGCATTGAGGAATTTAATCACTGCCCTCACTTCACAACTGACGGCGTTCTCAATTTTTTTAAACATTTTAAACAATCACAGAAACAACACAGGCAATGCTAGCGTCACGCAACTTGGCTCAGATAAGGCAGACAAGCCACTGAAGCTATCTGACCTCGTCCAGCGGCTACTCGCGTCGTCAGCACTTCATGCGGCACGAATGGGTACTACTTTCCGGATGATCCTCGTATATACTGGTAATATTTATATATATATATGAGCCTTAATAGAGTGTTTCTGTTAATTGTAATTGGTCATGTATGAAATGAAAGAGAACCAACACTAATCAAAACCAATGGAAAGAAAATTCACCATTTGACTTGCTTTTATGATTGACATGTATCACTCAAAGGGAAAAGGAAATTACATCCCTTGACGAAAGAAAGACCTACATTAAAGCATCATGTGTGAACTCATAAAATAAGTGAGAAATGGTGAAGTACGCGAACTGAATTATTATTAAAAAACAAATGAATAACAATAGTAGAGCCAACGTTTGGCATTAAATTTTTGCTGAGTATATTGCTGAGGAAAATACGTCAATCGTCGCCTCGAGATCAGTAGACCCCTCAAAGTTTAAAAACCAATCATGGAAAGAAAATAATATGTTCCAATGGAAGCAGAGTGACCGGAAAAGCTGCTAAGGTTAAGTTAGTGAAATTGTTGTGGTGAGGATGCTTGAAGTTTTAGTTATTTGTTTCACTAGCTCTCTAGTACAATTTCTCTAGATATTTCATCTTAATATGCATCGAAATTTTTTACCATCAATCGTTTTAAATCGATATTTCTCTAGATTTTACTATCTAATCTAATGATTCTGCTAATAAGCCTCTTCTTTTTGTTCTCTGTTATCCAAAGAGACATTATTTTCTTTTGTAAAATCTCTTTATAACATTAATGGTGATAAATGAGAGCGGTTAGAGATATTTAATACAAATGGTAGCCTGAAGTGGCAATATACGTATTTACAATGCCAAATCCACACTCCTAGAAAATTGGAGGTTCCTTTCCAAAAATGAGGCTTCATGACGCAAAACACAGAGTACCCCTTTGTACGTATGCAAGCATGCATTCAGCAATGAGTAGAAGAAGTAAACCTTCCAGGAGCAAGGTCAGCATTTTTGTAAATAGAATCAATCCAAGTATACCTGTACATATAACAACGATGACTATTTTGTTAGACGCACAAGGTAACTTCAATTATCTACCCAAAAGTTTATTTGATTGGTGAGCGTACAGGTCACCTAGTAATTAACACAACATGCATGAAATCCACACCTCAGGGTTGAAAGGCCAGTTCCTTTCCCTGTACCGTCCATTATTTCCATGGCAGATGTGATACACGAATATTCATATAGTTTGGTTTAAGTTTAGGGCACTCAAAAGTGGAAATCCGTGTTAAGTCCTGTGCTAAATTCAGTATAGCCTACTTGATTTACAAATAGAGAATAAGTAGTACACAGGATGATATTTGCTTTCTCAACGCTCAGTCTGAAGCAGTAGCATATTATTTATCGAGGACCATTAGCCCTAACCTCAAATCCTTTACCAATAAATACAATTGAATATTCAGGTAAAAGTATAAACTAACTGTACGAAACGAGGAAATGTTCTCTTGCACTAAGGAAAAAAATATTTTTGGTTTGTTTGACTTCATTCTTCCTCAGTTTGTTTGAAATATTGTTATTATTATAGGGTAATCTACCGGTTAAGGCAGGATTTTGGATGGATACAACTACCAAGTAAATATTTATTTTATGACTCCCAACAAACCAAAATCCAGCCACCTACTCTACATCCGGTCTGTCTTCATTTCTGTGAACTTCTTTCCTCCCTTCGTCCCGTCCAACATCTACCCTTTTCCTGCCCCTTCCTTGTTTTTCTTACCTTCTCCTCTCCATCTCAGCCTTCAAAATTCCACTGCTGATCAATACGCGCCTCATTCATTTCTACTGTCACCTAATGATTTCTGCGATCAAACTCCTCTCGTCACCTACCATCACCAGTATTTCCTCATTTGTTTTCCTTTCGGTCCATTTCACCTTCTCCATTCTTCTCCACACCTATATTTTAAAAGCTTCCAAACTACGCCTATACCCATGCTTCAGTGACCACGTTTCCGCGCCGTACATAGCTACGCTCCATATCAGAGTTTTTACGAGTCTTGTCTTAACATCCCTACTCAACGTCCCCGTCATCAACTCCCTCCTCCTTGAGAAAGCCTCCTTGCCTAGCGCAATTCTTCTCCTTACGTCCCTACCACTTTGACCGTATTGGTCCAAAACACTTCCGAGATATGTAAACTGTTCTACCTGCTCTAATCTTTCCCTGCCTATTTTAATATTTAGCGTAGCCTTTTTCCTTCTGGAAAATCGCATAACCTTTGTTTTATTAATATTGATTCTCATCTAATATCTATCGCACTGAACCTCCAATTCTCTCAGCAATGCTTGCAACCCCTTAGCTGACTGAGCAACTAATCCTTGGTCAACAGCAAACCTAACCGATTTTACGAATTCCCCTCCGAAATTCATTCCAATCTCCGGTTCTTCCCATGCCTCTTCAATCATTTCCTCCACTTATACGATGAACAACACCGGCGAAAATGGCAATTCTACCTGACACCTCTTCCTAATGTCCCCTTCGTTCTCACGTCAGCAGTCTGAGGCATGTACAGGTAGCGGATTAGCCTCCTGTCCGTCAAATCTATTCCTATTTTCTGTAATATAATAATTACAGTATCCCAATTTGCTCTATCAAACGCGTTTTCGAAATCTACGAAACAGGAAAATAAGTCCTGATTGTATTCTATATTCCTCTCGATTAGTGGTCTTATTACTGCAGTGATATCACGCGTACCTCTCCCCATCTTAAACTCAAACTGATCGTCCCCTTAATAATCATTCTCCCTATTCTCAAACCTTTGGTTGATGATCCTGAGAATAACTTTCGCTGCGAGGGATATCAAACTTATTGATCTGTAATCCTCACATGACGTATCCTTTACCTTTTTTGGAATAGAAATTAACAGTGATCTGAAAAAGGCTTCCGGCCAGATTCCTTCCTCATAGTTACTACAAATCAGTCCATGTAGAGTCTTCCTCCCACATTTTCCTAAAAATTTCAGTAATTCCGCAGGCATGTTGTCTACTCCCATGGCCTTCTTTGGTTTCATTTCCCTTAATGCCCTTTCTATCTCATCGTCGAGTAATCCTGGACCTAAGCTGCATTCATCTATGTTATTTTCCTTTTCTATGTCTATACATTATATATACTATATCTATGTCTTTTCTACTTTTGTAAGTTTATAAAGATATTAAATTTCAAATCTCGCTTCTAAAACTCGTGAATATTTTCAAGGTAAAATCAACTTGGTCCTTTTTTAGAAACTAAATTTATAGAATTGGAGGAGAAAATTAAATTATTGTACTGACCATAATTATTTTGCTCAGATTCTTGGTCATTTTACAAAATATAATTTGTTGAGCCGTGTAACCAAAATTCGGTAAAATGAACCTTCGAAATGGGTGTTTGGCAAATATGTATATCATATCAACAACAGTATTTGTGTTCATCGACATCATTTAAACTCAATCAGATTTGTTTGTTAAGCATAATAAAAATTGAATAATTTATATTTTGTGTTTACATGACCTGCAGGAAATTTATGACCTCGGATTGTAGCCTTATTAACTATTAAAATTTTACATCGAATACGTCAATATGTCATCTAGGTGAGGTGACTAGGCTCCTTGTTATTAGTATTTGCTTAATTTTATGATAATTGGATGGAGTCAAACGTAATATACAGGGATATCCGGAGATATGTAAAATGGTCATTCGTCCCGCAAAATACTGGATGAATGGACTGGATGAGAATAAATTTGGCATTTTTGTACAGTATAAACGCCAATAATAGCAGGTAAGTGCATAATTTTAATCAAATATATAACTCTGTAATTACACCCAAACCTTATTAAAACACGATTTTGGTTTGGACTTTAAATGTTAATCATCGGAGTAAATTAATTTACTGCGCTACTCAGAAATGTAACATTATATTGACGGGAAATATCCTTTTTTACTTTTAAATTTTAATATTCTGAAATTTTATTTTGAGAATATCATTTAAAACTTATTCCACCAATATGCGAATAAATAAAAAGTCCAGTGACATTATTATTCAAATTAGGCATTCAAGCCATTTTGCAATTATTTTGAGAAAATAATATTTTAAGACAAACATCTATTATTAAGGGATTAACCCTCTATTATCTGAAAATATCTTTTCATATTTTTTACGAACTACAGGAGCTTTTGAAAAGGTGCGCTGTTAAAACTGGAGGTCGCTAAAATGACATCGAAGAACTATTTTCATAGGTAATACTAAATGTTATCTCTAAGAACAGAAACAGTGGTCCGAATTAATCCTCATTTTATTCCGGATGTTATTTTCTCTCATTAACTGCTAGTAGCAATATTTAAAATTGTCTTTCAATCTGTGTCCTAGTATCAGTTTCTCGGGTATGACCACCTACAATTAACGAAATAAACCGAAGTAGTTGCATTGGGTGTCCTATAATATTAATATAAAAGGTACTCATGAATAAGAAGCCGCCCTATAAACGAACTTGGTATTGGGCCCAACATTCTTACCAACTGTCATTAAAACCTACCATACTTACGATTCTTTTTTGATGTATCACAAATTAATTTATCCAACAGTAAACTTCAATTTATAAATATTTTACTAGCGGCTTTGTAGCGGCTCGAGACAAGCCTCAATCAATTATCATTCAGATACCTTCAAGTAATAAAAACATTCAATCACAATAACAAACAATGGAATTGAGGGAGTGTCTCAGTTTTTCCCTACGGGTTGGAGATATTTAACTCCGATTTGCTCTTTCGACCCTCAGGAACTCCTCCTGTTCCTGGCTGATCGCACGGGGTGTTGCTACGATGGGTCATTTTGGTGCCTCTGTAGGGGAAGAGAAATTGGCGGTGAGTGCGGAGGGCGTTGGCTGAGGAAAGGAGCGAGCATTCTAGCTCTGCGGTCAGAGATAATTGTTCTACGGTGGATTTCTACGGTGTCCCTTTTACGGGCCCAGTGCGCCAACTCTCGCTCCACTCATCAACGGCAAGTTTCAAACCTATCCGCCTCAGTCAGCGGCCTTCACCACTCCCTTCTACCCTACAAAATGCTTTCCAAGTCTCACTCCAGGCCGTAAAGTCACCCTCGTGGCCCGTCCTTCCACCCTAATCCTTCCGAGCCCTTGCGACTCTGCGGTTTACACCAATCTGAAATACCCTTACCATTACTCCTCTCGCGTGGCCAGAATATGATTTCCCACCCCTACTACCTTTTTGCACATGGGCTCTCTTTCCATCTTTTGCTTTCGAAATATGTTTCAGAAATTCGTTTTGAGGAATATTTTCTGCTTCGTGGTATGTTGAGACGAGTTCTAAACCGTTCATACATTTATCCTCAAAATAATGACATTATTTCTAATGGTTTTTGCTTTCCACTTTAATTTTTGTTTTTTTCAATCTACACGATACGAAATTTTGTTAAGAGGACTTTTGATGTAATCTGAGAAATGTTTTGTACCGTATTGGTCTAAAGTGAGATTGCTTTATTTTTACATATCGGTCTTCACAATTGATTAGGTGAAGAGTTAAAGTATATAGAATAGAACTAAGAGCCATGCGTATTCCCTAATATATTTGTTGGACAGTTTGAAAACCAGTGGAAGTTTTTTAAAGCAAAAAGTGTTAAAAAGTAAATGTATGTCAAGTTTCTTGCAAGATATTATAACGAGTTCATATTTAATTAGTTAAATATGAATTATCATATTCATTTAAACAAAATATTTATTTAAATGAATAAACTATTCATTTGGACATTACGGTTTAATAGAGAAGGTTTCAGTATTAACTGTTTTATAACTTTTTAACTTCAAACGCCAGCTAAATTATTTATTTAATGTATTTTTTGTGTTCAAAAGGGCGTAATTGCACATTAAATATCAATTCAATATACATTTGGTTCAATCCAGAAGAAAATACCAAAAATATATAGTTTTGGGTTTTTAGTTATAATGTGTAATAGTTCTACAGGTGCATAAACTTAAATAATTCCAAGTTGAATTCTGTTTGATTTCTTGAATGTTATTTATGAAATACAAGTAGCAGTGTCTGGGATTTGTGACAAATATCCACTCTCATTTCATGTCAATTAATTCAAGTTTTTAAATTTTCCCTTTTCCGCTATCTTAAATCACGCCATTTACTATTTCCTTCGAAGCACTTCCACATCATTCTGCTTACATTGTAAAACACAGACTAAAGTCATTTAAAAAATTGCCTACTGAACCGTTGTTCAATAGAGTTAATTTTGTTTATTCACATTTTTATAATGAAGTGGCATAATTGAATTTTCGGTATCACAAGAGCGTTCTAATGAATTAAATTATGAATGATATCTTTATCAATTTTAGTACATAAATATTTTATTTTATATTTAATATACATGTTCATAACTTTTTACCTAGTTGTAAACGGCTTATGAGCTACTCTAAAATAAAACTGAATCTGAAGGATCTAAGGTTTTCCCGGCGTATGGTATTCAGGAATTTTTCTCGGGTTTCCCACCGGGTCAAGTTGATGAAGTGCACCGACGTTTCGAAGGCTGACTCTGCCATCGTCTTCAGGGTGAAGTGACCCTTCCTGTGACTCTGCCAACGTCTTCACCCTGAAGACGATGGCAGAGTCAGCCTTCGAAACGTCGGTGCACTTCATCAACCTGACCCGGTGGGAAACCCGAGAAAAA
This sequence comes from Hetaerina titia, assembly GCA_037158775.1. Classification (NCBI taxonomy): domain Eukaryota; kingdom Metazoa; phylum Arthropoda; class Insecta; order Odonata; family Calopterygidae; genus Hetaerina; species Hetaerina titia. The sequence goes on from CM073779.1 coordinate 32,109,023, forward strand.
TTCCTGAAAACTGAATCTAATTAACACATTAAGTAAGTTACTCTTAGGGAATGTTTTATTTTTTATACCAGCTGTGATTTTTCCTTCTTAAGCCTTAAACCAATTCCAAATTATAACCTAAAATACATTAAAAATTTTCAAAATGATAATCTTTCTGAAACTTTAAATATTAATGGATTTGTTTTATTAAAGTATTTATCCAACATATTTACCAATAAATACATTTAGATAGCCTTTACACGATTGTGCATTTAAAAGAAATTATTAAATTACGAATTCTATGTAACTATTAAATACGAATTATAAATCGATTGGAGAAAAATACATCCATTTAACTCGTTTTAATTCCACGTAATTTATTAAACAGTCGTTTTCTTCCAAAAAAGAGTTAAAATTCACTCAGTGATAAGGTTTTTTACTAGTGAAAAACTTGAAATTTGCCGATAATCGTCGAGACAGTTATGCTCACTACGGACCAAATACGAGGACTGATAAGAGTTATGCGTCAGTGTTCCCGCTAGACTATGCGTGAATATGAATGTCCATGATGATGATAGAAATTTCTTGACTTAATAGGCTTTCTGTGGTGAATATCAACTGCGCCTGAAAATTGACGAAATGCAATGCGTGAAAATTGAAGGTAACGTTTTACGAGAACTAAAATTTTAAAGAGGTTTTCCACAGATTAATACGAGACTATTGCGAACTCTGGAAACACAACTGAGAATTTGGGCTGCTACGTGTTTTGTGCTCGTCATGAAGAAAAACTTTAAACTGCCATTATTGTTTGGCCTTGTTTTCCAAATAACTTCTGGACAGCTCCTGTAGTTTACATCTATTACAAAAACCGTACAAACTTAACAAAATTTATGTATTCATGGGAATACAGCCTAACCAACCTTGCCAATACACAGGGTTGCATCTAAAAGTGGTTAAACTGATTTTTTCTGGAGCAAATGGAGCGGTGGATTGGGTTCTGTCTGGCAGATAAAGGTGAAGGAGGCTCTCAGCAACAGACCGAATCCAACCTCAGTCGCCTGCGGGCTGTCGTTGAGTGAGTACACCGTTTTTAGTGAAGCAAGGTTTTTGTCCACGTCCAAACAAAATGAATCTGAATTTAGAGCAACGTTATTCCGCGAAGTTTTGTACGAAACTCGGGAAGACGGAACTGAGACCCTCAATATGATCAAGCAGGCTTATGGGGACACTACCTTAAACCGTTCCACAGTATTTGAGTGGCATAAGTTGTTAAAAGAGTGTAGGGATCTCGTTCAAGACAATCATCGCTCCGGACGACCGTCGACGGCAAGAACCGACACGAATGTGGACAGAGTGAGGACACTGATGAGCACATACCGACGCTTAACCAGTGAAGAAATTGCAGACCAGTTGGGTCTGTCTGCATCCAACGTCCAACGCATTATTTCACAGGATTTGGCCATGCGCAAGGTGTGCGCCAAGATGGTGCCGAAAATTCGTGCCGTGGTGCGCTCGTCGTCAGACAGCTCCTGGCCAAATACGGCGTTGCCACGTTGACGCATCCGCCCTATTCTCCTGATCTGGCACCACAGGACTTCTTCTTCTTCCCTCTGATGAAAAGACAGCTCAAGGGACGACGTATTTACTCGATAAGGGCCGTTCAAGAGGCTTCGACGAGGGTCATCAACGGCATCCCCAAAGAAAGTTTCCAGCGGGCGTACGGGCAATGGGAGCAACGTTAAACTAAGTGTGTAGTAGCTCAATGAGCATACTTTGAAGATTAGTAAGTCGATGTAAGTATATCAACAATAAAGTTCTTGTAAAAAAATCAGTCCTACCAGTTTTGGGTGCTTCCCTGTATTTGCGTATCATCCGCGTTATTATTAATTAAATTAATGTATTACTATTAGTTATGATTTTCAAATTAATTTCATCGATCTTTTGTCCTGTTATATTATATTTTATTATTTTATATCACCAATGTTCTATGTAATATATACTTAATTAGCACCGTAGTTTTTTAGTCAAGTTTATTAAACGAAAAAGTGGGGGGCTAAATTGCACTCAAATCCCGAAGAATGAAAACCAGCTAAATTTTGAGTAAGTGCTCTCAGACGAAGCGGAAATATTTTGATTTAGTGCACTCCGTCTGTATCCGTGCAGAAGGTCATTAATTAATTTTCGAGTTCGAACTCGTAAATCAGAATCCATTTTGCCGATTTCCTTATTTTATCCATCTCCAAATCCTAAATATGCAGTTATGAATTAATTTCTAGATTATTAGTATTATTAAATAGATATATCTCACGCTATAAGCCACTGTCCATGATGGTGATAGAAATGGCCGACTTTCCTGGGTGAATATCAACTGCGCTTGAAAATTGACGAAATGCAAAACTTGAAAATTGTAAAACCAGCGTACCGAAACCGAAAACCTATGGGTGCGGCCGTAGGTATTTTTTCAATATCCTTCACAGTGTTTATTGTTGGTAAGGCATTTCTAATTTTAATTCATACCACACCATCAAAACTCTTTTCGTTACGGAGACGAAATTTTACCTCCTCTCTTTATACCCATAAATGTTACTTCTTCACAATTATTGCCAGTTACTTTAACGATCAATAACTACCTAGGATAATATTATTGTTGCATCAGAAACATGAAGCCATAGCGTTGATGCTCATAGTCGAAATAGTAAAAGACATATCAGCGAGGCAGTCCAATCAAATTTACGTGAGGCAAATTTTCCCTTTCACACCCTTGGTTAATGCGTGATATTTTACAAACCTAGAGGATAACTTTGACCTTGACAATCGGGTGCTTTTTCATTCTTCCCGAAAGCAGCCACCAGGGCAGGCCTGTCATGTACAGAACCCGGTCTTTGCGCTGGATGGGAATAAGTGGGGTGGGAGCAGTTAGGCAGAGGGATGGAGGGGAAGGCCACGGAGCGGAGCAGACCCAGAATCAAAGAAGAACGTGAGAGCGGGGGAGACGCCCTGCCTAGCCTGGCGAGGGACCTTCGGGCACCTTTCCTCCTACCTACTCCCCTCCCGCCCCACCCGCAACCCTCTCGTAGCGACTGGCAGTCATTTGGCGAGCAGCATTCCCACTTCGGGTCGAACTGTTCACCGGCGAGTGGGCGAAGAATATGGCGTTGGGCCCCCAGGGTGGATGTCGGGTGCTTCCGGCAAGTGGGGTGAGTGGACTTACTTCTATTCCCCTATGAGAGGTGAATTCGAGGCATGGGGCCGAATTATTTGTTTACAAGGGTCAGTCGGCGGCGATTCAGGTAAATGAAACGGAGAGAAGAGATATTAGGCTGAGTGCGTGCGCACCGTTTTATAAGGATAAATGATCCATGTGAAATAATGTCTGGACAGTTGAGATTTTTCTCGTGAATCCCCATGGCCAAGTAGATTAGTAGACTTAGAGGAAATATCGGTTCTGGGTTAACTATGAGCCCATTGCTCGCCCCATCTGCATCTGATTTCCGTGTTAGAATAACTTTTGCTCCTGACCCGCCCAGACTCACGGAAGAAAATATTTTGAGTACACGAACAACACTTTTCACTCGTCATTTTTATTTTTAGAATAGTGTTTCGCTGATTAATACAAATTCATACACTGAAATCCGTTAAAAATTAATTAAAACTTGCATAACTTAAATTCTTCCCATTTCAATAACTTATTCCAACAAATATATCTCAATTACTACCATTAAAATTTGTCAAACAAATATTGATTTAACTTCTTAATTATATCAAAATTAATAAGTGATAGCAAATTTAGTTTTTTTCCATATCCCATATTTGAATTTTCTATTTCAAGCAGGTCAACTAGTTCGTTAAATATTTCATTCAAGTTTAGCTGTAGGTTTTTCATAATTAACTTTTTCCGTACCCAAGTATTTACATGTATATTAATGTATCCAGATTCATGATATTTTATTAACATTTAATTTGTAAGAATTCTGCGTGAAAACAAGAATAATCGGGGGTGAAGATTATTATTCCATCCTACTTGAATTTTATTGGCATGGGACACAGATGTTTTCATGGTGACAAGCAATTCACAATCTAAGATGTTGAGGTAAATGGTAAACTTTGTTTGTAATACCGCAATCACACGTAGGATATCGATAAAAGGATTTTTATTACACAATTGCAAACAAAATTATTTAATTTATGAAAATCTTTGTTAAATTACTACTTACTGAAACCTGCATAATGTTAAACAATTCCAAATTTCAAGGAAGTTTATTTGTGCTTTTGTAGCTTGAGTGCTGACAAATACTATAGATGTTTCAATGCAGGCATATAGTATATAAGCATATTTATTCAGCATGATAGTTATTTCAGAAGAGGGCATATTTTTAACGTTGGAAATAACTAAACGATTTCAAATTAATTTCATTCATATGTAGTATGTTTTCGTCACAAGACATTTTCTGCAAACAGGATAGTAATTATGTACCCGCTAAAATATATGCACATCGTGTAATAATTTACTGAGAAATACTTTACTTTCATAAATTCTTACGGTAATATTTTAAAGTGCATAACATAACCGAAGATATTACCTGGAAAATGATATGTTGTTTTAAAGGCATGGAATCACAAAAATTACGGGTTTTTGGTCCGCTAGAATTTGCGGTGTTAAGAGTATTTGTTCACCTATCTTGTACGTTGGTGATAATTTGTTGTATTGCATATTCTATTTATCAAATGGTAGATCCAAATTAACGTTTTGGAATTACCTCTCATACCTCATAAGAGAATTTATACGTGGTAGGTAAATAACTCTTAAAGTGGATATTTTAATGAGAATAACTTGTATGGAATGAAAATAAGGAAGAGCTTAAAAATGGAAGTTTTATTTCGATATGAGGCAAATTGATGCTTACAACCCGGATACCGTCAAGTTGACTTACGTGATATGCATCATAAACGAGTGAAATCCTCGAGGACCGTATAAATCTCTAACAATTGAAACAATGCTCATTTGATGGGAACAGCTATTCTTTGATAACAAGGATGACTAGACGACACAACATGGTAACAAGAACACACGTGTGAGATGAACAAGGACCAATTGGTCTCCAAAGAACACACGGTATTCTATGGAGAACTCTCGAGGAATTCTAAGCGGTTTAGGCCATATAGAACTCTCAAAACGTTAATACGGTTTACCTTCTTGTGCGTGACACGAATCGTGATGACCAAAATTCATATTCACTGAAGTTGTAATTTTTAAGTACATCATCCTCTCCATGGAGGTGACAGAAAACGAAATGTGACTTACGAAACAAAATTTTAGGCTTTCAGTATTTGGTCCGGACCAAATAGAAAATAATTGAACCATAAACCCAAATATATATGCAGCTGTGGTATGTTATGATAAATGTAAGATATTTATTGAAAAATGTGTGGTTGAATTTCATGCAAATCCGCACTAAATGATTTTTTTCTACAGAAATGTGTACCTATATGGATGGATGTAAATTCCAAGCTCTTTTTCTATTTTTAGTGGTGAACATAGAAATATTTGATGAAGTGACGGTGAAAACAATTGCTGCAGAACAACCATTTTGAATTGAAAACATTCTCGTTTTAGAAAACGGAATACCTGTGCATGGTCCATCTATTGGTTTTTTTGGTGTTTTTGATTTTTAATGGTCTTTGCAGCTTTCCTCGATTTGACACATGACGTTAGAGCTTTTCTTTCCCACATTATGAATATCATTTCAACAGAAAAAACTTGAAGCTAAGTTGAAGAAATTTAACAGGAGTCGCAATAATAAATGTATAGGTCATGAAGGGCCTGGTGTTTTCTCGAAAGAACAGAGAACGATGATATATGTGAAAGACAGGTACTTTCCATTCCCTCAAGAGGGAAGGTGTCGATCTATCATGTTATATCAACACACAGATAACGATGTCGTTGCGGGTAGTGGATGGAAAAAGGTAACCTTTCCAAAAACATTTCATTCACAGGCTTAATGTACCGAACCGTCTCTATAGAAGAGATTCTAGATACATCGATACCAGTTCTACCAAAAAATTATGTTCAATTTGGAGCCCTTATGCCTGCAATGCTTTGAATGTGGCGAGCAAACGAGGGAGATTAAACGGCTACAGTAACTGTAGCCGTTGGTAAACATGTTAATTTGAAACTCATGCACAGGACAATATTGATTTGGGGAAACAGATAGAGCTCAATTTGAGATTCTCGCTTAGGCTTCCTTTGTTGCTCCATTACTATTGCAAATTGGTTCAGCGTACATGATTTTTGATAAACTTAGAAAACTTGCAATTATTTCATTTTAAAAATTGCGCTCTTATACGTATTGTTGTATTCCCGTCCAAGAGGTGAATTAATAATCTTGTGACCGTGTTTGACGTTCAATTTGATGAATTATGAATTTTCAATGTTATCATAAATTGTGAGTCTTAATTTCTTTGTAACTGTTTCAGAGTTTTAGGTCTCAGCATTAAACTCTCCGAAAATAATAATTTTTTAATGTTCCTTCGTGTAAAATTTCCTCATTTCCCCAAGTAAAGTCACATTTTATGGAAGTAGGTCGTTTAATATATCTTCAGTAAAAAATTGAAACACAAGTTATATTGCGTACATTTTATATTGTAACTAACTCTACTATTAGCTTGAGATAATTTCTCAGTATGTGCTCCTTATTTTAAGCTGTCCACAAATTAAGATTATGGAAAGTCCTCAAAAGTTAGCCTCTTTTTTGGCGATGACCTAATCAATAAACGAAATTCTTTTTCTGCAATAATAGTTTTTGGGTTATAAATAAGAGAGTCACTTGGGGCTCAACCTGACGATTTTTTGAAATAATTGAATATTAAATCCCTGGCGTTAAATTTTCATTTGTTAAAATTGGTGAAATATGTTAAAATTGTAATTATTAAAGCTATTGTTGTTGAAACTTCTTCTGATTGTGTCTTCAATGAATTTTTGGGATACATTGTGCGACCCAAGTGTTATATTGCTCTCGTGTTTCAATACCATAATAATATATGTATAACACACACATATACATAAATAAATATATACTAATATATTTGTATATTAACTATATAAAAGCACTCACGAGACCAGTCTTTCCCTCGAAAAGCCTTAGAGAAGGCCGAAAGTTTAAACTGCTGAAATGTTAGTGTCCTTTCGCGTTTTATGTATATGATTTTTGTGTTCTAATGTGTCATCAAAATTCTATACATATATATATATATATATGTATATATATATATATTTATTTATTTATATATAACTCCGGGAATACTTATATTTTTAAGAGAAAATGGTGAAATCAAAAAAATTTCGAAAATTTTATCAAAAATGGAGACGAAAATGAGTCCTTCTCTTAAATCCACATGTTGCTGGTATTATAAAAAAATCAATCATATCTTTGGGTGTCAACACTATGTGTTTATGAGCACCGTTTTAGGTTTTTCTATGAGGAAATTTGTGCTTAAAATTGACGGAAATTCTGTTATTAAAGGGGAAGTGGATAGATGAGTAGAATGATAGGCCATGATAAAATAGTTTTCCATCAGCATTGCAATTCTGCAAACAAACTCAAGTAAATGAAGGAATCAATGCTGATGAAGGTCATTGGTAACAAGAGGTGAGATATGTAGGTTTAGGAGGACGAATTATATTAGGTAGGAGAATATTGGATGAATATGACAGAGCAGAAGTGAGTTCCTGAAGCATGTCCTTTAGGCTGGAGATGATCATTTCTCATTTCCTGAGTAAGATTTCTTAACGTTTTCTTGTGGCGGAGACGGTTGAGTGAATACATTTCGGTCAAAGGAATTTTTTGACCTGATTTGCTGTGACAGAGAAACTGTGCACCCTTCTTTAGTTTTAAATTATATTTATGGATAATACTCTGTTCAACTCATGGGTGAATCATAGAGATGGGTGAGTCTCAATTTGGAAAATAGTGCTGGACTAAATAATGTTCAAAATGTTGGTTACTCATATTTCCGGCATTAATTTTTCATAACCACTGTCCGCAAAATGTAAACATAATTACTACAGAATGTCCTTTGGCATTCTAATAAGTCACAAAGTCAAATTTTACTCTATTTTGAAATATAACTTACAGAAGATCCTCTTCCTCCTTGAGCCAACAGCATTTTAGAAACGCTGTTGGCTCAACAGAACTATGAAGTATATTTCTTTGAGAAGACTTCTGAACAGAAATTTGGTATGATCTTTGAGCATAGAATAAAATTTGAATAATATTTTAAACATATATCACATCAATGGTGTGCAATGACCATCTGGTGACATAGTGTATAGCCTCAGTTCTAAGATTCTTGCGCGAACATTAGCGCTCTTTTCGAAGATATCCAAGGAAAATTTGGGTAAGCGTTATGATACGACGGTTAAACACACCTAGCCAATAACGTTACTAGATTTACTTTTTTCAACGGCAAGAAGGCGGGGGTACGAGCAATAACGTTTAGAAAAACAGGGAAACTAGATGTTTAAATTCATATCGTATTGATACTTTAATTTCGCGATTTTTGTGAAAAATTTAGGTAGGTATTGGAGTGGTTGCAAAGTAGCAAACAGCTACGATTGTAACAAGGAAACAAGTGATTTAAAAAAAATATTAAGTTCCATCGGAAGCGGAGTATCCGGAAAAGAGCTGCTGTTGTAGTGAGGATGTTTGAAGTTTTAGTTATTTGTTTTCATTAACTCTCTGGTGCCATTTCTCTGGAAATTTCATCTTAATGTGCATCGAAATTCTTGGATTTGTTTACGGTCATTCGTTTCGTTAATATTGATTGATTGATCTAGATCTTTCCGCAGATGTATTGTCATCTAATGATTCTGCTAATAAGACTCCTCTTTCTGTTAACTGTTATCAAGTACGACATTATTTTCTTTTGTTAAATCTCTTTATAACATTAATGGTGATAAATTAGAGTGATTAGAGACATTTAATACAAATGGTAGCCTGAAGTGGCAATATACGTATTTACAACGCCAAATCCACACTCTTAGAAAATTGGAGGTTCCTTTTTCAGATTTGGAGCTTCATGACGCAAGACACTAAGTGCCCCTTGTGTGTATGCAATTATGCATTCATTAATGAGTAGAAGAAGTAAACCTTCCAGGACCTAGGTAAGAATTTTTCTAAATTTAATCAATCCAAATATACATCTATAAATGATGACTATTTTATAAGGCACTCAAGGTAACTACAGTTATCTAAAAGTTCCAAAAGTTTATTTGATTGGTGAGTGTACAGGTCACCCAGTAATTAGCACACCATGCATGACATCCACACCTCAGGGTATAAAGGCCATTTCCTTTCCCTGTACCGTACATTATTTTCTACGAAAATGTGATACACGAATATTCAAATAGTTTGGTTAAATTTAGGGTACGTAAAGGTGGAAATCTGTGTAAAATCCTGTGCCCCATTAAGTGTAGCCTACTTGATTTTCAAATAGAGAATTAGAGTTATATTAGAGTAGAGTAGATATAATATTAGAGACTTATTATATAAGAGTTATTTTGACTTCAATCATAAAAAAACTGTTTTTACATTAAGAAATGGTATTTCTTTCACAACGTTAAAGTATACAGTATTAACATACAAATATATATATATATATATATATATATATATATATATATATATATATATATATATATATTCTTTCCCACGGAAATAGATATAAGGAAATGGGATAGGAAAACAAAATACGAACACATGAGAGGTGCGGAGGCGGATTTGAGCAGATCATAAGATTAAAAATATTTCGTTTCGCGGACCTTCCACTTGCCGGGCGGATGCTAAGACCTATTAAGGAAATCTAATTTACACTGAGATCTGCGATGTTTTAAAGCGCCCAGGTGTTCCGATTCCTTGGCCAAGAGATGGCTTTAGGGATCTGTTGCACCCACCAGAGGAGAAATAGACAAAAAATATAAGAAGAAAGGACTGTACATTAGCAAGAATACACCATCATAGAGGATAGGAACAGTGCGTTTCATGACATGCATAGCCGGAAGAAGAGACGAGCCATATTGGCCAAATACAAATTCAAACACAAAATTATTGGGTTTGAATTTGAAAAAACTAACGGGAGTTTTAATTTTTCGGACAATAATATTTATTTATTCTTATACGTTGATGTTGTCACCTTGTAAGTAGTCCCCATTGGAGATTATACACATGTGACAGCGCTTCTTCCAATCCCCGAGACACTTCTCAAACTGTATCTTTGAGATAGCCTTTAGTTAGCGCTTTTAAGGTTATCTGCGGCTGTAAAACGACGGCCTTTCAAGATTCTCTTAATATTTGTAAATAGGAAAAAATCACACGGAGACATATCTGGCGAACATGGAGCCTGGGGCATCGTTACAGTATTTTTTTTTCAAAACATTCACAAACAAGCAGTGAAGTGTGAGCTGGGGCATTTTCCAGGTGCAAAAGCCATTTTGGAAGGAATTTTTCTGCCCCGTGTTTCATACCCAAAACATTGGAAAAAATGTCATGACATGATCCAATCGATATGCCAACATCAGAGGCCTCACCATAGGCCTTTGTTAACATTTCACGCAGTTTGTTTTGGCCTTTGTTTACACTTCATTTCTTTTTTTATGCAAAATGTGATACAAATTCTCTGATCCACTTCTTTTGACAAACGAAAATCGCCGAGCTCATAAAACACGTCTAACCTTAGTGGCTGTCCCAGATTAAGTCCACAATCAAAACAGCTGAAAGTTTTATCATACTTCAGGGGTATGTATACCAACATAATAAAACTAAAGTTTGACAATCGGACTCTCCAAACCAACGAAATGAAAAAAATCTCGTTATGTTTTGAACACATCTCGTACATTTAGTTCATTAAAACTCATCATAGTAATAATTTGAGACAGAGCAGAAGTTTAAAATGTAAAATGTAACCGGGACAGAAGTGGACCATCGAGATTGATATACGTGTTTGAACGATCTGCTAGCTCTTACGTGAGGTGGGAAATGAAGGAGGGAGAGGTACAGCAGGTGGAACTGACTGATATCGTGCTCGCGGGAAGCGAGGTAACAGCATTTTATGGAATCTCGCTGCTTTCCGCAGTCAACTAGAATTGATGTGCCTCCGACCCTATTTGTCAGTGTACGTCCGCGTGTAGGGGAGTTGTATTCACTTAATTTATACATCTTTCCTCCACCTCATTCCATTTGGATGGTAAAGTTGGAAGTGAGCATTAAGAGAACACAAATTGAGAGGCAAAACTTAAGTATGACCTTTCACATATCCAAGAGTATATTACTAAACCGCATGTAATGATAATTTTCATTTACTTTAGATAAATTTCAAGAAATTGCCGGAGACGCCGCAAAGGTAACATTTAAACGGAGTCATCCGCTAACATGCATTTCATTGCAAAACATTTCAGAGCTTAAAAATATTTCGCCTTGCTCTGAAATTGTTGCAATTTGATTTACTATTCCTGAATCTATTCTCTTTGTTGCAAGGATTGAAAACTCTTACCCAGCACTATTAGCTGACAAACGTGAATAAATTTAATTGTTTTTACTAAAAGTTAGGCCCATCATCCTTCTTGTACTCCGACTGAACGAAATAGAGTAACTATCTTTTCATTTAGGAAATATTAACATATTGTAGAGACACATTGAGGAAATGTCTTTTATGAAGAGAAAGCATTATCTTTCTCTTGAACAATGGTCGAGCCTTTTTTGTAAATAAGGTCGTTATCGTCTGACAACATGACTAGTATATTTTAATCGATGTGATATACCATTTAAAAGTTAATTGAAAAACGTTTATTTAGCCTCCTAACAAATGTATATAATTCATAACATTCGAACATAAATATCGAAAATCTTAGAAAACAAGTAGTTTCTTGAAGGGATTGAAAATATTGCCTAAATAACATCAAATAGAATTTAAGAATCTGTAGCCATCAATTTTGATTATTTTCCCTAATTAGCAGTACGCCACATATATACTACTTTTCTACCTATTTATAGAATTAGAGTGAAGAAATATGTAATTTCTCCTTTCCATTATGTTTAATTTGGCTGAGGTCCAGTAGTAGTAGTTTTAGAGGAGGTGACCGATAGCTAAGGTCATGTGCGCCATTACAGATGGATGGGAAAATATGTTGGAGAGGAACCCGTCGTCGGCATTAGACTGAGAGTCGCCTCTTAACAAAAGGCGCCAAGGGGTCCAGAGTTTAACGTCCCATCCGATGGATGTCGTACTCACTCCAAGTACTCTCCACAAAGCGCCTCAAGTAGGGATCGGGATACCACTGAAAAATATCTGCCACGTCCGATATTCGAACCCGTGCCCTCTCTGTAGGAAGGCTTTACGTTATCAACCTCACCATCCCGATCCCCACCACGTTGAGAAGTGAGTTTTTAAATCGCATCGCCAAAAAATAAATGAAGTTACCAAAAAATGTTGGTAATTTAATTTAATTCTTTCTGGTATAATTAAAATGTGACTGTAGTAGGTAAGAATTTCGTACAGTTAAATTGAGAAAATAGAAACAATCCCAAGTTTTACTTATTCAAGTTTTAAGCGTATGAATTAAGTAAAGTAAAGCTTCGAATGTAGCTCAATTAAATATTAATTTTAGTGGTGCTTCAACGTGTCAACCTATCAAGAATTTAGACAAGATAAACGGTAAATATTTTATTCGTTCGAAATTGCTCAACTACATTAATGATGAAATACACAACAATTTATTTTAATCGCTCGAAATTTATTCAAATTGAATTCGTTAATCGTTCAAATTTATCTACGAAAATTTGAACGATTATTCCGGCGTTGTACCATCGAAACATTACTCCTCTGGCTGCCGTTTTCTCCGCGATTACATAGTAAATTTCCGTCTCTCATTCATTGTCTGTGAATCCTAATGTTACAAAAAGAAAAATACGGAAGCAGCAAAACCTGTTGACCTTCATTAAATGATCAGCAATGGAATGTGTTTTACTTCAGTGTATAATCCCATATTCGAGTTATTAAAGAGAAGTACTTAGGGGAAAAAAGTTTGTATGTATACAACATTTGAAAGGGCTTTCAGCTAATGACTAAATTTATTGCGCATGAGTAAACCCTTATGGAGCGGGGGAGAGTTTTCTTGGAATGAGTATGTAATTTGAATACTTTCCTCAAATAATTATTCTTTTTTTATGTTATCCACGTTCTTCACCTTTCCTAGGGAATAAACTTCTCAAAATGTCGGTATTTATTTGTGTATTCCACGTCCCTACTTTCAAAAATCAATTCCCTTCGATCATTCCTCGATTTCCATGTTTTCCTTGATCTCAGGTTGGGCAAAAAATTATGCATTTCATTAGGTAACAGAACTATTTCCATTTAATTTTTAATTCTGATAGATATTTTTCATTTCGATGTCACTTAAGCTTTATTTCACAGTAGAATTATAAGTTAATTAATGAAAGCTTTTTATCTGCAGCACATTCAAATACTCAGCGAGATTCGAGCTAACGTATTTAGTTAAATTAAATTTGCTTTGGCTTTTTTCTAAATGAACTAATCTCTACAACGAACCACTTTACAACAGTGGTCGAATTATTGTTATAACTTTCTCCTTCCTTGAGCTCCTTACGGTCGCATACGCAAACGATCTGATGCCCTCCTCACTCATTGCTCCCATCCGACGCCACCTTCTACCACTATTGCCCCTAGCCACATAAATATGCATCCCTTATCCCTTCCTACCTACTTGCGCTTCTTTTCCGTTAGTGCTCAGTCTGAATTATCCATCTGTGATTAACCCCTGTAATAATCATTTAATAGAAATAAATGAAACTTCAAATGTCGATATTATTATTAGGTAATCTACCGGTTAAGGTAGGTTTTTGGATGGACACAACTATCAAATAAACCCGATTCAGCAACCTAATCTACATCAGGTCCCTCTTCATCTCTGTGTACTTCTTTCCTCCCTTCATCCCGCCCAACATCCCTATCCTCTTCCTGCCCTTTCCTCGCTTGCCCAACATATATCCGGGAAAGTCGAATCCATATAACAAATGCGGCTACCCTACTCCGGTGGGCCATTGAGAGCCGGGATACATTAAAAGAAGCGGTCTTCGTGATTATGACCGCAGGAAAGTTGGGAGGACCTAACATATTTTTTATGCATGTATGCAGACCATTTTAACATTTAGACAGATTACGTCCCTTTCACCTGAATTTCAATTACCCTTTTTCAAAAAAGATAAAGTAAAAGCATTCTGGAAAAATTATTTTCTAGAATTATTCTCACGGATGCATAAATTGTGGAAGAGTTCCATTACTTCCATATTGCTCTCTCCGTCCATGATATGGGGTAGTCTGATTAGAAGTACACGTTACTCAAGCCTTGAATGGCATAAGATTGACACTGCTTAAATTTTTAATGTACACATTTGAAGATTTAAAGCCTCAATACATGCCGAGTTTTATTGGCGCATCATATCCAATACACACACATACAATATATACGTATTGAGTACATACATTTAATACGTCCCTTATCTAATTACACAATGATTTTTATCACTTCTTTCAACTGCTACGCTGGTCCCAACTATTGCTCATAAAATCCACATTATGACAGCCACAAAAGACATCACCTCAGATTGCCCCACGGGAAAGGTCGTTTCTCCCTCAGATGATACATTACACTACACCACAGCCCTTCTACCGACCTCCTCTTTCACTTGGAAGCAGTGGTTCTTATAAAAATCTCCTTCACCTTAACGAAAAATGTTGCATGCTAACTGAAGGAACTTCAATAGTTACCAATTATTTCGGCATATGCCAATTTATGAATTGTGCATATAGAAAAAAGTTAAACTCTAAAACTTCATTTATTCCCCGTTAAAAAATGACTTTCTTTCTATTTGTTTCCTCGTACAGGAAAACCAATCTTTATTTATTTCCTCATTTAAATCTTCTATCTTATATTTCACCTTCTTTAAAATTGGCTACGCTTCAAATCTCCATCACATCGTCAACTTAAGGTACCGTATAAGTTCAACAGTACAGTCAACGTTGCACAAAATATCCACCAACATTCCCTCTAAGTCAGCGGCTGCCTCCCGTCCCTCACACAATTCATATCTCTTTTTTACTCCATTCGTATCCAGGGAAAATTCAAAAACGTCACCTCGTTGCAGAAATAAATAATATTCACAGAAATAAGATACCTAAACACCCTTAATATCAGTATTTCGTGCCACTCACGGTTTAGTCCCCTCGTCCCAGAGCTGATTGCCAATAAAATTGAATAGGGTGGAACTGAAAGAAATTTATCTTCTAACGAAAATTATTTTCACCAACTTTAAATCAATACCCTCATTTGATACTAAAACAATATTAGATATTTCAATTTTTGTCGCAATTAAGCTATTCTAATACCAACTGTGCTTCTAATATTTCAGTCACCAGCTATTATTTGACATAACTCGTTTCTTACGCTGAAATAATGTAATGCGTCACGCTAATTTAGGCAAATTTCAGGCAGTTTTTCAGACATTCCAGTTTTTCTCTCAAACTTTCTATGCTTCGACAAGTTGCATCCATCGATTACGACGTAACTTCTGCCCCTGCCCTTACCTTGGTTAAAGTAACACACCCCTTTCCTTCTTAACATTAACTGTCACCATTCCAATAGAGTATTCACTTTCCTTATTCATGCTATTCACAGCCATACCACTTCCCTTGGCAAAATCTTTTATAAATTGCTTCCCCGTGAAAAAATCCTCCCAAAATCCTCCAGGACCCCGAAGCGTAAATCCAGAAAGTGGCATAGTTCTGGCTACTCGAAGTATGCAGAAACGCATAAATTCAACTTTGCTCGCAGAACACCAGTATCTCCGATTATTTCCCCCTCTTAAACTTCACTACCAATTCCTTCCTCTACCAGAACTTATGTTTCTCACCCCTTTTACCTCCAACGTTCATACGCACATACCTTGTCCCCGTATAGAGAAGGACAGTGACTCGTGATATCATAATTCTAGGAGTACAACTGGAGAAATTGTAACCCTTCGCCTATTGACCAGAAGTAAACCTTGGGATGGAAGATATATTTGTTTGAAAAGGGCAGCATAACCAGCATTTTGAATAATATTATGCGAGGTCACATTTTTATGATTCATATATTCTTAAGCCGGTACAATCTATTTGTAATAATTCATATTTTACAGTGGGGATTGATGTTCCCACTCTCCAGTTTCCTTTTTTTCGACTTCGATTTTTAACGGTAATTATGTTTGAAGTTTTTCCATTTATTTTTAATAAATTTCCGAATAGATTTCTGATGGATTTTTTATAAACTGGTTCAAATACTATTAATATTATTTTTATTATAAAATATAAAATGTGGCATTTTTTAAATTGAAAGATTTGGTTACGTTCTGACCAATAAAATATATCACATTTAAAATATGAAATTCAAACAAAATTATAGTTTTTTAACTTGCACATGTTTTGTGGACATTCAGGATCAATTAAGCCGCTAAAAGGAAAGCATTTTAAGGAGAAAATTTGAGGAATATTTGTATAAAACTATGCATACACATTAACCCTCATTTAACCGTCAGGTGATATGTGTACAGCTCTCGAGGCAAAAGATATCTATTATTTCATCAAACAATCCTAAACTGAATGCCAAGTTCATACTGTATTTTAGGGGGTTTTCCCCAAAAAAAAATAAAGTGATTTTTGCCAATAATGCAGTTACGTGTGGAGAGATGATTTTTAGTGTAAAAAGTAATGGAAGATCTTGGGAAAGCAACGCGAGCCACATCAGTAGGTTATGGGCATTACCAGTGTGCGTATTGCTGCTTGACTGGACCCCTGTTCGACGCTCAGGTCACGAGTTCACGATGCCACTTTCCATGAAACTTTGATATGCGATATCATTGTTCATTTAGCTTGGAAAATTAGGTTCGGGCACCATGACCATGGTTAATGTGATGCTTGTGGGGATGGAGAAATTTCTAAATTGATGGTTTTCTGCTTGCACAGGATGCTCTGGGAGGGTAACGAGGAGGTTGACGATAAGGAATGCCCCATGAAGAATTTCAACTATTTGTACTTTGATCTGCAATACATTTCTCCCCAGATTCATTCTACTTATTTTTGAGACAGTTCTTATATAATCAATTATTTAAATAAAAATGGGCATTTTTAGGGGAGCAATTGATGGGCATGGGATAATGAAACGCTGCGCTAGTCGAAGGAAGAAATGGAAGATAAGGTTTTGGAACAATTAAAGACGACGGGAAGAAAGCAGACTTTGTCAGAAGACAAGAGTTAATCATAAAATCCCTTATCCCTTATTGAAAGGAGCAGGTTTATATGTATATTGCCCTAGGAGTGATAGGAATGGAATGAGAAGTAAAAAATAAAACAATGGTTGTGCGGTAAATGGGGTCGATCAGATCTCAGTTAAATGTTAAAAGAAAAGTTTATTATCTAGAAGGGGTGGAACAATTTACCTTTCTCGGAAACGTATTCAATAGGTAATTGTAAGGAAACAACACGAAGAACTGAATTATGCAATAAGCTTTCACAAGTAGTTATTATGGAAGTGAGGAAAAATTAAATAAACCTCACACATACAACCTGTATGCATATACAGATATACTAAAATGGCGCTTCAATTGCGTATCATGAAAGTAGAAAATTTACGCATAGGCCGATATGCGTGTTGCTTGAAAATAAATCATATTAAAATTCCATTTTATTTTACAATCCTCGCATTGCATGGATATGCATTATATTGAAATATAAATATGCTCCCTCCATTAAAATAAATCATGCATGCAAATGATTACCAATAGTTAGAATACATCGCCATTTTTCTTATGCAAGCAAGGATATTTATCATCCAAATTTAATTCTTCGACATTTTTAGAGAGATATTCCGCTAATTATAATTATAAAATATTTTTAATTAAAAAAGTTTCGTTATACTACCCTCACCTAATGAAATACCAGATTTTTGTCCAGCAGATCATAACTCACTGACAGAATCGCCAAGATTAAATTGTTAAACATTTTTTCAAAAATTAGAGACAAAACACACTAAAGACAGACAAAAACATTTTAGTCTGTCTTTCTGGTCCAATATAGTATTTAAGAGTCAGAATTTACTATCAAATATACATACTTGGCGCTAGAGTCAAGTTGATTGACATAATCCATATTTGAGTTAAAATTGAACGTAAAAATGTACACATATTTTTATGTTTCTGTTAGTGTTGTTATTTGACCATTTATATTACAGTGACTTCTTAGAATCCTTGTCATTTGATCCTTATTTTACTGTCTAAAATGTCCATTGATTTCTCATTAGAATACTTAGAACTGGTTTATTTTGGACAAAATTACCTGCTGGTATTTTAAAGCTGATCCAATATAGTGTGTTCGCATAGAACCCATCAATTCATCCAATTATTAAATTTTTTACAACATGTAGACTATAAATTTTATTTTCTTTGGAGTAAAATTCATCATTTGCTTACTACTATATAACGTAGTTTCATTTCAATAAACTCATATGAGCAAGTAATATCAATTTTTTTTTTAAATACGCTTAATATATACATATATATATATATATATATATATATATATATATATATATATATATATATATATATATATTATATTTACATAAATATTAAAACTTTACGAAGATTTTTTATTCTAAATGGAAAGGACATTAACCTAAGCGACGCTTGGACATAGATATTGGCATAAAGTAAGCAATTGTTCAAATAATTAATATATTCAGATATTTTTATTTGGATTCTAGTACCTATCGCGGAAGATTTTTTTCCATTATAAGCCCTATACAATGAGCAGTATATATACCATAGACTAACTACGGATACATTGGGTCATTTTGTGAATTTTCGAAATGTTATCATAAATGGCAGCAACGTTGACGAGCAGAAAAAAGTTCTAAAACTGTGTGGAGTCTCCGGGATTCAAAACCCGAGTGATGTTTTCGTAAGGTTTCTTCTAAAATGTCGGCAGTACGTAATATGCCACAATAAAACCTACCCTTCGAATTGATAGCCACAGATGAGGGGGAGCATAAATACGATCATTTGTGCAAATAGATGTATTTCGAGTGTATTTACGATATCTCTTCATTTATATTCAGATTTAACCTGTGCATTAATTTTTGTGTAAATGTTTCTTTACAAAAAGCAGACATTGAACTTGCAAGACAGTTTCACTGCCTTAGTTTGGATTAGGATACCTCGCCATTCATGTTGCGACGGAACTGTAATCTAGAGTAACAGAGCAAACACCTTGATCCAATCCTCCTGAGCCTAATGCCGAGAAAAAAATCTCCCAATAGACGAGAAATAAGGTTAGGTTTATTTGAAAACTGTTGTTCCCGATGATCATGCTCCATGTCCCGGATTGCACGTATAGAAAAATTCCCATTTCCAGCTGTGCTTTAAGTCGAATAAAGGGATAAGCTCCATGCCTTTACTGTACTCTTGCGTAAAGCTCTCTATCCTAAAATATTTGACAATCCAATCTTCTATCGGGAAAATAATTTCATCGTCAGAATGAAAATAAAGCACAAGGACAATGGGATTTAGTTTTAGAAGGCGAAAAGAAGTAGCTCTGGGAAGTGATAGTATGACATTAACTTTTTACTCCGAGGTCTTCAGAAAATTAATTAAGAGCAACACGATGGAATTTATTGTCAATATATGAGTGGTGTCCAATTGTCCTGAGTTGTTACATATTTGTATTACCATTTCATTTGCACACAGCTCCCTATATATTGTTTGTTCAATGTGATACGTATAACTTCTACTGACCTCATGTCATTAATTGGAGAAATATGTTGCATTTGTGGAAGTTGTTGTAGATTAAAATAAAAAAACACGCAAAGCATCTTTTATACTTATGCCTAAAAAAATGAAGAAATATTTCATTAGGTTCACCTCGGTTAAATTTTTGTTTTAGATTTTGGTTAATTATGGATTTTTGCTTTAGATTTTGGTGTATTATGGATTTTAAGAAACCTATTGCAAAATTGATTTTATCTTATAAAAATTCTACTCTCATATATCTTTATTTGCAAATTGTGAAGAAATATTCGTGGAAAGAAGTTTAAAAATTATTAGAAACAGGCTATTGACGACCTGAACAGTTTTAAAACTGCACTGGATTCGACTGAGTGAAGCAGGTTTATGAGGATCAAAAGTGATCACATTCCTGTTAAATGGGTTGATATTAATGGACGTGATATCTTGTTAGTTGTTTTAAATCATACCCTTCACTACCAAAAGTCCTGTCGCATAGAATGTGCTAAAAATAAGTATGAATATTCTTTTCCCTATTCTAGATCCTGTATTTGAAGTAAATACCCCTTCTACGATCAAAGATCTGAATTAAATTCTCGATGCAAATATTTATTCATCAAAATAGTAAATCAATTCTTTCAACTTGCAAATTATTTTCTTTTTTAATGAAAACTATTAATAAATACTTGAAAAAATTACCTTCATTTACAAGTTAAAACCCTAAGTGCCACTTTCCAATTTGTTCATAACATTCTCGTGTAGCCTTTGGGGATAAAATATTAATGAATGTCATTGTCAAAGAATATTGTTTGATTCAAGTCAATAATCACATTGCTTAGCTGCGTTTACTGGGAATATCAGCCTTACTTCATGGGCAATCCACTCGAAGTCTTCCCCCAGAAGTAAAACCCTATTTACTTAGCAGACGGTAAATAAACTCCGGCATCCGTTCGAAACGTTTAGATTAAAAGATGTTCGGGTTTCGGAGTTTGGATGTAAAGGCGGTCACTTTCGGAGCCTCTAATGGCGGAATCAGTCCAAAGTTTCCCTTGATTCCCATCCCGACCAGCAATTCCAAGAACCCCACGTTTCGAATTGATCTTCACCGTGGTGGCTTTGTTGAAGTAATTAGTAATTCCTTCCTATTTTATTTGCCCTTGCCCTGCCTGAGTCGGCAGAGGGATTATAAAACCTAGGATTACAAAATTTTACAAATTTCTTTTTATTACGATTATTGCCTTAAATACGAGTGGCGTAGTCTGATTATATCCATTGACTCTGCTTACCCAACTGTAAAATTCTAATTTCATGATTAATAAAGTTTCCCTACTTTGGCTCTATATTAATTGAGTGATTTGTTTATATTTTAATGAAACTTTATATATATATATATATATATCTCATATTTCGTGATTAACTAGACTCAAAATTTTCATCAAATAGGAATTTACTTGTTGATAGGTGATTGGAGTTCATCCAACACGCTTCAAAACTTCCAGCAAAATATACAATAAGCCTCAGTAAATTCTCGAAAGTCTTAATGCCATTAGATTTGTAGAAACGTAAAACACTTTGATAATTCACTTTTAAGAGAAAGTTTAATTACATAAGGTTGAAATAAATATTTCTTTTATTTGCTTTTTTTACTTGAAATGCTCAAGTTCTCAGAAATATGAGAATTGTACTCTCAAAAAAGAGTTTATTTTATTTTTACATCCCTGCCTAAACATAAATCAAATCTTATAAAAACGTGCCGAACCCGGTGGCGGTTGGGTATAGCCCTTATCTGCCAATCCAAGTGTCGCGGACTCGATTCCCGCCTGGTTGGGTTTTCCTCCACCTAGTGCTTGGGTGTTTGTCATCGTCTCCATTGTCGTCACTCTTACTAGTCCAATGTTAGGGCCAAGAATTGCTGTTTTCGGATTAATAATAAATAAAAATAATCTTTACCAAATTAATACTTGAGAAGATATCAAACAAAGTTTTGTCGGTTTAGATGCTCTTCTCAGAATTTAATGATTATTTTAAAATTTAATAACATTAAAATTTATTAAATTATAATATTTTAGGGTGGCTATTTACGTGGATATATCTATTTGATATCTGTCCATGTTATTTATCTAATTCGTCATAGAGAGCGAATTACATAAAAGAACATAGTTCTTGTAAACCGCTTTCAGGCTTAATATATTACAATATTCTATATTCTTATTATTAACTCTTCTGGTAAATATAACATGTTTCTTACGCCACTTTTAGACTCATTTTGTGATAATTATTCTAGACTTACTTTATCACAAGAGCGATAGTCATCATAATACCCTGCCACACACCTTTTTTGGTGGCTCGCAGGGTATTTATGTAGATGCAGATAATGGGCCCACAATTGCAATCATATCGTCACGATTTTACTAAGTCAACCTACACGTAGTGTGTCTGTGGTGTACTAACATTCTTATTACTAGAAAAATACTAGTCTTTATTTAATAGTTTGCAATACTGGTAGGATTTTTAGGACGTGTGTGCCAAGCAGAATTAAAGTTTCTTTAAGTTTTTTACGGTGAGTCGGGGAATTTTGTATTTCACATTCTTGCCTAACATTCTAACCTTTGCTGTTCCCTGCGTTGATGAAAAGCGAAAAAGGCTTACTGTTACATGGACGCCACCATCAGCTTAAGAGAATTACTGAGTTCATGTTCTTCCTCCCTATATCCAAGCCGGAGCCTATTTTCATATACCCCGCATTCCTGTATCTCTTACCTTACTGGTTGGCAAACAAGGAAAAATGTCTGTCATCCCGGAAGAAGCGCCAATCGGCAAAGGAAATCCAGTCCTTACTAGAATATTCATTTTGTAAAAAGTAAATAATTGTATGAGTGAGCCACCAATGTGTGCTCTAGTTCCGCTTTACAAGGTATATCCGAGTATTTATATATAATCTAATTTCTACTTTACTGGATTAATATTTAAATTCCAACGGTGTACCTTTTCTGGGCGTAAGACTGATATGTACTCATTAAATGAATCCCATTCGAGGTTAAAGAATTTCAGCCCCAGAGAATTATATGTTGCACAGCTGCTTATATTTATTATCTATCCATACCTTCCCAGGTTTATTGTAATGATAGCATCATAACTTTGAAATATTGTTGCTGTACCTCATCAGTGCATTTCCAAATCAAATATTTTAGAGTACTTCTTATGTTCCCTTCCTGTACATCCCGAAGTAAAATATGCCTTGAGCGGAAGTTTAACAAATTTGTTAAGGCCATTATCGCTAATTCAACATCTGAGTTCCTAGAGTTTCATGCGCCTTGTTTTGTACTTCCCTTAGTGACGGACTTCTTTCATATCCTTTTATTATCATGCCCGAAGTATCTCTACCAAACTGACGAACAGATATTTAATAAGACCAATTTTATAGTCATCAAATTTGCGATTTTTAATTCAGCGTAGAAATAAATAATACAAAATTATCTTATTTCACTGAAATGTCTAATATAGCATGGTTCTAGAATGAAAATTGACTGTCTATATAGGCTGAAATTGATCAAATTTTTTATGGAAACCGAAAATGGCCCAATTAAAAATCTATTTTCTTGGTAAAACTAATTTACAACTACGTCAGTTATTAGAGTATCTCCAATTACTCCTCTTCAATAACAAATCGAATAAAAAAGTCTCACGTAATTAAGGGCATTTAGAGTCCCTCGTATGAATGAAAATATTTTTAAAACGAGCAAAGTGCTACCGACAAAAGATGTAAAAACACAAAGTTTTCATAAATGTTTTCATATAAATCTGATTTATATCCACTAATATGCAGAAAAAATTCATTCGAATTACTTTAAACCCTAATTTTACACCATAAGTAAATTGAATAAATGGTTTAAAGTTTTAATAATTCAAGGAAACGTCAATTTCTTCATCATTTATTGGGTTCTATGCTAACCAACAATGTCTTTTGATATGTGGTCTTTAGTGTCTTGTTCAGTCACTCATACCCTGATGAAAATGGCTGGGACCACTGAAATATAGAAGTGAGTGGTTTTTGTTTTGTTTCATCGTTTTACTTTTCTTTTGACCGTAATGAAACACGTGTGCATCAAATTTACTTTGATGGTAAACCGTTAGTATAAAAAATGCTATAAATTCAATACCTCATAAAATTTCAGATATTACAATCGTAGTTTTGGTAAAGGTCTGATTTTAGTAAGCTTTATCTCTTACTAGATTGCTGTTTAAGTTTTATCCATATCCATGACGTGATTTCAATTTTCCATGGAAGAAACGTTTTTCACCGACTTTTTTGTGCATAAAAATGAAAAAAAATTAATGCAGTGTGGTGATTCAATACTTCCATTCAAAAGGTTTAATATCGAAATAAATTGATGCCGAGTTGAAGTGGAGTTCAAATCTTCTACGGTATTTGCGACTATTTACAATTGGGTAAAACATTTGAAAAGTGACCGTGTATTCATAAATGGAAACTCCAGTGACTTCTTTCGAAATGATTGTCTAAATCCACTACATGTTTTTGATTGATCGACGAATCATAGTTCACAAAAAAGGTCACAGGAATATTGCAAGGTTCATTATTTCCATTGTACTGGAAAAGTTATGAGTGAAAAGTTTCTAGGTAGGATGGGTGCTCTCAGTAGAGAATGTACGAAACCCTTAGGTCGAAACGGAGGGCGGTTTGGCTCTTCTCCGTCGTAAATTTGACGTGTCTCGGCGTCAACATATGACTGTTTACAAAATAAGGATACACTCCAAAGGCAAAGGAACAGTGGAAACAGTACGTCTCTCTAGGCGATACAGTTCCGAAAAGGGCGAATAAGTTAGAATTGGCCGAAAAGATTATGGCCACGGTTAATTGGTTTTCCCGTGAAATCATCTACGGTAATTCATTGATAAGTAAACAATAGATTAGGGTATTTTTCGTATTTATTGTACCGTTTTAACCAAGAAACAAAAAACGTTCCCATTTCTCAAAGATGAGATATATCTTCCGTCAAGACAATGCACATGTTCACACCTACCAAGTTTCAATGGCAAAATTCAGGAGATTATTGGTCGAGTTATTACTTAACCACCGTTTTTATCATATTTGGCCCCTGGTGACTTTTTTATTTCCAAATTTTAAAAAATAGCACCGCTAAAAATGATTAACTTCCAATGAGAATAGCAGGATACAGATTTTGAGTACCTTCCTAAATCCTACAGTTTAGACCGCTCTAAAAAATTGTGCAAAAGGTGTATCGATAGAAGTACTATTGTAAAAACGCTCACTTGATTTAAACCCAATCACCCATTTACATTTTTAATTCCCTGGGTGCAAATCTCACGGTTATCGAAACTGCTACTAACATTTCTCTTTCTACTATCTGGTATGTAATACAGCAGTACTTCAGAGAACTAAAATCGTACAACGATGGGGGAGAACGTTCATTGGGTCCTCAGAATCAGTAAATCGTTTTGTACCTTACATGTTTCCATAGAAAATGGTTAAATGTTATAATCTGAATAAAGACTTCTACAAACTTCTTCTCACAAACGTACTTGTCTCAATTTACCTCAGGAATTACAGTAAGCTGTCGGAGAATGAATAACGATTGTATCCGTCAAAATAAATAACTCAATTAGGTTTTGGATGCCTTAAATCTGATGGAGACGGCGTTGGGGCACAGAGATAATTTGCACAAGGGATTCATATTCAATCATATTTACTATATAATATTACTGAAATGTGTAGAGTGGTAAACTTAGCGGTTTCCTTTCATGAGAGTTCTAAACTACTTCTTCCTTTATGGTATCGATAAAATCAGAGAAGTCGCCGAAATGTTATTTGTTTTACAAAAAATTCCTTTTACCTAATGTTGCTACTAACGCAATGAATTAGGAAATCTCTATTTTGGCATTCTATTGCAAAAACGGGAGGATAGGTCCTCGCATTAGAAAAATTCACGGACTTTAATCTCTAGTGCGATCCTTTTGAATAGCCTCTCAGTGTGGAGTAGGGTTCATTTAGGGCGCAGTTGGGAGTCTAATTTGGTCATTTAGGCAGTGTCGGTGGGAGAGCTTCGACTGAAGTATGGAGTAGTTTGGCCCCAGGCCCATGACTGTGCTCGTCACGGGCGACCCTCAGGTCCCGGGGGTCCACTAAACCGCGACCACACGGTAGTACCGCAACCGACGTGCCCCGGCAACCAACTTGAAGCTGTTCTGGGTTGCCGCCGCCCCACTCCTTTAAACCGTCCCCCTCTCCCTTGCACAGCTCCACTCTCTTCACTCTCATCCAAATGCCCCTGAAATTGCATCTCACGTTTTCTGTGGGAATGACCTGTCCCTCCGTGAAAGTTTGGCGCCTACATGTGGTAGCCGGTGGTGGGGACGTCTTTGAGTATAAGAATGCCAAAAAAGTTTAGCAAGACTTTAAGCTATCAAACAGTATGAGTGGCTGAGAA
The DNA here is from genome assembly GCA_037158775.1 of Hetaerina titia. Classification (NCBI taxonomy): domain Eukaryota; kingdom Metazoa; phylum Arthropoda; class Insecta; order Odonata; family Calopterygidae; genus Hetaerina; species Hetaerina titia. The sequence goes on from CM073779.1 coordinate 32,135,352, forward strand.
ATATATCTAAAGTATAGATTTTTAACTAAAATTACATGAATTATTTTGAGTTAATGTCAAGCAATATTTTAAAGAGATTAATCAGTACCATTTCATTAACACAAAGTGCTCTCTTCTTTCCATTATTCCCGCTTTAAAACAGTTTGAATTAATAAAATAATAAATTCGTCATTTCATGGGAAGGTAGTCATCAATTGGATAACTCATTGAACTACTAATTAGGGAACTAAAATGGAAGGTACATAATAATTCTCTCTTTGCATTAGCTGGAATTATTTCAATGAGCTACATATTTAGGGAACAGGTACGAGGTGTGTTAAAAAATTAACGGGAATTTTTTCATTTCGCGGGCTTAGAGTGTCCGATTGCCAAACTTTTTTTTTATTTTTGGGGTATACATACACTTTCAGATGTTTTCATTGTGGACTTTTTCTATGAAAGCCACTAAGGTTATACGTGTTATATGGACTGGGCGATTTTCGTTTGTTAAAAGAAATGGACCAAAGAATTTGTATCAAATTTTGCGTAAAAAATTAAATAAAGTATAAGAAAGTGTGTGCAATGATTACAAAGGCCTATGGTGAGTCTGGTATGGGTAAATCAAGAGTTTACGAGAGGTATAAGCGTTTCCAAGAAGGCCGTGAAGACCTTAAAGATGACGAACGCCCTGGATGCCCTAGAATATCAACAATGAAAACGTGGAAAAAGTGAGAGAAATTGTTATGAACGATCGCCGAATCACAATTAGAGAGGTCGCTTATGATGTTTGCATATCGATTGGATCATGTTATGACATTTTTTCCAATTTTTTTGGGTATGAACGTACGCGTGGCAGCAAAATTCGTTCCAAAATGGATTTTGCAATACGAAATGCACCAGCTCACACTTCATTGCTTGTTCGTGAATTTTTGGCCAAAAACAATAACGTAACGATGCCCCAGCCTCCATATTTTCCAGATATGGCTCCGTGTGACTTTTTCCTTTTTCCATAAAATAAGAGAACCTTGAAGAGCCGTCGATTTACGGCCGTAGATTACATTAAAAGGGCATCGCTGCAAGAACTAGAGGCTATCTCAAATATCGAGTTTGAGAAGTGTTTCGGGGATTGGAAGAAGCGTAGCACAAGTGCATTATCTCAAATGGTGACTACTTTGAAGGTGACAACATCAATATATAAGAATAAATTAATATTATTGTCCGAAAAATTGAAATTCCGGTTAATATTTGAACACACCTCGTATATTTTAAATTTAGTTGATATATCATTTCACAAATGAAAAATGAAAGAACAATGAATTTTGACAACTAGGCAACTTCATAAATGGAGAAGAAAAAACGTTTATTCTACATGCTGCTTTATTTCACGGCCTTGAACCTGATTTTCTGTTTTCTTCGATAGAAACATTTAATCAGATAACTGAAATATAGCATGTGATCTCGATTCGTGTTAGTTATCTTTTTCACAAATTTGTGTCTCCTGAATCATTATGTACCCAATTCCTTACCCTTATCCTTACCATACCTTATTCGTCATCCATAAAAATTGTATATCGTTTGTAGTTTTCTGTGACAATAATTAATATAGTGTCCTTTTCTAAGTGTATTTTCCATTTTAATGTCAAAAAGCATAATTCAGTGTATTTATTTTGATATTTCTGGAAAATTCAAGCAATTTTAGCTGAATAGATGGGAGGGGACACTATAAGGTGGGTGCGGTAATGCTCTGGCTTACATAACATGAAATAAATATGGCATGTAATACCGCAATAACGTATTAGCATTATTGGTATTACCATCTGAAATGTGGCACCGCAATTAAGATATTTTTGAACTTTGTGACTAACGGGCATCATAGTAAAATAATATAAGGATTTTTTCCTGCATGAAACTCTTTCCATTACAAATTAATCATAAGGTAGAGATAAAAATCATTGTTAATGAGTCATTTGTCTTCCAATTCTTAACATTAAAACTTAAGTATTTTTCATAAATTTCGATGAGAAAAATAACTAGACGTTTCCATTTCATACAAAGTGTCTAAAATTAGTAACAGGTAATTGCTATAGCTGTTTTTGAATGAAATCGGACGGATGAGTGGGTAATGCATTCGTCTATGTAAAATAAAGTGCATTGTTTGCACGACAAAAGATAGATAATATTTTTCGAGAGGCATTACCCCCTTATCCATCCGAATGAACAATCACCGCTACTCCTGTAATTCTGCTTCACTCTCTTCCCTTCCTATCCCTTTAAACGCAAGTTCACACAACCTATCATTCGACGAATGCTTTTCTCTAACAGTTCTAGAATCCCTACCCGATTCAGCCACCAACATAGAGGTGAGAACTCGCGAATCCGCATACATCCTATATTTCCGTTCCTTTAAAATTCCCACCCTTAACCGCCATCTTTAATTTCTTTCCCAGCAGTCCCTAAACCTTCCGCCTCCCTTCCCTCCCCAGGCAATCTTCCCTCAAAACCTCTCAGTCTGACCTGAAGAAGGCCTCGGAGTAGGCCGAAAGCTCAAATCATCTACAGTGTGAGTGTCCTTTTACGTGTTATCTGTTTTATTCTGTGTTATATTGTGCCGCCCAAGAGTTATATTGCTATATAACTTATATATATATATATATATATATATATATATATATATATATATATATATATATATGGCGGGTCTCGGTAGCCCAGAGGGTAGAGTGTTGGACTACTGACCGGAGGGTCATCTAAGCTATGTGATACTTTGTTATACATATATAGGGGCAGGAGACTAATCCGCAACCTGTACATACCCCAGACTGCTGAGGAGTGAGTGGGAAACGTAGAGTTTGTATGGGCAGTGTTAGGAAGAGGTGTAAGGCAGGGTTTCCCATTGCCCATAGGAAATGATGAAAGAGACATGGTAAGAACTGAGGTAGAAATGAAATTCGGCGGGGAATTCCTAAAGTCAGTTAGATTTGCTGATGACCAAACTTTACTTTGTCAGTTAGCCTGAGGGTTGCAAATATTGCCGAGTGAATTGGAAATTCATTGCCATTGAATTAGGATGTGAATCAACATTAATAAACAAAGATTATGCGATATCCTGATAGAAAAGGGCTAAGCTAAACATTAAAATTGGAGGGAAAAAATAGAGCAGATGGAACAGTTTATGAATCTCAGAAGTGTTTTGGACCAACACGGACAAAGTAGCATGGGAGAAGGAGAATAATTGCGCTCGCTTTGCAAAGACGCTTTCAAAAGGGCGAGGGAGTTGAAGATAGGGACGTTGAGTAAGATTGTCATGAAAAGACTTGTAAAAACTTTAATATAGAGCGTAGCTATGTACGGCGGGGAAACGTGGTCATTGAAGGAGGACGATAGACGTAGGAATCTTGGGAGTTAAGAGGATTTGAGGCTTCTGAAACGTACGCGTGGAGAAGAATGGAGAAGGTGAAACGGACCGAAAGGAAAATAAATGGGGTAGTACGAGGTATGGTGGACTAGGAGAGGGGTTTGTTGGGAGAAATCCTAGGTAGGCAGGAAAAATGAATGAAGGGTGTAATCATCGGCAGTGGGATATTTAAGACTATATTAGAGGGGCGAATATTAGGTAAGCGAGGAAAGGGCAGGAACAGGATGGGATATTGAACAGTAGGAAGAGAGGAAATGCTGAAGAGTAGTTTGCGGGATTGGGTTTTGTTACGAGTCGCAAAAGCCTACCTAAACAGGTAGATTACCTTATAATAATATAGGTATATATATATATATATATATATATAAGTTAGTAAATTTAAGTGTAGCATAGGAAGAATATTGATGGGAAGAGATTGGCTTGTGAGTAAAGGTTTGTACGTTACACAATATGACGAGAAATATATATATATATAACTTATATATATATATATATATATATATATATATATATATATATATATATATATATATATATAAGTTAGTAAATTTAAGTGTAGCATAGGAAGAATATTGATGGGAAGAGATTGGCTTGTGAGTAAAGGTTTGTACGTTACACAATATGACGAGAAAAAATAACGTATATATTCTGAATGGCTTAGACTAAGGATAAAGGCTAGCGGCGAGAGGAATAAGTCAGGTTTGTAAATGATCATTTAATGATTAAGAATTGGATAATTAAAGGAGTGCTGTTATTATTGAGTACTTCAAAGGCACAATTCAAGAGGCAAGAAATGAGGAAAACGCAAAGAGTATCTCGAAAATTAAAGGAGAAAAGAGATAAGAATGCCTTTAAATAAGTTGAATAAACTACAGTAGCCCCTTTTCATGTAATTGGACAGTATTTTTGAGAAAAATGAACATAGAAGTGGAAATTCGAGGTTAATACTTTTCTTTACAAAAGACACTAAGGACAAATTAAAAGAAGAAACTATTTAATGATAGCCGTAATGCCTTATAATATAAAAAGTTTGGTAACAACATTTATCTGCATCTTCCACTTTAGCACTTTATTGATTTGACAGCTTGTCTAATAATCAAAGGAATTAGCTTGTATGGTATTATTTTGAGAAATATATGTGGCAAAGTAGATAGCATATTTGGACAGAATGGTCACCAGACGCTTATGTTTTACATAAAATAAGCAAGGATGGCGGATTTTCCAAGGGAATTACAAAAAAGGGAGAGAAAATAGATGGAGGAAACATTTAAGTTTGATGTAATGGTTGAAAGGCAGGACGAAATCCGAGTATTTACTGGACTAGCGCGATTACTCCAGCATAAATTATGCAAGACTGAACCCCCCTACGATCATCTCTGCATTATTGTCCCATTCTGAGTACCCATCGTTGAAAGAAACCACAGGCATCTTTTTAATAAAATCTTTATTTAGACAAGGGGAGCGACCACTGGCAAAGGAGGGAATGCTAGGGGTGCTGTTGGTGAGAAGGTCGGATTAAGTTTCTCGGAGGCTGGAATGCCCTTACCTCCCTCCTGACCCCTCCGCTCTCCTACTCTCATAGTGCTGCTGTTAGTAGGATGGCATAGCATGAGGCCTAAATAAATGAATGGACTCGCTGACGAAATTGAAGACCTCGAGGAAGGAGGCGTAGCTAGTGGATTTAGCAAAGGTCAGGGAATATTTTCCGGGAACATGGCATGCGAGTTGCCCGGAAATTATTAGGGAGAAAGGAATGAAGAGAAAAGCTGGCCTTAGGAAGGAGTATTGTTGATTGTCGCTAAAGATGAGTTCAAGATAGAATGGCGCACGGTGTATGGGCGAGAGGGAGTGCGCATCTGATAGGTGGAGGCATTCTGGCATTACTTTGTCCAGAGGAGACTAAATAAATGGCTACTTTATTCCTTTCTTTAATCTTTTTCTCGGTTACTATTCATTCGGGAATAATGTATAAATTGAGATAAACACAATAGATTGTGGATAATATGCAAGAGAAGTAGCAGGGTGAAAGAAACTGGAAGACGCTAGCAGCAGAAATGAAGACATTGAAAAGTGGACAGACCAAAGTATTTTGCCATTTTCCATGTTATACGAGTGATGAAATGTGCATCTGAAAAAGAATTCTCGTCTAAATTATCATCACTCCTGATATCCCTGTACCCGATACCAGGATAATCTGACCAATTTCTCTTGGACCATTTATAACTTCTTATCACCGTGTTCATATCTATATATTTTCCTTAAAGCCACGCTACAATTGTTAACTACGGTTGGTTATGGAAACATGAGTGAATAATGGAGAAAATGATACGATACATTGAAAATTTTAAACATATTTACCAAAGTTTATTAATTTTTGTGAGCCTCTTTGTCAAAATTTCAAAATCTTGTGCTATCTATAAATGTCAAATTAAATTTCGGATATATTCCATAATAGTCACCATTAATTATCCAATATTGACTATGTTCTAGTAGACGAATGCTATACATGTAGTCGGATGGTATATGTTCATCGGAATATGTTCTCATACAAACGAATTTAAATTGTAGCACGTTTTGCACCTTAAGTTATACCACTTCATTCCTTAGTACTGAAAAGTACGAAAACTAAAAAGTAAGAAAAAATACCTGTCAAGTAAATGTGTACTATCAGGAATGAGATCCCATTCTAAAAAATCTTTTTTTATTTCATGTATCATGTATCGGGAGACCCTTTCCGACATTCTGGTAGTCCAGAGAGTGGATATGCGTAGTAGTACCCAGAATGTTTGTGAGAGTTGATTGAAAAATCAGAACAAACCATACTGGTCTTCTGTAAAGTCATGGGGAAAATGGCAAATGTTTGCATACATAAGGGAAATGGAGGACTGAGTACATATAGGCGAAGTTATGAGAACATTGCAGAGCACTATGGAAAAGCAGAAGAAAACCTGACTTTCACACGAAGTGACAACGAATGTATGAGTGTCAGTAAGTTATGAAAAAATAAGAATGTATATACCTGCCTGAAAAAAATGTCAAAATGAAATTATTTGATGCGTATTTTCAAAGAGAAATTAAATTTGTAATGAAATCAGTAGCCCAATCCATGATAAAGATTGCCAACGGGTCCTATAATAGTGTTCCAGTCGAAAATTGTTTGCAGTAAATCTCTGGTTCTTACAATTAGTCCATTTAAAAAGGACATATTTCTCAGGTATCACTTCAAAATATTTCCTTTTTTCCACAGTTTTTTTAACGTCTTTATTATTTGAATCAGAAAATAAGAGCTTTTCAAATTTACAATGAATATTTTATTGCTCTATTTAAGTAAATTCTTTCAGTAATAAAATAAAAGAATTTGGCGAAATTTTCTATTGGTGAAACTTAACATGCTCTGTTGTTATAAAGTTTTTATACACAGAATTTAATTTAGACGGTCGTAAATTACGTTAAGCAAATTATTGCCGTGGTACCATATCGCTGGGCTTTGTATGTGTGCAGCCCATTTAATGAACACTAACGATTATGCCTTACGGTTCATTTTAAATAGCATAAGAATCACATTTACCAAACTTTTCATTAAACTATCCTATTTTTTCCCCAAACCTTAGTATCATTATACCTTTCAAAAATATTTACGAATAAATGGTAGATTCTCTTAATTTTACAGCGATCTGACCATGAGACTCTAACTTTTGGAATTTAAATAAAACTTTTAGCTTTGTACATTGAAGCTTCGGTTACATTGTATTCCTTAGGTTACAACCCGTATTTAGTGATATTGCTTTACCAGTATATTTGTATAATAAAAATTTGCATAATATGAATGTTTCAAGGAATTATTCAAACATTATTATAAAATTTCCATTTTTATAATGTGATCATCAACTTGATTGCCTTATCAAACTAAATGGCCATTATTTATAGCATGAAAAATATGTTAACTCTAGGTGCAACGATAGAAATTAAATGGTTCCCTTATCTCCATCTCTACATTCTTCACCCTACCTTGGTTTCGTCAGTTATGAACAACGTATGTCAAGACAATAATAGTATTTGTTAACCCTTGGTAATGAGTTAACTACTTTAAGTTAAAAGGTGATATAGTGCATATTTGTAAAAAAATTATTGATATCCGTACAGCAAAAAAATTGATTTGGTTTATTGTTGCATATTGATAATAATGCCTAAATTATTTGTGTAATCTAATACGAATGCATTAAAAATTAGTTTGATAAAACCAAATTCTAAACATATCTCACGTATTCGCTATTGTAATATAATTGAAAGTCAATTGAAAGCGATAAATATTTTACTCGTCAACACACAGACCCATAAGTATTTTGTTCACGAATCATTATTGGTGGAAGGTTAAAACAGAATTAGTTTATGAATGGAAAAAATATTATTGAGTATATAAGGATACGGAATTTTAGGGAAATTGGGAGGCAAGTGAGGGCAAAAGGGGAAATGGAAATGGGAGGCATCACCGTTCGGTAATGGGAGCATTGAAACCGAACCTTGCAGACAGAGAATTGCAGGGGGGCACTCAGGTGTATCTTCAGGGAGTAAAGGGTGAAGTGGGTTCAAAGGTGGTCTTCAAGCGGCTGCCATTTAAGCTGTGGCTTTTGGATGGCACCCTCGAAGAGTGGCCATATCCACATCGACCCTCTCTTTTGCATTTCCTTCAACAGTGTTATAATACCTGCAGCATTTTGGCGTCAAACAGGACGCCACCCGCGCGAAGTACTCTTATCTCATATCACCAAAACGCATCTCACTCGACATGTATCGAGGGGATAAAAGAGGAGGAACACAGTCCTGTAGGTACCTCGAAAAAAGTACAAACAACCTACCTACCTACAAACGAATTAAAATACAAAGTTACTGGAAAATATTGAAGGACCTGGAGGTATCAATTAAACTTCATTGTGATTTGTGGGCATGCCCAGATGGAGTTTGAGTCAGAGAAGCAACGTTTTCATACTTTAATTCTCATTTGTTTCATCAAAACCGTGTCTTGCAAAGAGAGTTTACGGGGGAAAATTCTCAGTAATGCTTAATATGTGCGCATAACCATGTTCCACGAAATTTTTGAACGCAAAAAGGGAACTACAGGCTTGTCTAGAATGGTTTTGTTATATGTAAGCATTTTTATCCTTCTCAACTTCATTTTTTTCATATTTACCTTTAAAATTTGGCATTTATAGACTGTTAGAAAAATGTATGAACTCACTCCTTGAGAAATTTATTAAACGATTTACGGATGCAAATTTACTCCCGGGGATGCTTAGGTAAAAAAGGTGTTATGCTTAAGTGATCTTGGAATTGCGAAAAATAAAATATCATTTAATTAACACATTGTTCGGGATTCTTGATTATGCATGGAGCTCTAAAAACTAAAGTCCCCCAAGATGTAAGTTAAATCACTAACATCTATTACGTAGAAGAGAATATAATTTTCTGTCTAACATAAAGCTCTAACGTAAAACTGGATTATTTGATGGAGTGAATTAATCGGAATTAATTTACTACATGAGCTTAAATCAGTATTGCTGAGGATAATTCATTTATTATATACACAATAATATGAGAGGCCACTGAAGGAGCCATATGTAATAATCGCGTGTAATTTTTTTGAGTGAGATTTTTAATATAATATTCAATTATTCCCATTATAATGTTCAATTATTACCGACCGCGTTTGCCAATCAGTTAATACAAAAGATTTATTAAACGTAAAGAAATAACTCAATTATGAGGGTGAAGCAATATTTTTCACCGAAACCATAGTAGAGTAAATAAAATATATCAAGAATCATTTCTAACAAATGTAAGGTAGCTTAGTCTATATTTTACTCCTCTATATCTCATGAGGAAGTTTTTATTGCGTCTGGTAATCAACCATTGTAGTTGTTGGAACGTGTTATTTTTTATTGGATCAAACCATTGGATTTTTTTATATTGTCTTGGAGAAAATTTTCAATAAAACCGTTTTTAAATCCCTCGAATATTTGTGGCGTCATATTCTTCTTTTTTGGAGACCAACCGAGTATAAACAATTTAACGAACAGTTTAACAAAGATTTTTCGCAAAACGGAAAACTATCCCTTAATATTGTTCAATTTAGTTTTTGGGTTTCAATCGAGCAGTTTCCATATATCCCTGGAGAGATCTCTATTATATACATGGTATAAAATATGCAGAATAATTTTTGATACCAATATAGATGGCTATAGTAAGGTGATTTGTGGTGGAAAACCTAATTAAAGATCAGGGGAAAGCACCGCGACCCACGTCAGTAAACTGTGGGGATTTACAGTGTGCGAATGTCTGTGAGACTATAACCCTTTCGGCGGTCAGGTCACGACTTCACGATTCCAATTTCCATGGAGCAATGATGTACAATACAATTGTTCATAGAGTTTGAAAAATTGGGTTTGGACACTACAACTATGGTTTATGATGCTTGTGAAAAAAATGTCCCAAGTGATGGCTTTTTGCTTGAACGGGGTGTTCTGGGGGGTAACGAGTAGGTTGAACATATAGAATTCCCTGGGCCTCAATAAAAAACACAGTATGATAAAAATGTGAGGCACGTGCTCAATTCCAACTGACTGGCCCGAAAAGTATAAGGATGTAAGCATAAGAGTGGAATATTCATAAAATCATACTTAATTGCATTCTTGTGTAAGATTTAGCCATGAGATGAGTGCCAAAATGATTCTGAAAGGTACTCTCGCGAGAGTGCTGGTATGGAAATTTCGCCTTGGATTTCTGGGACCACCGGGTAAGCGATTCAAATTTTTCAGTTTAGGTGATTCCTGGTGAAAACAAAAATACTTGTACTACTACAACTCGTCAAGGGACACCTAGTGTTCTTTTATATAAGCGGTATGTTCCTCTAATTTGTTAACCCCAATTAAGGTTTGATGCTATGCACCACCCATTTATTTGACAATTTCTGAAATGCTCAACTGGATCCCGTTTATTTTATAATTTACAATTGTTTATCTTTGGTTTTATTCCGAAACTTCAGTAATTATTCTTACTACAATTACTATTTTTTGCTCACATTCATATTACTATATGCTCACATAACATACTTTTGATCGTGCGAAGAATGAAAACCAAAATCGCAATTCCCTCTGTTTCATTCAGAGTATCATCGCTATAATGGCTCTTTTTATAATGATTTATTTCCGCTTGCCCTTGAGGTAATTCTGTTTCATTTCTATTGCTTTGATGTATTTGGGGAAATCGATCAGATAATCCAAGAATTTTCCACGTAACGGACAACATAATTAGCACAAGTTTAACGCAACATTGTTTCCACAGTTTTCTCCTTTGCATTGATTACTATCACCACAAAGGTCAAAAAAAGTTTGCTTTAATTTTTCTTCTAGGTTTTGGAGTTAGAATAGAGTCCTTCGAAAAAATTAGATCTTTTAAGGATATTTTATTTGTAATTTTGTTTATATTTTTTAACATTCATTCTAATTTTCATTTATGATATATCTGTGTATGGCACTATGATACAAAATTATCTACAGTTTTAATTTTTTAATGTCGGTGCTTGACTAATATTTCATTCCGTTTTATTTCCGCTGGTGTGTTTTTGCTTTGCTGTTTTCTACGCCGGAAAGAATTTTATATCCGGCTCTTAGGTGTCTGTCTGTTATTCTCTAGGTTCTCCAATTTGATCGTATTTCCTGTATCTATCTGTTTCTATATCTTCTTTTATTATGCGTATCCATATTCTGGATGGTGTCACTCAATTTTTTATTGCTAATACAAAACCTTCTGTTTCTGGAATTAGATATCTGGTCATGAACCATGTATAAGAAAGATTTTTCCAATAATCAGAATTTATGCCAAGTGTACTTTTCGTGGTCACGTTTCCTTATCCTTGAAATCCATTTTGATGAAAATATCCTTTCTTGAAATAAATTAAAACCATCAAAAATAATTAAATAAAAAAGTAGTAAAATAATATTGTATATGGAAGGCTTTCGTTGAATTTCATAGTAAAATTCCATCGTGGTCCAGAATACGATTTTGACGACCGATAATAAAATTATTCCCAAGTTTCACCTCAGCTCTGTTTTAGGGGATCTAATGGCGAACATTAGCGTATAATAGTCCATTTATGAAGCTTGTACAAATCGTGCAATTGTTTTAGATTATCCGATATTTGTTAAGCTTAATGCAATTTATAATTATTAATGTCTATACATTTGCGGTTTATAAAGGTCTTTTCAGTTTATTCTTTCGGTGAATTGGACATAGGACTCATAGCCTTGAATAGTCGAATTCTTACTTTGGTAAAGCAAATTTTCTTGGTTTGAAGGCTTTCTGTCTCCCTTATGCGTACGATCAAGTGTGACGCATCCCCATACACACGTGTTTCCATTCGGTACATTTAGATTTAATTCTGCCGACTAACAGAACCGAAGTTGGAACGGAGTGTACAATGACTTATTAGAAAGAAGATTTTATTAATATGATAATCCTCGAGTAGCAGTCTTCTTAAAAAAAACTATAATATTTTTATGCCTAGAGAAGTGTATGTTACTTGATCATAATAAAGAAAGAGGAAGTGCTGCTTGTATTGAAATGACTTAACTCAATATGACACCGAAAATTGTCTTTCGCTTTCAGAAAATAATGTGTATTTCTCATACTATATGTTCAACTTGACAATCGAGCATTTCACCCAATTCAGAATGCAATTAGTTCACAGTTCTTCACCGATGAAATGGACACATAAATAAATGATATCTCAGAAAGATGAGGACTAAGATTCAAATAATTTAAAACTTGGGAACATATATCGCCACCCATTAATACCTTGATTGTCAATTAATTACTTTGCATAATAGAATATATATCCGAATTTGATCATGTAAAAAGTAGTTCGTCTAAGAAAAAGTATATTAGGCATAACATTACAATAGAAATGAGGATAATTACACGTTTATACATCTTTTTTAGACCCATATTATCTGAGTGGATTTGTAAAACTTATTTTTCATATCTGATTTTTATTCACTTTCAAAAATATAAAATATAGAAGACAATTGGCCTATAATTTTATACAAGGCCGTACCATATGTACCTTACCGGTTTCCCCTCAGTTGTATATATCATAATTATAAAGTCGAAATACGTGAGCCACTCCATAAGGGCGAAATAGTTTTTGAAAATTGGAAAGAGCGAGGATATCACTGGGTCATACATTCCCTTTAAGGGGATGCTTTAAAGCAGGTCCATAAACGCAAGGAGGACGGCAGTGACAATTTCAGTACGCCCAGTCATATTCCGCTTTTAGCGGTTGCAAAATCATGGCAGTTGACACTCTTGTTTCGAAACCGCTGTCGCGAGAACATTTGGTATAATGAGTTGTGTTTCAGACCTGGGATTAAACTTATGAATAGTTGAGGAATAGATCAATGGAGAGCGAATCAAACTTTTACTAAGAGAAGGGATAATCAATGCCACTGGGAAAGTCGTCTGATCGCTATAGTAAGAATTTTCTTTTGTCATTCCTTTAAGTTATTCATAATATTTTGAAATTGTTTATTTCTATTTTGATAAATGGGGTAAACTTCTTCACATTGAATTTAATTTTTTGGACAATCAAACAGTTTATGAACTTTGAGACAACTTATGAAAAATTTAAACTGCTGAACTAATTTGAATCCAATTAAAACATATCATCTCGTGCTAATAACACAGGACTACAAAAAAAATTTTTTTTGGTGCCGGGAATATTTGGGATGATTTTAACTATATTTGTAGAGCTGAATCCAAATATGAAATCCGTTTTTATTTAACAGCTCTACTTTTTTAGATATGGCACATCTTACGGTTACTTGTTTTAATATTTGATATATTCCGGAAAATAATTTTCAAAGTTGAATAAATCTATAAGTATACTAATTTATAACCACTCTGCGGTGTTCCTTTTATTACCAACAAACTGTCAATAAGTTTTATGTATATTTCTATATTGTAGGCCAATGAGATTAAAAAACAAAAATCGTTTGTATCGACTTCGGTAAAAGATGGAAAAAGAATTTATTGCAACCCGGTACAAAAATACGTTTTTATCGCACAAGGGAAAAGGATATGCTACCCTTCTTTACTCAAGAAGACAATCTTACATTTTGTTTAGACGTTAAGGGTCTTTTGGAAAAAATGGGACTACTATCACAATATGATGCTAGTTATTGGCGTTTGTTTATTGATAGTACTCCAAGCGTAGTTTAAAGTGTGTACTTCTTCACAATGGAAACAGGTTTGGAGCAATACCAATCGCTCATTCAACTAAAATGAAAGAAGAATACGATACAATAGCATTGGTTTTACAGAAGATAAAATACCAGGAACAACGCTGGGTGATTTGTGTAGATTTAAAAATGGTGAACTTTCTTCTTGGCCAGCAAAGTGGCTACACAATATATCCTTGTTTCTTGTGCCTCTGGGATAGCAGGGACAGAGAAAACCACTGGATTAAGGAGTGGCCTAAGAGAGAAAACTTGGTTGTTGGGAAAGAAAACATCATTGGTGAATCTTTAGCTGAAAGAGAGAAAATCATCTTACCGCCTCTACATATTAAACTAGGCCTAATGAAGCAATTTGTAAAGGCTCTTGACAAGGATGGACCATGCTTCGGCTACTTAAGCCTAAAGATGCCCCATATAAGTATTGAAAAACTTAAAGCTGGTATGTTTGAGGGGCCACGAATCAGACAACTTACAAAGGATCCTGCTTTTGTCGAGTCAATGAATGAAACTGAAAAAATTAGTTGGATGTCATTTGTTGAGGTCATAAAAATTTTCTAGGAAATCACAAAAGTGAAAATTATATTGAGCTGGTAAACATTATGCTCAGTAACTTCAAATCACTTGGATGTAATATGAGCACAAAAGTTCACTACCTACACAGCCACTTAGACAATTTTCTTGGAAATTTAGGAGACACAAGTGAAGAACAAGGTGAAAGATTTCACCAGGATATAAAAACAATGGAAGCTCGCTGCCAAGGAAGATGGGATAACCATATGATGGCAGATTACTGCTGGTGCTTAAAACGAGACTGTTTGAACAAAGTGCACTCAAGAAAATCGCGCAAAAGAAGCTTCCAATGTGTTGAGTGATGTTTTTATGTATTTTTTTTCTTTTCAATTTATTTTATTAGAGTAAAAAATTTTAGTATTTAACACCGTTGCTCGAAATCAATGTCACTCATTTTTAGAACACAATATAAGCAACTGTTTCACAAAAAAAATCGGTACAGACGATCAAATGACTCGAGCGAGAGCAAACTCGTACTGATGGGGGATCACATATTCTCCTACCACCCCTCCAAACCCAGCGCCTTCAGTGTTGCCAGATCGAGGGCTACGTTCCTAGTCTTATTACTTGATTTACAGACCCGGTATATTTGTTGAGTCAACATTTTATGCATTTTGGTATATGTAAGTCGTATACATGCATGCCAGATGAGTTTTTTCCTCCTCTTTTCCAACCAAAGTGTAAAGATATTTACAAGTTGAAGGGCTTCAAGCGAAGCTTCAATGAATGTAATGACGATCTATTAATTGACATATGTGTTCGTTAGGACACCACACTACAGGAGAGACAACAACTTGAGAATAGTAATCCATATCTCGTGAGCTTATTGTAGCCCCATTGCGTATGATGAGAGTCCGCTGTGATGTCCTGACCAACAAGAAATTCTTAAAAAGGTTAACCGTCTCCTAATATATATTTCGATGATTTCATCTGGCATTATGAAGTAATTTCTGCTACAAGCGTGTCGGTAGAAAGAAATTCACATATCGTTAATTTTAAAATAATTTAAATGCCTCTTTAGAGATGCACAAAAATATTTTGGTGATCATTGGAATTACGAAAATATTTTATAAGGTTTATTACCACTCGTTTTCCAGGATTCAAATGTTTCCTGAGCGTTCTCTTCGTTAATAAATGCCAACCCGAGGATGGGAAAATAATTTTAGGTGTACCCTAAAGATGAATATTGCCACATCATAATCAATAGACGGAATTTGTAGAAATAAGACCATTTGCAGGAAAACATTGATGAACAACGATGACCTATTTTTTGCAAACACTTCTCCTTCCAGGTAATTCTTAGTCCAGCAGATAAAGATACATTGTATACTCGAGTTCAACTCTACAATATCTCTCTATAAATAGTTTTACCTTCTTTTGTTCTTATCCCAATAAAAACTTGTGTTTGGATGTAGTTAAAGCTTGTTTTAAAAATTTTAAGCTAATTATGATTCATTAAAAGTGATTATTTTTACACCTTTTGAAAATTTTGTAGAATGAATTTACAATATCTTCAACGTTAGTGCCTGTATTAAAAAGTAAATCAATGGTGTCAGGTATATTTTGTACAATTAAATGAGAACGGTTCATATCCTAATATTGCAACGATGCAACTCTTGGATCGTTACAACTATGTCCTCTTAAGTTAGAAGTTAACCCTATCCTTTTAACGAAGTTGATATCAACGATTATTTTCATCTGTCATACAATTATTTATCAAGAGGAGTACTACCACGTCATAACCCCCTGACGATCCTTTGATTTAAAAAATGGACTGCAACAAAAAATAAAAGAACACATCAAAAGAACACTCACACGTTATTTCTTAATAATTCCGACGGAATTTAGCTCCGCCTTCCTCAGAAGAAACATTAGTACTGCATCCTAGTATAGGAGAGATGAGGTATGCGACAGAGAGAGAAAGGGGAGGAGATGGGTGAAAGAAATGGTTGGGGAAGGGGAAAGGGAGAAGAGAGAGGGAAGTGGAGATAGGGA
Organism: Hetaerina titia; assembly: GCA_037158775.1. Taxonomy (NCBI): domain Eukaryota; kingdom Metazoa; phylum Arthropoda; class Insecta; order Odonata; family Calopterygidae; genus Hetaerina; species Hetaerina titia. The sequence goes on from CM073779.1 coordinate 32,151,600, forward strand.
AGGAGTGAGAGGGAGGAAGTGGATTTAATGCACGACCGGAAAAGAAAACAATTCGTTTACCCACACATCCTACAACATCCAAGACCTAGGTGCCATTTAATAAACTCGTCATCAGGAGTTTGGAATATTGTCCTATGTAAAATGCCGGACAGAGTTTATAAGCCAGAAGATGCTCGACATTCTTTGATGTGCAGCAGGAGTTGGGGAAGGGCGGGAGGGAGTTAAAAGGTGTGATGGAGAAGGGGTGGAGTAGTGAAAATTAGGCAAATTTTACATCTCCCTCGATAGAATGGAGTGAGTGTGGCTGTTGAGATGGGAGGGGAATTTGAGAGAGACTTGGAGGATTTAAGGAGTTCTGCTGACTTGGCGGGCCGTTTTAATGTGACAGGGGGCATTTAGGAAGTACGTGGCAAGAAGTGTCGTGATTTTTTTAGGTTGTGTACAGGTATTTGAAGATGAATTTGATGGACAGGTGTATGGTCACTTAGGATATTTGATTCCGCCATATGTTTAACTGCCTCCTTACTAAATTACCTAAAAATTATCAAAGATACAAGTATGTGCGGAGTCTATCGTCGTTATGACCTAGTAATTTGAAATATTCGTACTTTAAATTTTAATTAGTTAAGCTTTCGGTATTATCAAAAGCTGATTATAAATAAAACTGATATGAAACTTATAATTTACTAGTAAATGTATGCGTACCAGTTCAGTTTATGGAGGGTAAATTCACAGATGCCAAGACGTCGAGTTTGATGAGATAGCCGTTTCGGCAGGGTTAGCTATGAAGATCAGACAAGGTCTCTTTGTCACGTGGTAAGGTATTTGTGACTATTACTTCTTCTTGCAATCCTTGTTTATATAGAGTTTGGGGTTCCAAAGGGGTACATTGTTGTGGCTAAAAGGAGTGGTTTATAGAGAAGAAGATAAATGTATTAATATATGCCCAAGTAATAATCACATTATATGACATTACACTAACATTACATGAAGGTATTATTATTACTGATTTAAATTAATCACATTATATGAAGGTATAACTTTGCGTTACAGTTCACAGGTACTCGTGGCTCATAAAATATATTAAATAACGTAGGTGAAAACTATAAAATTTGAATGAGAATGCGACATGTGGTTATAAAATTCAAATCGAAAGATGACAAATTGAAGAAAAATTTAATAAAGAAGAATCTCCTCGAGAGAACCTTTCACCTCCGGTTGGAATAATTAAGAGTCTAATGCGTCAACTATTAGTTTAAATTGAGATATTGCCTGATGGGTGGTCATTTAAAAAATAAATACGTATGAATCTGTATTTAACAGTTTATTAAATTCTTTGGCTAAAAAAAAATGTTGGCTAATTCAGAAAGAATGGCAGCACACCACTATTTTTTTTTGTCTTGAAATTATTTCATGCGGCATTGTGCCATGCAGAAGGTTATTTATACATGAATGTCTAAGATTTGATTAGACCTAAAGACACTAAGGGGTATTTTGCGGCAATGATAAAATCTAATCGTATTTTATGAAGACAACAAATGTGATTATTTCTAAACACTGTATATGTTTAGCTTAGTGCAAAAGAAAAAGTATATGGCTGATTTTATAGAGAAAATGGGTAAACGGGCAAGGTAGAGGCAAGAAACTTTAGGATACTGGCTTAACAAATCATATCACCCTTGAACTTATAATTTAAGGTGACTGAAATGTATTCTTCAAGGAATCGCTCCGAACTCTAGAAAATTTGTTTTAAATAATGAGATTTAAGTGTCAACGCTCATTGTTTTATAAATAAATATTAATACAATAACCTTTTCGACATTTTAATTTATATGATAAATAATTCGTGTATATTTTCTATATCTCTATTGTTTCTTTATTCTATAAATTCTTCTATATATATATATATATATCTATATTAAATATTAAATTAAACTCTAGGGCAGGAGGAAAAGTTTCCTTAAATCAGAATTGTTTTGGAACAATAATGATGACATTAGGAAGAACATAGGAAGAGTAGTTGCATACCTCAGAGATACTTTCTCAAGGAGAGAATAGATGACTGAGTCATTGATTTAGGATATTAGGAAACGATTACTTGAATTTGGAAAACTACATAGAACAGAAAGGAAAGAAAACGGGAAAGGCCTACACTTAGTAATGGAGGGGAAGGATTTTTTCGGAGAAGTCCAAAGGAGAAAAGGGGCAGGAAATATGGATGCATAGGAGCGTATTGATCAGCAATGGAATACTGAAGACTAATTAAGAGGAGGCTATCCTTTCACAACAACCCTTCCAACCTCTTTTCTGGGTTCACTACAGGGGTCATAAATTTATTCTCTCAACACACGGCCCTGAGTACTTCAACAATATTTTATCGGTCTTAAATTCTTCTTTCATTGTTGCATTCATTTCTTCCATTGCCGACCATCACCTTTCTTGACACAGACATTTCGCTTCCAAATTAACCACCTCAGTACATATTCAAACCCCGCTAATCATCAGCAATACCTATACGACATACGACGTACATAGGCAGCTGTTGCCCTACTCACACCAAACGCTCAATTCCCAATTTCCTCTATATCCAAGGACACCGGATGTGCAAAACTACAGCCTCCCCCAACAAATACCTTCACAATCCCGACAATGCACTTCATAAACGCGGTTACCCAGAAAACTCCTACAAAATAAAATCCGCCGCTTCACCCGACTTTACACACCACAATTAAACACCGGATATAATACCCCGGATCCCACAGACTGAAGACCTTTCTTAAAGAATTGTCTCCAATTTAACACAACAATGATGCCAACTCATAAACAATCAGCGTTACTCTTGCAAATCTGTCTCACTCTCTTCTCTTCCTCTCCCTTCAGAAGCAAATTCCCACGACCATTGTTTCCAGAATCCCTACCCGATTCAAGCAATATGGATTAGGGAACTCGCGAATCCGTGTCCATATTAGCATTCCGATCTTTTAAAGTTCCTGAGCTCAAGCGTCACAACTAGATCCTTACAGCTCTCCTCACTTCTTCCCCGGCACACTCAAGAGACTCATTGGTAATAATTACACCTCGAACGATGAGGTGAAGGCAAACATTCGATAACAGCTCGCTGTTTAACTCGTGTTGGCATAGCACGTCTCCATACTCCCGCTTTTCAAAGTACATTGTATGAATGAAACGACCTCAAACCTGTGAATGCATGTTGAAGGGGAATGTTACTTCCACTTGCCGCCAGGAGTGCTTCTGAAGGTCGTTTTTTGTGGTCTACAAGCATGTGTGCATTAGTTTTCAACGTAACCACGTACATACTATTTATCATAAGTGCCCATTATAATGCCTAATTTAATTGTTTTAAGTATTATTTTATTATTTCCTAGTCATTTTAAATATTTTTTTATTTATTAATTAATATTTTGCGATATTAGAAACATTTTTTATCCATTTTTTAATTCATTGACAACAATCTCGTTAATTGGGCAGCTAGCTTCTAAATATCAATAGCTGTCATAGGCTACCATCCGCAATGTGAAAAAGAATTAAACTTCTTGAGTTAACTAAAGTTGTCTATAAAATTATAATTTGCAGGTGAATACTGAAATGTTTTAAAAACAATATTAGCTCGTTTTCCAAATGAAATATTGGATTTGCCTAATAACATTGGTCTCTAAGCCTTCTCTCATTTACAAGTACATATGGTACACCTACATTCCCCCAATGACCCGAAAGCTGCCAAGAGAAAGTATGGAGGTGGGTATTAACTAGAGATTCAACAACAAATAAGGTAATAGACAATTAGAACGCACAGATGACCACCCTTTTTTTACCAGTAGATAGTTTTTTTAAACGCTCATGAATGCCCGTAATTACCAAAGAGAGTACTTCATCCAAAAAAATACGATTATAAACCAGAAGTGGATTGGCACAAATTCGATGGTATTTACAAAATTATGATGTAGCAATGTTAATTTTTTGGCGAGGATAGTTTTTACCAATGTCAATTTAAATTAATATTGGAATTTATACGAATAATTACTTTCTCCCTGCACCTGTGACTATTTTTAAAATTTAGCAGATAATTCATTGATATGTTCTTATGTATGTTAGCATTATTCATTAAGTTGACATTAAAGTTAGGGATATACAATTGGTAAAGTCAACATTATCAATAAAAACGTTAGTAATCATAGCCTTCACCAATCGCATGTCATTCAAGGAAATATACTCGTAATTGCAATTGTGATCTTCTGAATTCCACCTTCCCAACCTCCCTTTGGTATATACTCCTATCCGTTGCCCTTGTATTTATATCCATCCATTTGAATTAGTATTCCATTATGATAAATACCCTATATATTCCATCATCACCAATATCCATATTAATTCACATGAATACGATATCGTATGTGCATGAGTATACAGAGTACATTCCAAAATAAATGCAATTGAATTTGCGGTGCCCCTCCTATTAGTTGGAGTGAAATCATACAACCATGTGTAGGTTGATGAAACGCTAACCGTTGCCGCGAAAGCGGTCTCAGTACTCCCCAACCTCTGAAGAAGTCCGTTATTGTAAACCTCTGCGCACTGACCGTGTAACGAAAAAAACATGGAATGAGCAACTGTACGCGATTATTAAGTTTTGTGCTAAAAAAAGTAATATTAACGGAAATTCCATTTTTGCAATATAAATAAGTAATTAGGGAGCGTGGGAAATCAATTCATAGAACAACATAATGGAAAGAGAGAGAGGCTTTAAGAGTTACTATGCGTTATTCATATACGGTTTTTTAACTAAAATATATATATTTTGATATAATGTGAGTTACGGATCTGCTACGGAGTGTTTTAGTCCATATCTGCTACTGTCTGCTGCAAGGTAGCAAAGATTATATCTGCTACGATTCCATGCGTCTAAGTCTGTACAGTCTAAGGTGTATTGCAATCGGATTCGTGAAAGTTGAATTTTATTATCTAAAAGATTATTTGTGAATATTTAAGTTTTCTAATATATCGCTAGCTTATAATACTGTAGTTATTCCTTGGAAATGCGTATTTTTGCCACTAATTTTGCAGTGTTTAGAGAGAGTGTATTTTTTGTCTGAATACTAATTTTACATCGTCTCACTTAAATTCCGCTATTTTTCTGTTTATTTCGCCATGTGAAGGAAATTCTCAAATTGAGTTGTAAAAGCCCAAATAAGAATTAACCAAGTAGGCTTTTTCCAAATATTTTCTCCTTCCTAGCGTTATACTCACTTACATTACAAATAAAGTTTGAAGAAAGGAGATAGAAAAGTAAAATAGTTCAACTTTTGCTTCATCAAAACATATTAAGCAAAGGTTGAACTATTGTTCCGTGGGATGGTATTATTTAAAGCACTCTTCCTTAGTAATTTACTAATCCGTTGTATTATGCTAGCGCGATATTTTTTGTCAATACTAATGTACCGACCACTTTTCAAAATTTCTACACAATAATAAAATGTAATACGGCCACGCTCAGGTCATTCCGTATTTCACTGAGAAAGGTGGAAATTGCAAATTCTATGCTATGTAAAATGGCTGCGAATTCTTATCTATTTCTAATCCTTTACAAATATCCCATTATGTGTCAAAGGGAATTGCAGTTGTCCCCATGCTTCTTTCCTGATACTTTATTTTTCCTTTCAATATAAAGCGTTTCGATGCCTATTTACATATTAAGTCAAAATGGGATTCGTACGAAGTAAAAAGAAAAAATTGACTCCGAAGAAGTTTGTTATCTTTTGCAACAAGTGTAACATCAGAGGCACTGAAACCATAAAAGTTGAAAAATGTCCCATAATTTAATACCCATCCCAACTATTTCATAGAAGACGTTTTGGTTTAAGTGAAAAGTAAAAGGTCACCATAGATAAGGGACAACCCAGGTAACCGATGCTCCTATTCAAACGCTTTCAGGTACCATGAATTAAAATATTACTCGTGCTACTAGGTAAATGAAATAGATTAACCAGTACTTGCAAAATATCAAAAGACGTTATTTTCTCTTCAAATTTAATCTATCATGATCATCTGTTTTCAAAAGCTTTTACTAAGAAGAGAGATTGAAATGATCAAATTCAAACTGAGTATTTTCCGTAGTTTAGGATTATATCTCATAGCCATATATTTGCGTCTAAAATGGTCGTTGTTTTTACGACTCAATGGCTTAAGAAAAAGAACTTATCACAAATGCACAATGGCCTAATTTTTAAGCTGACACCATTCTTTCATAATATATTTATAATACGAATGGGCAAACGAATAGGCAAGAAATCTTTCCAGTTTTTCAGATTGTGCAGATTATTGTTCAGATCTTTAATGCAAGGAGAATGTCCTAATTCGTTGATTTTAAGTTCATTTTCGTTTAAGCTAAGATCTTTTTTTACAAAGACGCAAACGTATATCTGTAATAAAGTAATGTACTTTTGCGCGCCAGAAAAAATATTTGGTAAGTAAATATGGTCGTAAATGCTTCAATAATTGTCATGGATAGTGGTCATGTAAACGTCCTGAATAAAACTATTGATAATACATTGATTTATTCCTAAAGCATTAAAATAATCAAATATTTTGTTACCAAATTTTGCAAAGAGTTATTTATAAAAATAGCTGATTTGGGTTTAAAACTTCTCTAAGAGTCTACAAGACTTAATCTTCTCTCTTTATTATCTTGGTTCTTATGAAGTAAGGTATTTCGAAGATATCTAGTAATCAATAGAAAAGTCAGCTCTTTTCCTTGCCCGCGTGAGGGATGAGATTAAATAATTTTAATGCTCACTTATATTTTATGATTTTTACGCCTGTATTATTGAACGAGTTCCAAAAATTCCACATCTTCTAACTTGCACTAATATCTAATAAACTCACATAACCTTGGCTAGGACTGATCTCAGCGTGGCATAATGTAATAAGTTTAAATTAAAGCTTGAAAGCTTCGAAAGTAAACATTATACTATTTTGCACTCGGAGCTGGAAACAAGTGGAAAACCTTTGCATTCAACTACGAAATATTTTGATTAACAATAGTTAAATTTTGAGGGCATATATATTGTTTGGAGTTAGCGGTATTTCAAACCTTTTTATATACATTAAAGGTAGTTGACTCTCGTGGAAATGCTAAAATAGTATTTTTATGTGAGGAAACCGACAACTGAAGTCATTTGCAATATTAGGGTTGGACAGTTAAGGAGGAAGAGTGGAGAGAAACCCGACGTTGGCATTAGCGCACTCTTCACAAATGGCGCCAAGGTCTTCGCAGTTTAACGTCCCACCTGACGGACGGCCGTACTCACCTAACGTGCCCACCACAAAGCACCTCAAGTAGGGATCAAGATACCATTGAAAAATATATGCGGCCTCTGGGCGCAAGCCTGGGCCCTCTTGGTGGGAAGGCAAAACGTTAGCCACCCCACCATCCCGATCACTAATGCAAAAGAAATAGTTACTTTTGGTGAAATGACGTTAACCCAGAGAGCTGGTCTAATGAAAATGTACTAAATTTGTGACTTTTGTAGAAAAGTTGTAACCATTATTGTCATTATTAAATGTCAAAGTTACTGAGCTCTATAAAAATTGTTTTTGTTGTCTTCCCACAAAAGATGATGAAAATATCACCTTCAAATGTAATTATCTATTTAAGAGCATGGAAATTCATTTATTTATTGTATATGATGTTTAAAAGCTAAATTGTCGTGAAATCGTTCGATATTTTTGGTTTATCGATGTGTGGGATAAAAGAAATTTTTCACATTTTTTGACAATTTTTTTGACATATTATCCACAACTTTAGAAATAGATTCTTTGAAACCTGAATGCTTATTTGAAAACAAAAACACGCACCAAAAATGTACGTAATGCAGACACTCTTTTATACCATATATCAATAAACCAAAGGCATTTGATTATTTTTGACCAATTTATTTTTTAAACATAATATAATATCCTGACGGAGTTCCTGTCGTGTAACTTTGAAATAATTAACCTGCAACATCACTACCATCCGGAATTTTCCGCCTGTACTTATGAGAAAGTTGATCAATGGATTAGTGTGTAATCAAAACAAATCCTCTCTCCTACAAAACTTGTTTTATCCCGTTGATAACTTGTGATGTAAGACTTATCGTCTCTATTCCCCTCCCATACCTCAATTTTTCTACCAATGCTTTCTCAACTCGAATTTCCATTAGATGCTTCCATCTCGACGCGAATAGAATGAAATCTCGTAATAGTTGTGTGTTTTCTACATGCTCGTATGTAAATTTGAGTTACCACAAGATTGAGAACGTATGATTTTATCCCTACCATTTATAATTTACACATACGTTGCCTACTAGCTCCTCTATGCCCTTCTCTGTAATTTTCCATTTGTTATATTTACCTCAAACGATTATTCTTCTCTTCAATACTATTATTACTCCGCAAATACTTAGTGAGACTACAACCGTGAAAGCATTACCTCCGCAGCTGCTGTGTACGAAACCTGACCCAGTGAGCCGTGACTTGGGATTTACTACCAGGTTTTATTTTCCCCCGTATCCCTTCTTTATACCTCGGGAAAATGTAACTGAGAAGGATTCCTCTTGCCTTCCTCAATAGTATTGTTAATTCAACACTAGAATTGAATTGGAACAGAGACAGCGTGGATTTCTTTCTGGCTTCAAATCTGCAAAATATATAATTATTAAGTATATATTACCTTTTAAAGTTGAGCTCTAAGATTATATTTATAAAATGCGTTAGGCATCGCATCAGGTTAAGGATATCGTCAGCGGGTGGAGTTCATTGATGCAACTAATTAAAAAGGTGGAAATGCGCATGCTTCCCTGAGAGTAATCAAAAAAGAGTGATCGACTGTGGAAAGGCTGCAGTCAAAAAATGAGTTTACTCAGTGAAAAAAATTCTGAATTAATTTAGTGTTTAAATCAGCTCAATATGTCATTTGTTATTACTGTTTTTGCGAATTGTCATAATATAGCTTGTAATTTGTTGTCTTAAATCCCTAAGTTTTTGAGCGTTGTAAACGAATAACTCCAGTTGTGGTTCATAAGAGTACGCACTCCCTTTATGAGCTTGCAAAAATATTATAATATTTAAGATCTTCATGTTACTCACAACAATATGCTCCAAATTTTTTATTGAAAGAAATTTTTAAGGTATCGGTCTTTGATTACCGTGATCCTAAATAAGCTTAGCTCTATCCTGTGTAAGTTCTTCAGAATGTTATGAAATTTTTTCATTTAGTTTCCACCTAAATATTTATTAACAGAAACAATATGCACTTAGATTGGGGATTCATTTTTTAAGAAACCTACGGTGTGTGACTTTTTTCAATTGGAAAATTCAACAGATATGTAACACAGAGGAATATTTCGGGACATAATAATAAAATATATCTAAATATTATTAAGTACATATTAAAACGATAGTGATAATATTTCAGAATTAATGATTTTGAATATTAGTTTAAGTGATTCATTTCATATAAATTAAGGCATGGAGCAATAATAAATAACATACCAATGGATGTAAGTATTTGAATGGGCTGATGTGTGTGAAATGGATGCATGGAAAACAGATAAGACGGTCACCCGTCTTATAGTAGTAGAATAAATGTTGTAATATTGTGTTTGATCTTGTATATGCCACTGATACTGTATTGATTACTTAGGTTTATCAAAGCTACATTGAGACTTATATAGCTTCACTTAGGTAACAGAAGAAATATAATTATGGTTACGTGAGTGTTAACTAGCTGGTGACGTATGATAGAGATGATACGAAGAATCACTGAGTGTAAACCGTAAAAATAAAACGAGGGTGTTTTTATATGTACTCAAAAATTATGAGAGAAGGCCGATTTTGTAAAAGCATTACAAGGACAACAAATACTTCCGTGTATTTTAAAGATGGCTGAGACCAATACATTGTGGAAATTGAAATTTAATTTTGTCGAATAGTTTCGCAAATAATGGTAGCATCATCTCGACTATTTCAACAGAAAGGGTCCAGATGATTATACGGTGTAGCCGAACTGGTCGACGACAATAAATTCTTTCATCTGGAAACGCAAAGCCTTTACTCTTTCTTCGTTCCCTATATCCATATGTGTTGTGGTAAGCATAAAATGTTTAGTTGTGGTACATATAAAATATTTACATGATGCAGAAAATATGAAAATTAATTTAATTACAATAATGAGTAAAATTATCATTTTACTCATTATTGTAAGAAGATTAAATGTGGGTATTCTGGTGTAAGCACAACAATACAAATAATCTTATGGTATGTGAAACGCAAATAGTTTCTTAGAAAATACGGAGAATGAAATTGAAAATTAGTGGGGTGTGAGTGATATTGAGAAGAGTAAGAAACATGCAAAGACTCTATGTATGCACTTCTCTCTCTCCCAGCTTCCAATTTGCAAATAAAAGGAGAACCCTTCCCTCAAATCCTAGGACAATTCCATCTCCAATATTCCATCTTCCTAGAACGTGGTGTTTTTCACCGTGGCATCCCTGAATGTTTTATTTATCAAAATCATCTATCCTCTTTTCCATTCCCCTAACCAGCTCACTCTAGATGAGCGCACATAACTTTTTATTCACTTCTATTGAACAAGATTCGTGAATGTAGACAAGACCAGGAGTTCGAAAATTCTCTTTGGTTTTTTTCCGATAACCTGAAAGCCGAGATGATATTTATGCAATCCTGTTCAATATCCCTTTCACTAGGTGGAAGAGTTTTTTCAATATATATATATATCGATTTTAGCATCAAAGGGAACGTTATTTGGGGAGAAAATTTCATTCTTTTATTTGTTTTTTTTTTAATTTGGATAAATTCATGTTCACATAAGGTTGGGATATAAAAATAAAATTGAAAATGATTTTACTTAAAATTCAAAATTGTACCTAAAGAGCAAAATCTGTAAAAATGTTTAAAAGGTGATCAAATTATTCAAAACAGTCAGCCTGAATCATCAAATGGTCATAACTCCCATTAAACATCGTAATTTATTCGTTTATCTTACGCTAAGATATTAGTTTTGGTCATTGTTTCTCATATTCTCAATGACCAAAGATTTTTCTGCTTACTAGTCAAAAAGTCAAATTTACCTCGTCCAAACAATAAAACGTCACTCTTGGTAGTTTTAGTTTAAGAGTAAGGATGCGATTTACCTTCCCGCAAATGATTCCCGGAAATTCGAAATTGATTTAAAATAAATAAACCTATTTGTAAAATAACACTTTGCAAGAAACAAATAATGTTTCGTGTATACTTTTTTTTAAATACTCCAAAACAAGATACTAAACATATGAACAGTGGCTGAGGCTATTACGAATATTTCACCATAATTAAATTAAATATTGACTGATATAATGATAGAGATCGAGATTACTGTACAAAAAACACTATTCGCCATGAGTGTTAATATAACTATTATAATTGAATAATATTTTTTGACAATCTTATCTACGGACTTCGTCATTCTATTGATTTTATTATTCCCCTTTCATCGAATTAAAATTTTAAATGATAAACTTTTCATGATTATAAATATATCGAAAAGTATTTCCTGTAGTAAACACCGAAATGCTATTTGACAGAATTCGGGTAAATAAACAACTGTGAATATGCAAATGGAGTGACTGTTACCTATAGAATGAACTTTACCCTATTTATCTTATTAAATTTGGGACCTAATCGTGAGGTTTCATGCTCATCTTACCACTCATCATTATCCCATCCACTAATATTAAATATAATATTTACTGGAATCCTTCATCAGAATATTAGGTAGGACTGAGTCCAAGACGGAGCTCAATTCTGTCACAATTATCATGAAATAACGTAAATATAAATTTCCGATTATATATATATATATATATACGTGTATGTCCCGAAGGCCGGTATAATAGGTGATGGCAGAGTTCACCCAGTACTAAGCCCGATGGCATGTGAATAATCACACATCAGTTTCTTTCCCTGTGCCTGTTATGGTTTCTCAGGAAGACCTTTTTACCCGAAAAATCACATAGCTTGGGTGGAGCTGATGGCGCCCAGAGTGCCTTCCCAGGGAATCGAACCGGGAACTTTCCGGTCAGTAGCCCAACGCTCTATCCTTTGGACTACCTCATATGTATGTATGTATTTGATATTTCTGTATCCATATATATATATATATATATATATATATATATATATATATATATTAAAAACTGTGCATTCTGGATTTATTGAGACATATGATTGTAATTTGAGAGAAATATTAAAGTAAGATTCCACCTTACAATTGTCTAGCTTTTATTATCCTATTATATGCTTCAACATTTTCTATTGCCTATTGTAAAGTTTCATATCGTTTAGAATTGAGATTTACCTCTTCCGATATATCAGTATTTAATAATATAAGGAAGTCCAATGTTTTCCATAAATTCAATTTTTATTTTATGGTTCTTCTTTGTCCTCTCGGGAAACAGTCATGAAACTGAAATTCTTGATCCCCAACTACGAGTATCAAAATCGTTGTCTTTCATATAGTGTTTCCTATCGGAGCGGAATGTATTGCACAAAAAGCAAAATATACCTGAGGGAATAGAATTCGTCAACACTTATTTGAACGCTCACTCCGCTATCAAACAAGCTCTTTGTGAAACCGAAAAGGAAATTCCATGGCTCACAGCATGGTAAGTTTGTTCATTTGGGACTGTCAAATTTTGGCAAATTGATTTTTTGTATTGTAACAACATACGCCTGAGGTGTGTGGTACAAATGATTTTCTCCCCTACTCTTTGAAGTAATGAACGTAAACTTGAAGGTTTATTCACATTAATTAGCCTCAGGTTTTTTCTATATTTTCTCTATGATATTGATATCTGAAAAGTTTTGTTCGTGAAAGTCATTAGCCTGATCATTATATACATACATATATATAAATCAAGGAAATCTTTTCATACATGAATATATTGGTGCATAGCTTTTATTAGGTTTATCTTAAGAATAAGTTTCCTTTTCATCACATACTTAAGAAGAAATTGATATTATCGCAATTATTCATATAAAATTTTACAAAAGCATGTCACAATGTAAAGCAAATCTATTAGGATTTTGATTCCTTCGGATATAATGGAAACATGTACAAAACTTTTTCGTATCTAAATTGAAATAGAATCCCCTGGATTTATGTCGTTTGAATCGGCCACGTAACGACGAAAACTCTTTTTTGCCGTTTAATGCTTGGGTGAATTGTACTGAATTTATAATATCTGTTGCTAAATTACTCTATTCACATGTTTTATTAAATCTTAAATTTAATTAACTAAAGTGTGGAAATAATAGTTAGTTAATAAAGTAACAAATAGTATTGATTAATGACGGTTATTATTTAAATGTAATAACGAACTCGAAATGATGCACGAAATCCTGGATCGTAAAAATTTGTATTCGTTTTATCATCACAATTGGATAAATTACAGTAACTTCCAATGTGAGAACCCAGATGAATGCTACAATTGAATGTTCAGAGAATACACTCTTAATAGTGTTCCAATTCTTACCTTGAAATATAGAAACTTTGTTAATTAAATGAATTACCAGTTTTGTAATGCATTGGCGTTTAGGCTTCATAAGGAACGATTTGAACTTTCTGGTGTTTTATTTCAGACGATTTTTGAAAGCTCGAGTGTCTTATAAAGGATATTTTAAAATTATTTTTAAACAGAAATTAAGAATGGAGATTATGCATTGGCCATAAATCTGGATAAAGCACTTGGAAAAAGTGGTGATCCCAAAAAGTACTTTTCAATTCTTCCTTTGCAATTTTTTTCAAGACCGACCGTAAGCTCGAAGGACATATTGCTGGATTTGGAAAATGGAAACTGACGAAATCACGGGTCAACAAATCAAGATCAAGTTTTTGGCGAAGTGTGGTAACAGTTCTTAAGAAATTACTGGGATTTTGACAGCTGTTTAACGTGATAATGCTCGAAGAAAATATCCATTTTTAAGTGGATTAAGCGTTTTAAAGATCGCCGATAAGACACCACGGCCGGGACGGCCTTCAACCACCTGTGTTGGCGAGAACATTGATCGTGTGTACTACCTTCTCCTTAACGATCTTCTAAATATTGTCCGAATGATAGCCGATGAACTGAATTTAGGAAAATCAGCAGCGCACACTGTTTTAACCGAACTTGATAGATGGATCCTTCACCATGAAAATGCACCTACACAATCAGCATTGTTTTTTCGCCAGTTTCAGGCATAAAAGTCAATCGCCATCCTTTATCATCATCCATCTTATTCGCCAAATCCCGACCCCAGCGACGTTCCACTCTTCCTAAAATGCAAAAATGTGATAGGGGGTATCATTCTGAAGATGTGGACACAATAATTGAAGAAGCGACGAGAATACTATAAAGCCAAACTGCCAAGGACTTCCAAGGGTGCTTTAAACTATGCAAAAAAGATGGAATAAGTGCATAGCATCGAATGGAGGTTACTTGGAAGGGGCAAAAATTGGCGTAGTCTAAATTTTTTAAAGAGTTATTTCGCGTATTTATTGAACTTAATAGTAATGAGAGATTCAGAAATATACATATTGACACGATTTGTGTTTTGCTAAGTATTCCACGATTCCTTTCGCTCCCCTTAGAGTTAACTTCAATTGAGTCAATTTCAACTGAGTTAACTAAAAGTCCTAAATCAATTTTATTGAACGTATTTAATTCAACATAACTTCATTGATCCAAAATGCATTTTGGTTTTCTTTACCTCTTGGATTCTCCTCTTATTGCTCCTCCTTTCCGCATGAAACTAGTCGTAGCCGTCATATAAATTGCCTAGTTTAGCAGTTAAGTATCATTATGTGTAGTTAAAAGGCCTACAATTTCACGATGTCAACGGGAAGCCGTGGAAGGGTGAAGAGAATCACTAAAAATACGGACTTAGCAATTGCCTTTACTAATAGCAAAAAAATTACTTATTATCTAAATGTCATCCTTTAAGTTTCACGAGCGAAACAAAGATAATTGAACTTTTAAAACAAAAATTTAGCATAATATAATCCTGACCGTAATTGAGTAGAGAATAAGGGGAGCTATAAATCTTCTCAAGAAATAGACCTAAGGATGAAACAAGTTGCTTCAGATACCAAATGTTTTGCATGAGCATCTTTCCTAGAGGAGAACAGCCTTAAATATCAATAAAAACTATTGATCAATCGCGCAAGCACAATTATTGACCGCAGATGAGTTTTTTAAGTGTTCCCTTGTGGCTCCTCAAAATCATGTGACAACCGAACTATTTTACTATAACTACACAATTTTATAACATGTATTCATCCAAAACAAGTAACCAATGCCATTATGAACATCTGGAACTGATATGACAGGGTGCTGGTGACGAAATGATAAAGGAGGACGTTTATGATTAACCTCTATATATCTCGTAATTTTTTGCTTGTTTCAATTCGTTTAATATTTCAATTTTGATTTCAGAAATTTAAAGTTTGATTTCAGTAATTTAATTAAGTTAGACCAGGTAAAAAGTATTTTGACTCATATTATCCTTTTCTGGCTTCATGACAGTTTCATTGTCACTTGTCCAATTTCAGTTTTGAGAGCTGGCTTTGTCCTCTGGTATTCCATCTATGAATTACATTTCTTACTAACATATGGTATCATTGACGGTCCTTGTTAAATATTAGTTTTAAAAAAGTTTACTACCGATCTTCATACATAGAAAAATATTCTAATCAACTCAGTAACTCAAAATTCAAAATTTTATCTTATTTTGAAGGGGACCTTTTGAACGACTTTCGACTGAAATGAATATCACTTTTCCTAGGTGGACCATGTTGGTTCAGATTTTGTAACCTATTTTTAGCGAAAATTTGTGTTTCGCAATGAAATTCGATCAAGTGGATCCGTATTCCCTCAAAGTCTAAATTTTAATTTTTTTTTAATTAGGAGCCTTTCACTTTTTCTTCTGATCAGTGAGTAGATCTTCATTGTTCCCACTTTTGCGAACGGGATTGTTTTTACTTATTTCCAAACCAGAGTTAATGAACTTTATGTTATACACGCTGGATACGTGCATTTAAAGTTAACGTTCAGCTAAAGAAGCGCCCTGATATTCTTTTCCCCCTGGCCATGATTGCTTAATTTATACCGGCTTGGGGCCGGTTTGTATTTTCTTATTTGGCGTTAATGTTTGTACTCATAGATCCATGGTGTGCCTTCGGGATTTGTTTACCGTGCTATTATTATTATTGTACACATTTCAGGAAAAAGACATTTGAAACATTGGCTTCATTTGGGTTTGCATGTATCTATTTCAGAACTTTGTTCGAATGGAATTCTTATTCGGAAATTCTCTGTACCAACATGTAACATACCTGTGCTATCACTGCAAAGCCAGCGGAAATTAAACTTTATTCTAAGTATTCAAAGACTTTATTTTTATTATTTCGACGCATTTGTGCACTTGATTTACCATGCATTCATTATGGTTCTTTTTGGAAGTTAAAGGAGATTTCCGATTAATGTTTCTTGATTTACTCATTTTTCCCCTGGAAAGTCTTTCATAAAAGGAATGTAATCTTTAACTCCGATTTTGTGTTTTTCACAATTGTATTGTGTCACTTCTTTATTCTCTTAACGCATTGAATTGTAAATTTAGCTGGCAAGTAAATGCTTTATTTCATGACGCAGCGTTTCGTATAACCCCTGTTAATTAATTTTCAATTTCTACCCAATCCCTAAGTACTTTTTTGATGAATAAATAAATATCCTTAATATAATTCTTGAACCGATTTCACATATTCCTATAAATACAACGTAAATATGAAGCGAACTCCCTCATTTCGATGCAAAGCCTGTGACGAAATTTACTATGGAAAATGTCCTTGGGCTTTGAAAGAGCAAATATTGGTGATTGGCTTTCTTTAATTAAATTCATTGGAGTATTTTTACATGTTACCTGTACATGTTACCAATTCTTCATGGCTTACCGTATAAAGATTTTTCCGGATAATAAGGATAAATTTTATTTGCAATTCCTTTTTGATATTTTTGTTGATATTTCACCAATCTCTTGAAAGATTTTACTTAAATTGATGTCCTCCCATAAAAAAGTCCATAGACCCCGTTTTGCAATGAATTGTCTTGGACTTGAGTTACATCACTTCAGTTCATCACAAGTATAATACGATGACGCTTGTGGCAACTCTCACCATATATACCCTTATTCATAAGGGAAAACTGGCAAATAGCGCTCACCTGACCCAATTACTCTGTAACGAAATATTTGCCTGTTCCCAATCCTTTCAAATGAATATTTGTTATTTTGTTAGGAAATTTTTAATTTTTTGGAGTAAATCCTTCAATTCCTGGATTTATGATTGCAAATAATTGAATATTAACCATAATTTAGTCCAAGACTTCCTATTAAAATTCCCCATTCCTTGGAAAAATTTTCTGATCGTTCAGAAAACCACCAACTTAAATAGTAAAAGCTTTGAACATATCTCACGACGTTATACAGGGTCGCACCCTAAATTTGTAAAACTGATTTTTATCTGGCGCGAAAGGAGAGGTGAATGAGGGTCTGTCTGGCAGGGTAAGGTGGTGGGAGCTCTTAGCAAAAGACCGACACCAACCTCAGTCGCCTGACGATATATATATATATATATATATATATATATATGTATATATATATATACACTTATATATTTTTGTGTATATATTATATATATATATATCATATATAAATACAGGTAATATGCATACATATACACAGGACACCCTCCAAAAGTGTTAGGGCTGATTTTCTCTGGCGCGAACGGAGCGCTGGAGGGGGTCTGCCTGGTAGGGTAAGGTGGAGGGGGCTCTTAGCAACAGACCGACACCAACCTCAGTCGCCTGCGGGCTGTCGTGTGAGGAAACCGTTTTTAGTGAAGCAAGGTTTTTGTCCAAGTCGAAAAACAAAATGAATCTGAATTTAGAGCAACGTTATTCCGTGAAGTTTTGTGCGAAACTCGGCAAGACGGCAACTGAGACCCTCGATATGATCAAGCAGGCTTATGAGGACACTGCATTATGCCGTTCCACAGTGGCACAAGTTGTTTAAAGAGGGTATGGAGCTCGTTGAAGACGACCATCGCTCCGGACGGCGTTGACAGCAAGAACCGACACGAATGTGGACAGATTGAGGACACTGCTGAACACAGACCGACACTTAACCAGTGAAGAAATTGCAGACCAATTGGGTCAGTCTGTATCCAACGTCCAACGCATTATTTCACAGGATTTGGCCATGAGTAAGGTGTACGCCATGATGGTGTCGAAAATTCGTGCCATGGCGCGCTCGTCGTCAGACAGCTCCTGGCCAAATACGGCGTTGCCACGTTACCGCACCCGCCCTATTCTCCCGATGTGGCACCATCGGTTCTTCTTCTTCCCTCTGGTGAAAAGACAGCTCAAGGGACGACGTTTTGACTCGATAAAGGCCGTTCAAGAAGCTTCGACGGGGGTCATCAACGGCATCCCCAAAGAAATGTTCCAGCGGGCGCACGGGGAATGGGAGAGTTAGCCAGCGGGCGCACGGAGAACGTTATACTAAGTGTGTAGCAGCTCAAGGAGCATACTTTGAAGATTATTAAGCCGATGTAAGTATATCGTCAATACAATTCTTGTAAAAAATCAGTCCAACCAGTTTTTGGTGCGACCCTGTAGATGGAGCATTCAATTGCATTAAATTCAGTGATTCATCCTTTAAGTGACCGCTGACAGTTCTGGTAATAAATGGCCAACATGAGGACCCAGTGCTTGAATCTTTGACTATAATTTGTAGAGTTGAACGCAGGCACACATAAAATCTGAGAGACTACCAAACTCATACCTTTAATAGACTAAATTAATCGAAAAAGCTCTAATATTATATGCGATTCGTGCCGGCAGATTTATATGAAGGTAGGCAGAAAATTTAAGATTTACGCAATAACCATATCCAACGGAAAACAATAAACCACACTATCTTTCGGCTTTTAAAAACTTTTATTTATATTTAAACTTATTTTTTAAATTACTTCACCTCACAATTAGTTCTTCTCTTTGGTTCAACTAACCACAGAAATCAACCCAAATACGAGTATTGGTTTATTGGTAAGTCCAGCAGCGTTCCCCTAAGTCAAAGAAAATAGGATATCGAACTGCTTGGATATTCAAATCATTTTCATTATATTTTGCTGATTTATTTATTACCTCTTATCTGGAAAGCATCGAGACTTTAGAATTCCCGTTTCTACATATGCCAATACATAGCTTTGAAGACAATTACATGCAGGAATGTGAACCCTAATATCTTCATTTAGTAGCATAAGTCTCCAGATATATGGTCACAACCCACTTTCCATGCGTCTTGGAATAAAAAGAATACTTGCCGGAACTAAATATTTGGGTCTTATGTTTACAAAATTAAATCAAATCATTTATATCATAATGTTATTCTACAGATGACCAGTGTCTTCGCTCATTCATTAAACCCTCAACATATTCTGCATGCAATCCAGAAAAAAACCTGTACGAAAATATATGTATATCTTTTTCTTAATGCCTAGGACCATTTCTCTTGACTAAACAAAGAAATTATTTTCTTCGACCAACCGAGGTAGAACTTGTATAGTCACCGAAATGAAATATTGAATGCAAGGTAAAAAATATCTGCGCTGATCCATTCACCTCTTTCTAACACATATTAAAAATCCGATTTCGAATGTCTGAGAAAATACCAAACAAGGCAAAGGATAACCCTTTTAGGGGACTTTAATCTCTCCAATTCCTATTTTAAGAAGTTTGCCAACTTATAAGAGGTTCAATGTCATTGAGAGAACTATCCTAAAGCCTTCGTTTCTCGCGTGGCGTCTGCTGAATCCTAGAAGAAATCGCTCCATTTTGATTTGACAAGGGTTCAATGTTTGCAACGTGACACCTTCCTTTTTATGGCATATCTGGCGAGTACTCAACCATTGTTTCATGTACTTACGACAGTATTTCTAAAAAGGCCGTTTTATTTGTTTTGTTGATGACAGACGACATTCGAGCAGTAGTGTTAGAATTTTATAATCACCTGTCACTCTTTATTGAATGTTGGTACTCGATTAAACGATTTTTATGATGTAATACGATAATCTGTTTTTAATACTATTTTTGGGTCATTCAAGGTCATTGTTTTCATAATTTAATCATATTTTCTCCACATGGTCAACTTTTATTTAACACCAAATTTTGTAGTACAAACTTTATGTTTGCAGTAGCATCCATTGCCTCTCTTGCTATCGTATAATTATAAAAAGGAAAATGCATTTCATTCTATCTTTAATGGTCCAAACGACAAAAAATCGGTAACATATACACATATAACCCTGAAACTTGTTTATTTTTAATGTGCAACGGCTTATTCGGCTCACCAGACTCCGCACATGTGTTCTTATTTCTCTTTCCCGCATTCATTATATTATACTTCTTTAGTTCATGCACAAAACAATGAATCACCGAGTTCCTTCATTTATTATTTCAATTTCTAAATGCGCAAGCCAGTGCATAGCGTATGGAAAGATTCTTAAGCCGCTCCAGCAGGCATTTATTCGCTACCTATGCAAATGATATATCGAATTTGAGAGAACGGAGGGTGTGATCACATGGAGCAATTTCACACGTAGTGTGTTTAGGTAGACTCTAAGTGAAGTAGCAGCGCAAAGTACACTATAGTATCCAATATAAATATTCGACGTGAGTAAGTTCTCATAGGATGTGCTACAGCTCTGAGGTGGAGCTTAAATATTGAAATATTTTTTCCCTGTTGACATTCCTGATATTGTTTTTTTATTAACATTTTTAAAACTTTCTCTTTTATTTTCAGGGTTATTAGAAACGCTGAACCAGTTATCATTGGTATTCTAAAAAAAACTGGTGTTAATGCTTTTCAATTTTTTCATATATTTTATGTGCCTGCAATTTATTTTTATAAAACTTTCATTGCAAAAACAAGGTGACCAGGAATTAAACAAATCCTTTACATACAAGGGTGATGTGAAAGGTTCAACGAATGGAATATAATAAACGACTTACCTCAGAAAAACTTTTTCATTTTTCTAAGTAGCCTCCCAGTAACCTAATGCACTTGATCCAGTGATTTTCCAAAATTTTGATCTCATCTCGAAAATTATATTCCTCTAGACCTGAAAAAATATCCATCTCCTTTGGCTGTGAGTTCTTTCTCTGAAGAAAATTTCCGTCCACCTAGGAAACTTTGGAATATGATGGAGCCAAATCAGGCGAATAAGGCGGTTGTGGCAACAATTCGTATCTAAGTTCACGTATATTTGCCATGGCAACGACAATTGTGCCTGGGGGTGCATTGTCTTGATGAAAGATGAAATTCTTCTTTGCCAAACCTGGTATTTTTTCGTGTATCTTTTGTTGTAGTTGGTCCAGTTTGTTAGCGTATTATTTTTTCGTATTAATTTGACCCGTAGGAAGATAATCTATTGGTAGAATCCATTACTAATCCCAGAAACTGAAGCAATGACCTTTCCGGCCAACCGTATTGCTTTTGCTTTCTTTGGTGGCGGTGAATCAAAATTAGTTCTCTGCTTTGGCGAATGTTTTACTTCTGGAGTATAGTATTAGACTCAGTTTTTTCTGTGTTTACACACTGGTGCACAAAATCTTGTTGGTTGCTCTTAAAACGGATGAAATATTGTTCGGAAATTTCCATTTTCATGTTTTTTTGATCCTGCGAGATCCCTCAAGAATCTTAATTAAAGCCGTCTAGCAAATAATTTTCTCATATCCAATTACACTGTTAAAATATGATATGCCCGTTCAGATGACATCCCTATTGAATTAACAATTTCTGGCACTGTCAGTGGGCGATACTGTATAACCTCTTTGTACACTTTTTCAATATAATCAGGGATAGTGGCACATTTTGGCCAGCCAATACGGGGAACATCATCTAAGTTGTCCCGAGCAAACTTTAACCACTCGCCAACAATGAAGGAGCAGAGCTCCTCAGGGTTTTCGGAAAGTCGGGATAGATTTCCCTTGCTTTCATACTTTTCTTTAAAAAGCAATTAATCTCTTGTCGAATCACAATGTTTTCCATCTACACAAATCATTACACGGGAAGAACCACAGAGAAGCGTCCGCACTACGACATGTTACTTGCTTACTTGTCACGGATTACCTCTTACTACGCGGGAAACTCGTTGAACCAGCGCTGACAACTGGTGGTAATTCCATAAACCTTTCAAACTACCTTCGTATCAAATAGAAATTACATTGTAAGATGTCAATTTATTTAAGGGAGTTTTGAAATCATTCTTAAGTAGCATAGAAATATATAGAAAAAACTTGCGAAATTTTAAGTTCGGGTTCGGAGTTGACGACCGCTATGAGTGCGCGTGAAAAGTCACGGGAGTATCAAAGGGTCATCAAAACAGCAAAATCACGAAGATCAAAACCTAATCGGTGGAAGCGTTCTAGGAAAACTAATTTCATCAGTACATAATATACGCCGCAGTTTTTTCACTTTCAATATAGATTCCCAGAATTTGGGAAAAGGGCGGTGAAAATAATTGTGTTTGGTAAAAATGGAAATACAAGTCGAAAAAGCGTTTGTTCTTTAAAATGGTGAGATTTATAAAATTGTACAATTAGCTGACTAATATTAAAATGGTTAACTTAAACACTGACCGCTAAGAGCACAGCTACATAAACATAGTAGTGTTTATGAGAGGCTTATCATCAAATGAAAACCGAACGCCCGCCATAACACATAGTCCCTGCAAAAGGTAGCATCAACGTTGTTGCCAATAAATACTGCCATCACTGTGGTAGGACTGCGTAGTGACAATTCACAGGCACACGCAGTTGTTGGGTTATATCATTATTGGTGCGCGGACTGGTCTAGAGTTTTCGTCATTTAGGTTTTCATTTGGTTTCCCTTGATACCATCTGAGAAAAGGTTATTGCTACTAATAAGGAAGTATTAATATTCGGTAGGATAAAATGATAGGAAAGAACTTTCTTCCATAAACTATTAAATGTACTGCAGCTATTTATTATAGAAAATTAAATTATTGTCATCATGGTATTATATGAAAGTTTAGGGATTTCATGCATATGCGCAAATGGATCAAAGACCCGGCGTTAACAAAAGATATTACCATTTTTAAGAGTAGTATATATGTATTTAAAAGAAAGTTCGTTAGATTGAACATGAAATATTCGAAGAAATCCTATTTATTCAAGATTTTGTTCACGAGGTCCTCAATCTTAACGAACTTGTCTAAATGAGCAAAGTAAGGCATTATTATCGACGATTAGAAATTAACATATTGTTTCTTTATACTATCTCTTTACTCTTTGACAGAGCGATTCAAATTCCTAAACTTGCGAGCATTTAACTTTAAATGCCATTGTGTGAGACCATTCTTCGAATAAATGTTTTGGTGATGTGGACCGTATACCATTTAGCCAAGTGATAAACTTTAATTACGTATTAACTTCTTAGTTCTGCTGAATTGTTGGGAAATTAATTTTCGTCAATCTAAATAATCTTAAGCTGTGCACTATATCATTTAATGTTTAGTTTTCAGAAGGTTACATAATTTCCAGAAATAGATTTCGTCGTCAGTAATTGTTTTTCTTAATGGCTTAAGTACAATAAATCTTCTGCTGCGCTTGGGGTTGCTGAAGCGGCGGCACAGTCAGTTCAGGGAAACAATAATTTCAAGTGGCATGTTACCGAAACTAAAAACAATTATGATAGCGTAGAAATGAAGAGAAACATTTGCTGAACATTAGTATCCTTTTTAATCAAACTTATGTGAATTTTTTACACGGTCGTGATTATCTAGCAATATTCCTTTTAGAGAGGACGTCTTTTTATCCAATATCAATATTTTAAAGAGTTACGATTTAATATTAAATGTTCTCCCCACATTTAAAGTAAACTGCCTGCGGGAGATTTCAAAGTTATAAAGCACGACTCGATAGCTTAACTGGCTAAAATACTGGGTCAGACGTCGAGGAATCCTGGTTCGAAACCCGATCAAGGCAAATGATATCTACACTTTACTAATTTTCTGCATTTTTATCTTTAATACGCACTTTAAAAAATTTTGAAGTACTCCAAAAACATTGGAAATAAATTTATTGTAATCCCTTGATAATTTTAAGATCCGTATATGTTGTTAAAATGTAATTACAACTGTGAGGAGTCATAGTTGTTGAGCCGCGTTCTCGTTGCATCCGACCTCAACTTTCTCTGACCACGCGCATTGAGTCAAATTGGTGAAATCGTTTGTATTTGGCAGTTCAGGAAATAGTAGTATATCGATAGTTTCTTTAAGTAAGATTGGTATATCAATATTTTACTCTTTTCATCGTCAGTATTTCAGCCCTAGGTTTCATTCACGACAGTTCCCCATTCTTCCTCATTCAGTGACAACTCCCTCACCCCCACACTTCTTGAAGGATACGTTTTAAACTCTGTGGAATTTGTCCTATATCTCATGTCCCCCTCGTGGCAGCTTCCATTCAAATTTCCTTCGCATTTTTTTCTAAACGTTGTTATTTAAGACGCGTCTAATCCAGCAGGTTCATCTTCGCCGCAGAGAGCCCCATATGGTTTATTTCTTATGTTTTATCTTTCTTCACTTTTCCTGTCCATTTATTCCTTAGAATTTTCCTCTAGCTACAAATTTAAAAGACTTCCTATTCTTTGCTGGTCCACTTTTTCAATGTCCCATATCCCTAACCCTTAGAAAGCTATGCTACATATGAACGAGTTGACGAACTGCTTCCTCGTTTGCCACCTTAGGTTGTTTGGACATAGCATTTGCCTCTTTCTCGTGAACGTCTTCTTTGTTTGCGCTACGCTTTAGTTGATCTTGGTCGAACTCTTCCAGGGAATGCTATGCTGCTTTCCAGGTAGAAAAAGGATTCCTCATGCACTAATTTATTTCCTAAAATTGCAATATCTGTCTTCAGCTTCTCTCTTCCACACGCCAGGATTATAGTTTCCTCCTTCTTGAACCTCAATTTATACTCCAAAAATAAATGTCCTATAGCATTTAGATCAAATTTGTGATCATCTCACGTCACTATTACTTCTGTGAGCTTATATCTGCAAACCGAAGCATATGAACTTTTTCATTCCCCTCGACTCCTTTCATACATAACATTTGAGCTTCTTCACTGAAAAATTTGAAATATGCTTAAATACACTAGTTCTAGGATACACCTTTTTCTAAATTTTTTCGTTTTGGTTTTCTTTTTCATTCCGTATTTTAATTGAATGGTATTTACATGTTTTAAAATAAAATTTTTAATGATAAATTTTATTTTGTGCCGGGCGGTTAAAAATTATTCATGCAGACCTCTGCCAACAAATGACACACGTCACATCATGCGTCCGAGCTATTTTGTTTATTTTTGGGCAAAAAAGTACCACCGCGGTTTCATCGCATCCCCGATAACCTGGACTGACTCAAGCAGGCTTCATCTCTTTACAAAACTAAAGTCCACTTTGAAAGAAGGATGATATCCAAGGCGGCTGAAGACCCAGTGGAAAGATAACGGTGGAACCTATGCGCCTTCTCGAAAGAGAGGTCAAACTCTTTCTATACCTTTACCAACCTTGATAACAGCGTTTACTTCGGTGCATAAAAAAATTGGAGAGTAATTGAAGGGAGATATGAATCGCTAATTCGTAGGAACTCACAAAATATGCACATAAAAATTTTCCAAACTCCTGTCCAAGAGTGGACCTGTTATATGGGGAAATAGGAAATATGTTGAATGTTGTTTGAAAGACAGGCGTTAAAATGTATAGAAAATATGGCTTTTGATTTTCTCAAAGAGATGTTTAACATTTCTACAGATTCAAAGTAATTTCTTAATTCTGATGTAAATACTTACAATTTACAGATAACTGAGATAAATAATAAAAAATGCGTGATTTTCTGATTAAAATAAATTTGAATGTAAATTTGTTCATCGATATATTCTCATCAAGAGAATAAAAATATGGACCGCAAATGCAGTTTTAAAGGTAATTCCAACGTAGTGCCTATAAGGTTTTGTACCAAAACATCACTTCAAATACAAAATTCCTTATAGTACTCTATGTAGACTCAGATGGACGAAGATATCAAGAAAGAGTTGAAAACTCTGCGATAAAATAAAGAAGTTTTCATTTTTTCCTTTAAAAAACGAACGACTTCTTTCTCAACCTTCATGGAATTGAATATAATTGCAGGGATTGCAATAAAAGTATTCAACTCGCAGAGTGTTTACTTGCTTGATATCCACTTTCCTTGGAAATCCACTGAGTAGTCTGGTTTCAAGATATCCTGGAACGAGTTTGTGAGTGGCGGTCTAAATTAAAACTATTCCGCCGATAAATCTTTGCAAAAGAAGTAAGTAACAAAGAGGCCTCTGCACTCAATGGGAAATTGGCATTAAAGACAAGCGCGGGCTTGGAATGGGAGAAGCAGGGGAGGGGAGAGGAGATGACAGGATGGGTTGCTCTTGATGTTGTGCGTGATCCGAAATCCCCTTTTGAGCGATAATAACCTCCCGCAGAGGACAGATTTCCTGGATTAGCTCCAAAATCTCCTTTAAAAAGGAGATAATCAATTTTTTAAATAAATAATGAATCATCTCGAAGTGGCTGATGGAAAATATAAACAGTGGTGTTTAATCTCCGAGGTATGTTGGTGAATAAGACCTTTAATTCATCTGCATATTTTTAAACACGTCAAAACCGTGAGTGCAGACATGAGATGCTTGATGTAAAAGTATGGAAATGTGACATTCTTCTCTTTTGTCCCAAATTTCATTCGCCTTTCCTCATCAATTTCCCTGTGCTCTTTCCGATCGAATTAAATTATTTGAGGGAACTATGTTTCAAGCTATATTGAAAAAAACCCGGTGCTTCTAGAGAATATTTATTTATACTTGAAATTTGCATAGAAAAATCGATAGAGGTGTTTAAAAATATGCATATTTGCAAAAAATATGCTGACAGCTAACATTTCATAGATAAAAAATCCTCACTCGAAATTTAATTGTTCTCAAACAATTTTTGAATTATCCTCTTTTCCGAATCTAATTAATTATGTTTTAGTACTACATTTTTGGGACAGATAATTGAACAGTTGGAAGATACGTACACTTGGATTGGTATTTGGTAAAAAATTTGATGTTTTGATATTATCACCCTTTTCTCGAGGACTTGAAAACTTAGCTAGTCGGTTCGTAGTGTTTCGTTAGGCGATGGGGTATATATTTTCAGTTCCTACGGTTAGCCGCAAAATAAGTATTCCCATGTTCTACATAGTAGATCACGATTATCTTGCCAGCGCCAATGTGGAAGGCGACATGGAAGTTAGGGCCCGTTTACTCGGTAAGGAAAGGATTAAACGGGAAAATAATGGGAGGGGTGCTCCGGAATATAAGTTAAGGAGAGAGCGGTGTCAGGAAAGTAGGTAATAAACGGTGGAGGAAACGGATCTAAGTAAAATTCATTAGTAGGGAATGAAAATGGAACAATAAATTTTTCTCACGGGACAAAGTCCGGATTCGTGTGTGTGGAAGGCATTATGATCCTCTCGGGAGCAAGCGTAGTATCGGAGTCATCGAGCTCCCAGCGTATCATGTGAAAATAATCATCATTGACCTTAACAATTTGGGATACGCAAATGCGGATATTCTGCACGTGGGCAAAATTTACGGCCAGTGATGACACAAAAAATAAGGACGCAGCAAAGGATGTAGACATTACTGAATGATGAGTAGTAGCACAGAGAGTATTTAAGTTGAGAGTATTTAATAAGCATTTTCCTGGGGTACACTTATTAATTGAGATCAATTCGTAAAGTGAACCGTAAAGGGAAATAGGGGTGCCAAGATCTCCTGGGACATAAATTTCCAACTCCAGCTATCTGCTAATAGGTCTTACATCTTACGCTAGTCGTCTCACTTCGACCGAATGCCATTGATTGAGTCCGCTTCCGGTCAAAAAATACTATTCATTCGAAATATGCATTTTTTTAACTCTTCCATAATAATTAAATGATAAACTTAAAAGGAGCAGTCATTGAGGCATGTTATGGTTGAAGGAACTTCTAATTCAATCGTAGAACGCTTAACTTTTGAATGATTATCTGTAAATAAAACTGTTTTTAATTTTTTCTTTGCCTGTGGGAAAAAAGAGCGCTGAAAATTTTGCATCTTCATTAATTTAACCATTATAACTTCTGAAAAGCTTTGGGAAGAATGAGATTTAGCATTGAAATATGGCCGTGAGTTGTGGATGGGTGACGTGAGGAATCTGGAAATCAGAATGGAAAAGCCTAAACACGCATACCACATTTATGGAGAATTTTAATTCGCACACGATGCGTTATAATGACAATATTAAGGATTTTTTTCCTCAACAGTTTTACGAATGACAAGGGTTTATTAGTGAGCGAAAATATTTATAACTAGCTAAATAATGAATAATTGTTGTATCAAGAATTGGATAATTTGGATTGGTAAAAATGTCTTGAGTTATATTACTTAGATCTTTTTAGTATAGTAGGATATGTTACCGGGGTACTAAAAAACCCAGCAAAACCTGGTAAACCACTGTTAATAATACGACATAAAATTTATTTGATCCAGTGGAATCGAGAAATGAGAAGATTAAACGGGCAAAAATTCACGCGAATTGGCAGTAAGCTAGCAAGGTGCACCAATAAAGCCTCTACAAACACATACCAGCCGTATAACTGTGGGGTTGTCCAGGGCAGAATTCAAATAAGTTACTGAAAATCAAGCGCGTTTTCTAGACAATCTGTGCGGGAGATTAGTTTTGGATTTTAGATAAAACATTAGTGGTAAGAAATAATAATGAAAATGGCGGGGAAGTTAAAACATAGGCCTCCGGTAAGGGATACGGTCAGTATGGTTTTCAGATGAGAATAGAGAGGCTATCTTGGAGAGTAATGTCGAGTTGTAAGATGAAGCAAACCTCAAAGTTAGCCTGGCTCTCGGTTGGCCTAACAGTAAGCAATTCAACTTCATGGGAGCCTTCTGTGGATGGAGGGCATGGGTTTTATGTGGGACGGAAGGGAATCAAGGTATCTGTGCGGAACTAGCGGAGAAGAGAAAAGTCGAAAACGTTTCAAGTTATGTTTGGTGCTTCGCATAACAGAAGGGACAAGATATCCATCCACATCTACACATCACCCCGCAAGCTGCCGTAAGAGCATTTAGTGAGGGGTGTTCGGACATCAGGCACACATGCACAAACATTAGTTCTTTCATGCATTTGAATATATTTATATTTTTTCTATACACAAACACTCGCGTGTGCGTGTACGTGTCCGTATCCGTGTACGTGTACTTTTGTGTGTTTTTGTGCGTGAATATGTGTTCTACCGTTTTAAGTAGGTTTTCAATGGACACATCCTATACAATTTCTCCTAACCATAAACACAGGCTTCTACTGGGAACTACAGGAAGGGACTTTTTTATTCCGTATGCCTCTTTTGTACCTTTGTTCCATCCAATATGGCTATCTTATTCCTTTCCCTTCCTTTGTAACCCAACAGCCTCCATTCCACCTCTCTATCACAGTTTTGAACATCCCACCGGCAAACAAAACGCTCTGAAATCATCTTTCCTGCCTCATTTTGATTTTTCGGAACAGTCCGCTCTCCAACTCCACTATACGTACGATATTTCTGTGTTATATATATATATATATATATATATATATATATATATATATATATATAGAAGACGGAGTTCGAATCCGAATCCGTATATATATATATATCGATATATATATATATATATATATATATATATATATACGGATTCGGATTCGAACTCCGTCTTCTTCGGAAGATAAGATATGAGTCCATACATATATTTACATTTACAAAAAATGTATATGTAAATATACACACACACACTCACGCACTAATATTGGGGTATAAAGTTATGAATTATTATTTTACATTAATGTCCTTTTCAATATGCTAATTGCATTCATTTAGCAATATATTAGACATATTATTGACTATACTGACCCTATATTCTGAAAATTTGCCCGTTTTTGAGACTTGCTAATTTCCAAAATCGTGACTTCCTTGCGTATCATTCGCTTTCGCGTCGGAAGAGTGCTGATAATCTACAATGTCTAGTAACAGGAAAGAAACTTTTTCATCCATTAGTAAATTTAGTAATAGTTACTCGTCATCAGGATTGGTCAGACATTTAAACAGAACAATTATGGATGAAGTATTTCTTCTTCCTCTAGATTATCTTTAAATTCATTTTTCCAACGTCATTAACAGAATAGACTATTATTATTATAACACCTAAGGCCACGCAAAAGACTCGAGATCTCATAGTGTGCAGAAATGCAGTTAAGTGATTTTATATCGACAAAACTTATTGTTTTGCCATGCTAGTGTTTGTTGCAGTAATTTTGAAAATATAGGATATTCGAGGAAAATATAATATTTATCCGTAAATTCTCGACGCTCTCGAGCTTTCAAGCTTTAGAAATTAAAATCCTGGTTAATTTTCTAACTACATAATAAATATAACCTTCCTTTAGATTCTTTTACTTAAAACTTCTTATAATAGTTGGTGAGAAAATGAGAAGACGTAGCTAATATCTGTATAAGCTTAGCAACAATAGAATTGCAACTTTATGGAACTCTACACCAAGTTCTGAATTGAAGGGCAGTCTGTAAATTGCCATGGTCCTGTAATTATGAATCACTACTATTTCTTTGAATGAATATATGTTTAGCGATGAAAAATAATTGAGAAATGATAAACTTAATACAAAGTTAAGATGGGGGGTTCCGTTATAATTCATATATCAAACTTTTGATAGGCATTCGTATAATAACTGCCTGACAAGTGAATGGTTAAAAACTTGTTATCTCCTTCTCCTGTATTACGACGTATATCAAAGACAAATAATTGCTGTATTAGTATGGCTTTTATAATTTTAAATATAAATGGCTTTATTGATTCATAAATTAAGATGAGGTTAATTTTGAAAACATGTTTAGAAATGTAATGCATATATTTGCTTTTACTTCAGCGCAATGGAAGGCTTAGTTCTCGCACTTTACGACGGGAAATGTTTGCCAAAGAATCGCGGCTTAGGCGAAGGGATTAAATCTTCTACATCTCTGTTTGTAAAGAGGTCACTGGATTTGAAGTACCTAACTTGAAAATGTTAGTTTTAGGCTATTCTAATTAAATTGATTCTGTTCATCCATTATCCTTTCTATCCTGAAATTTTCAATTCAGGATAGAGGCTATGAGGTAAGAAAAAGTTATTTTGGATGCGTTAAAATCAGTATTCACAATGAGTTTATCACTATCATACTGTTAGATTATGCGGTAATGGTCATAAATGTTTCATCTTTATTTCTTATTATCGGTTGGAGGTTAACTTGAAAAAATGTAAAATTATGAACAACAATGTAAAACCAGTGCTAAAACATGATACAATCCTTAGCATAGGAGGGAAAAACTTTTTCCACAGAATACTTAATGGTGCATGTACAACACGTTAACGTCATTTGCAGAGAAGAGATTTGTGGTGCATATATAGGTACAATAATCGGATCAGCGATAAAGTTGATTTCAAACAAAATTTGTCATTTTCCTTCGCAGTAGCCAATATGCGGAAAGACTTTTTAAATTCTAGCTCGGTAGACGTGTAGGGGGGGGTGAAAGTTGGGCACTAAAAGAGAGAAGCGAATTCTGGTATCTATTAGTCACTGTGGCCTAAAGGGAGAGTTAGGAGATTGCAGTGAAGGAGTGGGAGGAAAAGAGGTAGAAAAATGTTCCGGTTTACATGGTTAGTTGGGGTGAGACTAATGGAAAGAGTTGGAAAAATATTAGTTTACTAAACTGCTCTACAATTGCGTTCAAAGAAAATCTTACAATTTCTCTTTTTTTGGCCATCTATTTACCTAAAACGGGTAAACAGATAAAATCAGTTTATATTATTATTTTAACGATAAGTGAATGAAAAAAATAAAAGTAGAAAGCATCAGATAGAAATAATTACATTAAATATTCCAAAGAATTAATATTTATGATAAAAAATAGTTCCATACATTGAAATCTCTTTAACTCGAATGAATTAAATAAGGTTTGAAATACACCCTCTCTTATTCTATACGCTATTTTTGGGTATCAGTAACAAAAAAATGAACCTCGAAATTCTAACTTTATTAATCTGCATTTAATGGGAATATTTTCGCTTGGCTTCATTTCACCGATTCTGCGTTTTATTCCTCTTAAAGTCTGAGAGATTCGGCTCGTGATATTGGAATCTTAAAAAAGAATTTACTTATATGCGTCTTTAGTAATGAAGTCTGTTGCTATCGATTGTGCAACACATCCTTTGGCTAGTGGCGACCATCTGTGTTCTTTGAGCGGTGACAAAATAATGGATGGTTTTCACATAATTCATATAAAAATGGTAGCCGTGATTGATTGCCATGAAATGTGTGGTAAAAAGATGGTTGTAATTAGTTCATTAGGCGCACCATTTTGATGCCGGCAACCGGGAGGATTACTTGGCTGCATGAAAAGAACTTTATGAAGGGTGGTGATCATGAAGAGTTGAGAAAGTTTGTGAACTCAGGATTGAGAGAAGGGGTGCTAAGGCTATCTCGGTAATATATGGCAATATGCAAGTAGGGATCAAATAGGTGAGCGAATGTTGACTGGGAAATAGAAGGGGAAGCAGCATGTGAAATGAAATTCATGTCGAATTGGAATAATTGTAAGTGTAAAGAACGTTTGAAAATATTACGAAGGAGATAGGGAGAATGGGGATGGATATTCTGGGAGTAAGTGAGAGCAAGGGGGCCGGGGACGACGACTTCCGGAGCGACGGATAAAGAATTGCATATGCTTGTAAATTTTATAAGACCAGGATATCGCAGGTGTGAAAATCATAATTAATCGGAATTAGGTAGGAGTCAATTCACGCTGGAAATAAAATAAAATTATTTTATTGATAAAGCTAGAGGGAGAGCTTACGGACACAATTAGAGTGTAGGTGTAAATGTCAGTATCAAACCATTTAAAAGGGGAAAGAGTATAATTAAACGAACAAATGTTAGAGGTTCTTGGGGTGGTGTAAGTGAAGGAGAAATAAATATTGATGGAAAACTGCACCACCCTGATCAAAGAGAGATAGGGAAGTTTTAATTGGTAAAAGGTTAATTCCGAGTGAGAAAGAATGAGTTAACTCTCTAAAGAGAAAAATATGATAGTAGGATACACTCTTCGAGAAATATCGTTGAAGAAAAAATCCATGAAAAATGATGTGGGACAAGGTAAGTTTCCTTTGGTTGGTTAAAATCGTAAGGTTTTGTTATTTTGCAGAAATTAAATGTTTTGGGCAGGCCTCTCTTGTGCCTTTGGAATTCGAAATTCCACATCCGTATAAAAGTGAAAACTGAGTTTAAATGATTTTGCAAATTTGGATTAGGTTTGAATCAAATTGAATATCAAAATATTATTTAGTTTTTGAAGATTATTTGATTTCTTTTTGGAAGAAAGGACAAAATCTTTCCTAGTTCCAAAGGGATGAAGTAAAGGTAGCCATACATTACACCTACTCGTTCGATAAAGAGACTGGGACTACTCAACGTCATCGCGACAGAGAAATTTCCGGCGTCGCAGCTCGCGCATTTAAGATAAGGTAGGACGGAATGAACCTAAATGTTTTGGCACCAGCTGAAATCACTTTATTTAAGTCCTACATTTCCCTAGTGCATGCAATTTCCTGGTTATTGATGCAATTCAGGTCTCTGTAATGTTTTCATCATTTTAAATTAGGTTTGTGACACTGCGAAGTCATAACTTTTGGTTTAAAATTTTTTTGATTTCGTGAAACTTGCAATTTATTTTCTGTTATTGTAAAAAATTATAAATATTATTTTCATTCTTGAATAAATAGGATTACAAATTGATGATTACATAAGGAAAATTCTGTCGGAAAATATATATTTTCCGACATTTATATAGAAAATAATTCTTGAATTTTGAACACTTCCTTCAAAATACATGAATATAAAAGATTCTTTGCCCGTTGCATAGGCTATTC
Organism: Hetaerina titia; assembly: GCA_037158775.1. NCBI lineage: Eukaryota > Metazoa > Arthropoda > Insecta > Odonata > Calopterygidae > Hetaerina > Hetaerina titia. Next base: position 32,185,854 of record CM073779.1, read on the forward strand.
CAAACTGTGAATACCCGTCGCCAATAGATCCCTTACGAATATTTGATATAACAGCCATCAACATTTCTATTTAATCAATTGATCTCTTCACCCGTGAAATATGTTCCAAACCTGAAAAACGCGCATCCGTTTTGCATTAGGGACGTCAATTAGTTTCGCTCCGAGGCACGGCAAAAGTTTTGTATTCCTAATATTCCTTCCTTCCCACCTCGCACATTCCCCATCCCACTTGCTGCTTGCTCCTCTGCCCGTCCTCCCAACCTCACGGACTCTCCTCCCGTCTCTTCCGAGAGACGTTTCAGGGTTGAGCCGCACGACAGCAGTGTCTCTCCTTCCATTCTCATGAATTTAACCCTCCTTCGCCGCTTTTCATCTTTCGGAGAAAAGTCTTACCTACTCTACGTTGAATGTGTAGGAAGGGGATGTGGGAGGGTATGGTAGTGGTTTTGATATGAACGTCAGGGTGGGGTTGGGGTACTAGGGGGACAGGGGGCTAGGTAGAAGAGTGGTGGACCCGAGATTGGAGTATGCAGGGGAGCTGAGTGGATCGGCAGAGAAGAGCCGCGGTGGAAGACGCAGTTGCGCCAAAATTACTCACCCCCAGCCTACAACCTCCTTTCCCCCCCCCAACCAACCCACGGCCACCCTCCAGCACCCCCGACACCTTCAACATACCCTTCCTTCGAGTCGGGAAGATCTAAAGGCGAACTTAATACGAAAGAACGTAAGGGAGGGAGCCAGTTGGTCGTCTCTTACCTCGCGTCAAACACGGTCCTTGGTTGAGCTTGCTCGAAAAAAACAAGATAATTGAGTGATTGACGGAAGAGTAAAGTGACCACCGCTCCTTGGATGTACAAAATATTTTTATGGTTTAGTTACGAAACTCCTGATTGTCAACAGAAGGAACTAGAAAGTAGTTACACACTCTTTGCGAAATATAAAGCTCTGTGTGGAAACTCCGTATTTTCAAGGAAGCCTTGCACTGAGGAAACATCATACGTGCATACGTATTTTAAGGTATTCCCTTCTAAACGTTATTTTGCCAATGTTGTGAAATGGAGATAGGTTATTAAGGTTACCTGGAAAGGTTATTTTGAAAAACATACATATGTATGTCCATATATATAAATATATATATATATTGAGTCCGATAGGAATTGAGCTCCGTCTTCCTCAGAAGATTAGTTAGGACTAACAGTCAGTCCTAATTATGTAATTTATTATTATTAATATTGTTAAATTATTATTAATATTAATTGTGTAATGATCAATTCCGTCGAATTTATCAAGAAATAACGTGTGAGTGTTCCTTTTATGTGTTCTCATATTGTGTGTTGCTGTCAATGTTTTTTATTTAACACTTCGAAGAAATCATATAAATATATATATAGCTTCACTTACTCTAAATAGGCATACTTATTTATCTGATTCCATTTCTATGAGAACGCTTAGTTTTATATTGCAATGATTATTTAAATGGAAGTGATTCTCCCCCTTATATCTACATTTGAATGATTTTCCTATTGCTAATTTAGCTTTTCTTTGTTAATTATTTATATTTTCAATTGCATAGCCTTTATCTTACTTTAATAAGTTGGTCAATTGAGGTAACAGAAATTGACGGAAACTAGCTATCCGAAGTATCAAAGATTAGCGATTGCTTTGAATTACTCGTCAAAGTGAACGGAATATGACATTTTGGTTGATAACATTATGATTGTCCTGGAAAAATATGTCAATCGAAATGAAATTGTAAGGAAGCGTTTTTGCACCAACTGTTCCAAGTAAACATCCTACTCACATCAATGTGAATATCATATAAAATGCTGGCTCAGTTAGGCATTGCCTCCCGAATTTCAGAAATACAATATTGATATTCTTATCCAAATTTTTTTGCTGAGTCTAGGCATGAGATCAAGGAAAGACTGAATGCGATGTGTATGTCTCATAATCTTCCCGTGAGCCTGTAGAGTAACAGTGAATTTCCTCAAAACAGTTTACTCTGTCGTGAAACCATTTTAATCAGGCAGTTTGTATCTCGTAACTCTGTTTGTAATATTTTACTGAACATTCACTTACTGAACATTCACTATTGAACCTTCTCCACTACTCTGAAAATAAAATAAAGAACTTACTCTTATTTCTCATGCGGAAAACTTAACTGAACGACACATTCTCCCTTAGAGATATCTTGGAAGGTGACTCATTTGAGGAATTTTGTGCGCCTCGGTTTATATCAAACGCTATCACTCATATCGCCCTGGAAAAATATTCCAAGTGAATAGGATTCACGCAACTTTTTCGCAAGGATTTTTTATAATCATTTTTTGCGTGTCTACGGATAGTATTCGCTAAAGCCCTCTCACTTCAAAGTATTTTGTCTGGAATTGAGGAAAAGAGAGTACATCCATAGATACAGAAATATGCCAGGAAAAAAATCTTTAATACGGAGGTAGAGGAGATGTACCAGTAGGTGCATTGCAGTAGAAGAAATAAATGGTTGAGTTTAGCGTGCAGAGTGGGGTGATATTAAACAAAGGAAAAACGGTTTTTGGCCATTTTAGAAGCATCACGTTTATCATCGTATTCGAAAGTATTTTGGACTTATGGCTCCTCGTAATTTTTATTAAGAGTTTCTATTACAAGTTTCGAAAAGTGGTAGCAATTTTAGTAATTTCCTAGGACGTGAAATCGATGGGCAGTAAATTAAAAGTTTTACGTTTAGGGTTGGTAAATATTTCAATGGTACCGGGCTCAAACTTGTGAATAATAACCTTGAGGAATAGATCAAAGTTTGTAAAATTCACCAACAAATGTTGTTCATGCGATAATACCGGTTTAATCACATAGGTGGCGACTTCAGGTACCTGAAGATGAAACCTATGTCATGAAACCGAAAGTACCGTATTAGTTAAAAATATTGATGAATTATGCACAGTTTGTCTGATACCTCAAGAAGCAAAGTATTTAACCCAGACTCTCCCCCTTTAATTAACATTTCTTAAGTAAAAAATTAGAGGAGTGGATGCATTTAGGATATAAAAAAGTGACTTAGTTCATTTGCAATAGATGTCATCGCTTGGTGATTCAGTTGATGGGAATATTTGAGGTGTACTAATGCAGTGAATTAATATAATTGCTTATATGTACTTATATTACTTAAATATTAATTCATGTCACAAGACAAAATAAGTGGCTGACAATGAATTGAATTCCATTGCGTTCTTAATGCTTTACTACTTTTATTGGAAATTTATCATTAAATAATGGCCATTTTAAACAATTCTCTCAAAAATTATGTATATGTTTATTATCCCCTATGCATAATTAATAACGACCCATAAGTTGCTTCCCCGCTACTTTTAGTTAATAATAAAATCATTTGTATCGTAGATAATATAAATCCGTATTAAGGCAGAAAATGGCTTAAATCTTTAAAATACGTAAACGTTTCATATTTATCATACATTCTTGGACTTAGACGTAGAAGATAAATTATATTTTTCCTTTCTTTGAACATCTTCTTACAACTGTCGTTGATTAATACCTATAAAATTATGATAAAAAACCTTTCCCTTATTCATGTGGTTTAGAGTGTTTTGATACCTGGTGACGCAATACATCTGTCAATAAACCCTTCTTAGATTCTCTGGAGGTCAGATTATTGTGGAAATGTAATGTGTGCTTGGATGGCGTGAGAAGAACATTCAGTAAAAGTCTTTCCGGGCTTGAAACCATTCTGGTGACCCTTTTACTGTACCATAGACATTTTCTGGAGAGGAAAACAGCAACCCTAAAATTTATTTCCAAAAAAACTGATAAGTTTCATTATTAGTTGTCAACCTCTATGCATTCACGTTACATGAAGTCCCTCTCCAATAAATCCTTTTTAAAGTTGAAGCTGAGCTTGACCTTTAGTAATTCAAAATAACTTAGCTCGTTTTGAACAGTGCCAAAGTAATTAACTTTTGTGCAATTTTAAAAACTTAATTTAATCATTATAATAAACAAAAGATAGAAAAATGACGACTTGAATATGAACCTGTCGAAACTAAATTTTAAAGGATGCTTTTTACCTAAAAAAAGATTTGAATGACGTTAACGTACCTGCCAGTGACATTCTGGGGCGTAGCACATGATACAATCCCTATTTAATAGTTATCCATGGGATTGAGTAATTATTAATCTTGGTGCCTTAATGAAGTATTTATTCTAATTTGAACACGACTATAACATACAATATCGCTGCCCCTATCCAAAATTTCCACTTACTGAAAATATCCCAATACTACAGCTGCCTTATCCATCCTCTAGCAATAGGGACTTCTTGTTTTAGTAAGAGAGTTTCAAAAACCACAATTGAGGGAAGGTTACCGATCTTTCCGAAAACATCGCCATTCGTCACTGAAGGTCTAGAATGACGAAGAATCCCGAGTTTGCTAGAATTTTTTTAAATGAGATAAAAATTATTCACATGAATTATGAATACCAGCCTAGGAGAAAATTAGTGAGATTAGATTTAGATTTAAACAGATATCATCAAAGAAATCTGAAGGAGCTTTTATCATTATAATGTTTAACCAATGCTCAAGCGTTCCAAAACAAACTTATGGCCATATGTATCTTGTCGGTCGGACGGCTAGCATAACTTTAGTGAGATGCATACGCACACAGGCACAAATTATTGACCGTCCCATTTTTCCTATATCGCTTTGACTTCAATCCCACAAGCATGCAACTAGAATAGAGTACAGCGATTACATTTGCCTGAGCAGTGCAAAATAATCATCCAACACACTTAGTCACTACACTTGACGGAACCACACCGCTCCCCTTTTCTCATTAAACCCACGCTCCTTCGTTAAACCTTCCGTCAAAACATCAGTATATCCTGAGGAAAAAAATTCACCTTTCTGCTATCTCAACTAAAATTCATAAATAAAAGCTTGATGTTTCTAGGAATTGATTCCTATTCATGATGAGAATGGAGTGTTAGCATTTCTCAGTATGAAAACTGCCTTATTCAAATAATATCGGAAAATGCGTTGAAAATAACTTGAATTAAAAAGGAAACTTGTAAACATTTTCAAATACTACAGGTGTTTTATCTTTGTGCGTCTAAAAATCTATGTTAGTTAACGAAAAACTTAGCAGATGATGGAGCAGGCACGTAGTGCCACACTAAACAAAGGAACGCTACCATCCAGGAGGCTGACAACCAGAATTTCATAGACGCACAATACCATATTTTGCTTTTGCTGTACTCAATGTCACTTTATTGCCCTCCATATAAGGAGGCCCTATTTTACATTATATCATTGCCAAACTCTCACTCAAAGACTCCATTTGTCCTTTAATGTACATTGATCAATGGGGCAGTGGAAATAGCTCGTGAGCATGTTGGCACCAGTCTTATTTTTAACACCTTCATGAAAAAAACTAATGACGTAAAATAATAAATATAGTCAAAATTGTATATGAAAATATGTAACTCCTTATAAATGGAATAGTCGATAATGGTTTATAGCAATATTTTCAGGTATCTCTTTCTTTTACCTTGCATAAATAATACAGGTCACCGTTTCAGTGAAATCAGATATATCTTGATAAATTTTTGGTTTCCGTTTACAGTGGCGTGACTACTTCTTATTTTATATAAACCACTTGCTTTTTCTAATTCCTTAATTTCAATACCGGTTATTAGAATTATGGTCTTTAAAATGGAATGAGAACCTAAAAAGCAAAAGGATTAAATAAATGTTGGTAAACTATAACCAAGGCATGGGGTTAGGTACACAAATTTGCTTCCTCTATGTTCTCCTCCAATAAGTAAGTTAGATTATCAGTACCTTACTGTAACTATGAAACCTAGTAGAGAGACACGCTTTTCTACACAATATATAGGCAAACTCCCAAAGTCAACATTCAATTTTCTATAACGCCAAATGCAATAGCTAATAGCCGTCCAAACTTAGCCAAATCCACGTTCTAGTGTACGCTTTACCCTTACAATCTTACATAAACGCTTCAATTTTACATTGTTCATATCTGCTAGAAGTGAAAAGGTCACTGGTCAATAAAATGTTTTCTTTTGAGAATAACCAATAAAAGTCAACTATGAAAAATTAATAGTATCTTTAATTTGATTCGGAATTCCATATCGCTTAGCTTGTTCCTCACACCTTATTTGCATTATTCTCTTATCTAGGTACGCATGAAATCCTAAATCCCTGGTAGAGGCTATGCAGGAGAGAATATTTGAAGTTAGAGCCTTCGAATAGTTAACGATCCTTCAAAAACATACCGAAAATCTGAGCCCACTTGGAAATATATTCAATTCAGATATTTTGGAAAGGTTTTGGGAAAGAGGTGGAGATGGCACACACACAGTCAGCAATCCAAATTTCCTATGCTTTGCAAACTTACAGGAAGAATGGGGGTCCAGAAGGTGGGAGTCGGCTCATTTTTTATCAATAAATTCTTTGCGTAATCCTGAATATGCGTTTGAAAATTCTTAGGTTTGATATTACCGATTAGTGTGAAGTCAAGCGAAAGGCAGGTATTTCTCAACCATGCCTTAATTCATTTCGAATGTTAAGATGGCAGTTGTGCCACGATGATTTCTGAGCTTCCCTCGTAGCAGGTGGTATTTTCATTGAAATAAGGCCCTACGATCTATAGTTAAAACAGTCAAAAGCATCATAATTTTCAACCTTGAATTGCTTTACAACCGCTGTCCTTTTTTCTCAATTCAGAGTTAATGCCCCTATTCCTGATGGGTTCTCTGTTATACATATTTCATAATTTATTTTGACCCCATTTTGCTCCATATAGTATTTTCTCTTGTTTTCCAATTTAATTCCTTTTTCCGTACTTATGCTGACCATTTAACTTTCACTATTCTGCTCCAGCAACATGTTGCAAAGCATCTATTCCTCGCCTATCAACCTTTTCTGTATCCCATGCCTATAATCCTTAAGGGTACAATGTTTAATAAAAGAACGCTTTGACCTGATGCAACTTAATATTCTTTGAATATTATAATTGCCTTTTCGTCATAAAGGTCTTCGTAGCTTTAGATACAACTTGTTATACCATATCAAACTTCCTTCGTTCCAATTTATGCTGCAAACTTGATATATGCAGGTTTCCACTTGCTCTAATTTGACATATATGACTCCTATGTCAAGGAGCTCATCACACAACATGATAAAGGATAGGAACAGTGCTGTTAGAGCACCCGCCCGACAAGTGGAAAGATTCGGTGCTCAAGTCCCAGTCAAGGAAATATTTTTACACTGGTGATCTATTCATTTTAGCCTTCCCCACCTCTCCTGTGTTCATCGTTTAAATTTATTTTAATCCCTTTTTCCTTACCTCTATTTCATGTGAATGATTAATTGTTCGCCGTATAGCGGAATTTCGTGTTTGAATGTGTGTTTGGCCAATGTGGCTCGTCTCTTTCTTCTGGCTATCCGTGTCACGAAACTCACTGTTTCTATACTTCATTACATTGTATGCTTTCCTTCTATCCTTCCTCTTGTGTCTCGTGTTTCTCCTTTGGTCGGTGAAACAGCTTGATTTCCTTGAACACCAGACCTTCAATTATCGAGGAACCTTAATTTTACACTGGTTCTATAGCAAGCAAGTGGCCCGATTCTTTGGCCAAGAGATGGCGTCAGAATGTTTGAATCTGTAATTGGCCACATTGGCCAATTACACATTCAAACACGAAATCCAGCCATATAGCGAACAATTATTCATTCACAAGGGCATAGATAAAAGGAAAAGTTATAGGAAAATACATAAAAAATGAACGCAGGATAAAAACAAGGGTGGTCTGAAAAGTTTCCGACCTAAAAAATACAAGACATTTATTCTGAATTTTTTTGGAAAGAGTCAGAAACTTTTCAGACCACCCACGTATTTTTCCATCTTCTTTCGTTGTCCATTCCTTTTTTGGTAGGTGAAACACCTCCCTAACTCCATCCACTAAAATTATTATGTATTGAAGATCTTGGGGCGATTCAAGGCTTAAGACAGACACTTCATCAGCCTAAGAAAATGCTTCATCCATGTATATATTGATAGTCTACATTAATGAGAGCTAGCGTCTGAATTTATAAACGTATTATTTATTTATAGTAACATAATAATATGTCGTAAATAGAAATATACGTAGGCACGCATATAAATAAATAAATATGCATTTTTATACAAGATCAAAATTTTGCCTCTGTTTAAAACGAAGAGAATTAAATTTAAAAATTTGCTTAAGATAATATTTAAATTACTCTCGCGGAGAATTTAATTTTTGTAAATGGTCACTCAAACGGGGTGTAATTTCAAGAACTTTCGCAGGGTTTAAGGTTTGAAGGAGATTGGAGTGAGAATGGTATGGTGCGTAGTGAAGTCCAAATTCTCAAAATGAAACGATGCAATTGGTTTTAGTCTGCGGGGAATACATCCGGGATGTTGTGGTCCCTACTTTGGTATCGTGTGGGGAGCGTATCAAATACAGCGCTTCCATCCTTCGGAAGGATAACTTCGAACCAACCGCCACTCTCGCTGAAGGTGCCCTGTTTCTGACGGATGTGCTTCGTAATCCTTCCCTTCTCTCCCACCAAACTTTGTTGATATTCTTGTTCACTGATGCTGACGTGAAATCCAGATCCTGTCCTCCCACCTAAGCTATTACTACGATTTAGTGCCAGAATGACAGGCTGGTGCTTTGTCACTCGCAATGGTTCTATATGCTTGACCATTTAATTATTTTCTTTGTGTTCGACCTATATGGAGTTCCTATCCTATGGAGACCTATCTTGCAGTTACAAAATTGCTATGAATGCGTGACATGATTTCCAAATATACAACCCCACAGAGTTTTTTCTTTTTAAGCTTTGCCTCAAGAAGAGGAAATATCTTCCTTAATTTATGCAAAAGAAGTCTGCATTATCCAATTAATGTACCGCTTGCGTAGAGTTTTACAATATTAACACCTGGTCTTAAGTTTTTTCGCGGAAATTTTTTTTAGGATACAACCTAGGATTTTCTCATGCTCAATCGATAAAGAGAAGCATATTGGTCTTCGTCGATATTAATCTATTACATATTATTACTTAACGATGACAGTGTGCGACCAATCCAAGCAAATATTTTCAAGCGTTATTTTAAGATGAAGCGTTTATTCATCCTCCCCATCTTGCATTTTCAAATCTGTAAACATTCGATAAATTTTTGGCCATGTATCCAATTTTAGAAATAGATAAATCTCCATGAAAGTATGTGAGTATCTAGATTTGAACTTCCAGTTCTCAGTTACAATTGCCGTCAAAACGTTTTACGTACGAGAATATGAATTATTACGACAGTTAACTCCACCTTTGGGAACTAAACTCGATGTTTTACGGACTAAATTCAGTGACTAAACTGATAATGATATGATTATATCTAACTGATACTAAACTCATAATTTTCGGATTAAAAGTATGTTAGGTTATGACAAAATATATTTTAAATAGAGCGCAAAAAAATGATATATTTGATTAATCTTTTAATGAAAGACAACGCTGAGTTTTCTTAGACGTAATTCTAAAAATATAGAAATCAGGTTAGATAGTAACGAATTACTAACTTACTCATTGAAGTTGGAGAGGAAGTAACTCATGGCGGGCACCGTTTCTTTCTTCAAAAAGTTAGAACTCGTAAATATATTTTAACTCACTATCCAACCCAAAAGTCTTGGTTTCTGGAACAACAGAATATTAAATTTCAATTAAAATTAAAATGTATTGAATCAAAATGTCCACTAAAGTATCTTTAAAATTTGTTTGCAGTACTCTCTATTTGTGATAATCTGCATTTAAAGGTCGTTTATTCAGTAAAAAATCCATTAGCATTCGGTAGAGTTATAAAAATAATGCACCAAAGAGTGTTTGGTTATCCTGAGTGGAATCGGAGAGGTCCAACTATTGACGGATTCAAAAGCTTATGTTTTCATAATTTTGAATTTTCAAATTTATATATATCAAAGCATTATTTTATAGAGTATATTTTAAATATGTTTGTTTACCTCATATTCTATGGATATGCATTCGTTATAAATAAAGAAAAATTCGTAAAACCTTGAGCAGTAACATTCAGATAGCTTTTTTTAAATAAAAGATGGATTACACAGGTGGTGTGTGGTATATAGTGTATAGTATCCTTACAAAATGAGATAATAATGACATACTTTAATGATAAACGGGGATTTTTTAGTATTTTACCCAAAAATCGTAACGTTAATATTATAATATAAAAAAGAATTTTTTTTCATTGGGTTTAGGTTTAAGATTGAATTATGTTCAGACTAAATCAAACGGTTCCAGTTTTATGTGATAATAACTAATGAAGAGCGGGTCGCGGTGGTCTAGCGGGTAGAGCGTTGGACTGCTGACCGGAGGGTCCCGGGTTCGATTCCCGGGCAAGGCACTTTGGGCACCTGCAGCTCCACCCAAGCTAGTTGATTTTTCGGGTACCAGATCTTCCCGGGAAACCATAACCGGCACAGGGAAAGGAACTGGCCCCCCTACCCTGATGTGTGAATATTCACACGCCGTCGGGCTTGGTACATGGGTGAGCTCTACCATCACCTACTAAACCGACCATTGTTGTGGTTGATTACTGTGTTTATGGTTCTTTTTTAACTAATGAAGAAACTAAAACCTTTATACTGAAAGTGAAAAAATGAAAGTTAAATTATTTATCTTATTTGCAATATACTTAAATGTTACCCCAGTCGTGTATGGAAGGTTTAAATCAGTTACCTGCAGGCTCCAACTAAATCCAAAAATATTGCTACCTGGTAAGTGGATACTCGTGTTAAACCACATAGTGCACAAGGGATGGAGTGTACTCTTTCTTCATCAATCAAATCAACAAATGGAATTTGATTGAATACTGTTAAAGATATATTCATGATATATATGTATATCTATATATTTAGTTTCGTATCTATGGATAATTTTTAATATCCAATAGCGGGAAATGTGTATTTAATTATTTCAATTAAAATGTGTTCGATTATAAGTTATGTTCCTTTTCATACATAAATTACATGTTTACTATAATAGGTATTCCAATATTTTGCAAGAATTGCTTGAGTAATTAGCAATGTTCCTAATAATTTAATGTTCTACTGGTCTTTGGATGTGTGTATATTGTTAAGTGATTTATTTTAGTTGCCATTCCTAATGGGATGCTATCCACCTATTAAAAACCTACCAATGTCCGACGAAAAAGGAAGAATGACTGCTGGGGTGTATAAATATAAACATATGTATTAAGGTGGATGTGCTAATAGATAAATGTATTGAGTTTTTCCTTGAGTATCCATCTTTAACACATTTCCCATAACATTGTATGTATTTAATTTTTGACATGACGAAGAGCGTATCGTTAATCTAAACCAACAATTTATTTTATACACATAAAGAGAACGAAATAATCTATGTCAAACCAAATATATATGAACCGTTTCTCCAAGCATTTAAAATTATCAGAGTTTTAATGCCATTTTTGATATTACTTTCTTCGAGCTAATTATTTGTCATTCTTGCTTCATTCGATAATTTATGAACCATGATCATGATATCAAATTTCAAGGTAGGATATTGATACATTTGCTAGCTAATTCATTTTTTGCATTGGTCCTTATGTAAACAAAGTCCTATGCATGAATTGTCGCGTTGCAGAATATCAATTCATGTCGTGTCCTGAACCCCACGCTCATATCTCCTTGGGCGAGGGTTGGGTCCGCAGTATCAGCCGTTGTTGCGTGCGAAGAGAACATCAAACTGAGTCACAAGAGACTTCTCCCTCAAGTGAGACGTGATCCCCGCCGGGTTTCCTTCCCCATCTACCCCTTTCCAACTCAATCCCTTTTCCGTTTCGAGTATTCACCCATTCCGCCCTCGCTCTCTTAAGGGAATGCTCACCAACCTAGCCCGTTTGCAACCAAGTTTGTATAGGCGGAGAAAATAGCATCATACCTTCAATCCATGCGTGACGACGGACTCTCTTCTTCCTGCACTTCTTGCAGTCATTTTGAAATCAGAATTATTAATTTTATTAAAAGTTTATCTGTTTTTTAATTACAGGTACTTATTCGATGGTTGCTTATGGCTAATAACTTCTATGTACCTGTGATTTTCCATTTTATTGTGCAATATTATATCTATCTTCTCATCTTTACCGTACCGTCTGAAGGTCTTCATTTGAGCACGAGGGTCGAAATGTCTAAATAGCCTACGGTCTTCCTTCCTCCAACACGCTAACCTTATACAGGTATTCTTCATTCAATAGTGACCTTCAACTTCACACTACCTATTAATATTTTCCTGCACTACCTTTCTCATCCTCGAATTTTATCTTTAAAATTTCCCATTATATTTTTAACTACATCGTTAGTCCTCTCCTTACCACTAACTTTCTTAATTATTCGCTATACTCTCGTCTCGGAGGCGTCTCTTCTCTCTTCGTATTCTTGAATAAAAGATCAGCTATTCGATCGAACCAGTAATTTTTTGAAACATTAGCTTATCGTATCTTTACTTTCTTCATTAGCTCACGAGTCATCACTTCCTCTTTCTCTTTCTCTTTTCTTGTCTTGATCTTTCAATTGATGTATTCGCCGCAATGATATTTTTCTTCAAGTTCTTACTGATACGGCGATGTTCGTTCAAAAATCTCCAAATTGTTTTAATGCTTTATTTCCTTTAATTTAATTCATCCAAATTAATGGTTCACATAGCCTTCTTACGCCTTAAGAAACTCATAAGTTTGTCAAAAATGTGGTGGCTAATATTATACATATCGTATTTCATTTATTTAATACTCTGTAAAGCACTTAGCAATAACTGTATTTTCTTAGAAATCTCATTAATCATTGCTTATTCAACTGCAGAAATCTATCTAACTTTACCACCTTGCTCTCAATTATTGTATTATAAATAATGATAATTAAATTGTCTTACCATGATGCACTTAAAATCTCCGGCATGTATATAAAGTGAGCTAAATATGACCGGCGATGACGGAGATCCTACCCTCCTTCCTCTACCTATCATCACCCATCCTGATTCTTACTTTGATTTCATTACCTTCCGAGTCATACAGAAATATCGAATGCCTATCACTCCGGTCTACTTCTGTATTTCGCAGCTTTTCCTTTAAGTTTGTTCACGGTCAATGATATCGATTTCCATTTTGAAATTCACGGATCCCAAGATGTTATGTTTATTATAATTTGCGTTATTCTGCAATAATTTCAATGTAATGACAATTATGTCACGTGTTTCTCTCTTCTTACGTTGCCTAAATTTACGTAATTCTAGCCGATTTCCTCACAATAAGATACCACAGAAAAATTTCTCGATGCATGAAATTGAACTCATAATATCATATCCTTAATCTACTGATTTTTCATTCTTTTTCGGAATATGGATCATAAGTAATAGATCGAATCAAGTGTTTTGGACGTATTCAATCTTCATAACCAAGCCAATTTATTTAACACACTGAATTGACTCTCACACTGATTAATTTCTCTCCTTTCTGTATTATTTCACTTCCTAAAGGTTTTTCTAGTAATTTGTGTTCATTTTTACCAGCTTTCTTTCCTCATTCATGTTCTTATTCCCATATCATTACCATTCCTTTTATTTCCTATGCATGTCTTTCAACCTTGTTCTCACGATCTCTCTTTAACTGTTTCTATGCCGTATTTGTACTAATTTAGATAATTATTTAGTTTATTAACCCTGCTTACTGTTAAACCCTGTTAAAATTTCAACATTCCACTTTCGCATTCTGCTCCTCCTGTTCCCCAATCAATGAAGGTCTAATCTATTCAGGCATGCCTAATAGTGATAATGTTCCCAAACTTTTCTAACAACTGATACTAAAAATATCTATCTCTTTCCACGGGTATTGTATACTATTCAAATCATAATTACAAGCATAATGGTCCTGTGTCCTTTTATCTCCACCAATATAGCTCTATTACTCATCTGTTCCCAATCTTGTGCCCTTCTCCTCATTTTTTCACATAGCACTACGTTACTTCTCCATTAAAACCCCTACCCGTCGTTCTCTATTAGTATTTTGCTATCTCCCGAGTAGTCCACGTCATTTTCATATCTTAGCCTCCCTTCTCCATTTTCTCTTACGATTTTCTAGCTCCCTTGTCGTCATCAGCTGCCTAATTTTTCAAATCCCTATTCTTGTCTTTAAACTGCACTTTTGGGCCTATTTTTCCCAGACAATCGATTCCTATGTGCATGAATTTCGTCTGATGACGACCATGGAGGATTTACGTCCCCCGCACCAGGGCACGGCAGCTTCGTACGGAAGGCGAGTCCCATAGTTTTCTAGAATTTAGAAATTAGGAATCATTATTCTTTTATACTATTCATAGGAAAATACTCACGGTGGTTTCCTGTAGCCTTCCTTAATATTGTTTTGAACGTTGTACCAACGAAAGAATCCACGGAGATCAAATGGCTTTACACCCGCCCAACTGAGGAACAGGCCCTATGTGTTCCACCGTATTTTTCTAACCGTTCAGTCTATTTGAGAGGGATAATTTTATCAAGAGTCATTGCCAGTAACCATTACAGCATATATCCAGGAGTTCTCGTAATGCGTAAGTGCTTCCACCACGCCAAGGTCTGAGTTAGTGGAATATGGAATTGTGGAAGAAAAGTGAAAAACATTAGGCCTAAATATTTGTAATTATGGACCCGTTCATGGTGTTTTTCTCAGTTTAAAAAATGAGTGACTTCAGTAACGGATAACAGTGATTGTGCGGGTAAATGAAGATGCCGTTGGCTGAAAAGGAGCATTCAACTTGTGATTTGTACTTTGGTTGGGGGATCTAGAAGTGTGCATTGTAGTGGAAGCCCCAGAGATCTGGGCTACATGACTGAAAAAAATCTGCAGAGGGTGTTGTGCCATGAGGGACCCATTTTAAACGTTCGCTACGTCAAGAGCCTCACTCAGTCCTCGGGTCTCCCTCGGGATCCCTCCGGCAGCATTCAGGAGTCATTCAAGTGAGTTTATCTATCTCTTTCTCTCCCACCCTCACTCCCATTTGTTCCCGTCTTTCAAAGCCGGATTATGCCTCTGGAATCAGAAAATTTAACGGAAGCTCTTTTCGACTACGTAATGGTCTAAAGTTCGGATATAATTCTGTTTTTTTCATGTGGCTTATTGTCAAATTCACAAGTTCTTTGCCCTCGCTTTCATTTCACAAGTTTTCGCTTATTCTCTGTGTAATTTCATGTTAACGTATACTAAATGGATTATGAAATATTTTGGAGTGGTATTATGGTGGTGGAATGGTTAATAACTGTTTGTGTACATGTCTTCTTTGTCTAAAGCTACGTGAGTGAGAGTTATTTAACTCCTGCCATTGCGGAAAAATTGCTCCCATAATTATCATAAAGGATATTTGGACATGAAAATTTATTTTTATTTTAACTCTTTTAGTGAAGAATGATGACATGATCATATTTTCAAAAGTATTTATTTAAAAGTGCCTCTCGATTTATTTTTACACTAAATCGTAAATTGAATTGATGATGTTCGTTTCGTAGATGTGTGCAAATGATATTGCGGATAGTGGACCTCATGATCAATTGTAGTAAATAAAAGTTGTCAAAATCTAATATAATAATTCGACCGGTTAAGTAATGCATGTTTTTCTAAAATAGTCAATCAAGCAATAATACGAGATCCCCAATGGTCTTGGACGGAGGTAAACTCTTATTTAACCATAAATTTTGCAAATATAAATTCATAATTTGGAGCATGTTACTCCCAACTGCTGAAAAAACGGGTAGAATATTGTCGTTGTAGTGTGTGACGTTTATCTTGCATGTGGTTTTCTAGCCGGCTATAGTTGAGAGGAATAAAGGTTTAAACATTTTTGTTCCGCCTGTTCAATCATGGAAATGAAAGAAACAAATAGATCCTATTGTTGATTCCCAGGCTCTATTTGCGGTAACAAATGTAAGCTTTTGATCACGTAGGATGAACACAAAATTTCTTTAACACTCATTCTCTTGCAGAATTCAGGTAGGTAATACATATTAACTACGCATATAATTACTTTTCCCCAACTATCACTCTCTTCACTATCATCATTCAAAACATCATGCACAGCGTATGTTTCCTTTAACATAATTAAACAACAAAATTCGTGGAATGACTTCGGATTTAAATAAAATATTAAGCTATTGAATATTTTATAAATATAATTTTTACACCTTTAACAATTTTTAAATGGACAAATAGCATATATCATGTCGCTACTAATGACAATGCTTCGTTGCACGATGGGGTGTCACCACGGTAACCACCGCTGTTGAAAACCGTTTTGAAAACGCAATACCCCTCAAACCACCGTAAGGATGTGCGGAGGGAGTGATATGGCACGAACAATGGATGCACAAATATGGCTTGAAAAGTTAACTTAAATAAATGTTTGCCCATACATAAAAACTTGCAGAGGAATATTAATGTACATGTCTACGCGTATCACCTAGTGATTGTTGAGTTTCGCTAAAATATTAATTTTACTTTTTCCGTATTAATATTTGGAGTAACGGGTTCAATTATGTTATGATTGAGTATCATGCGAGGGAAGAACGAGTACTTGAATCTATTGGTGATGTTGTCCATCTCTTTTATATTATCCCTGCGCTCTTATCTGGTAATCATTATTAGGGTCATAATAGAACACGCCTATAGGCCGTATACCTTTCTAAAAGGCTAAGTCTTCCCTGCTCTCTTCGAAGACCCGGACACCAAACTCCTCTAGCATATTAGTTTATACTAATATGCTAGAGCTAATGAATTCAACCTTAACTTGTAAATTTCACTCAGATAACACTTTTAAAAGAACCATCAACCACCGTCAAAGAACCACCAAGGCCGTTATTCAATTTATCACTCCTTTTGATCAGCGAAAATACTAACCATTTCTCAGCAAAATCCGATGTCACCCACACGCAATTTCGGCTTTGCCTCCTGCCCGATTTTACGGTCGCGTCCTTCAAGAGTTGGGGTGGATTTGAGTTGGAACATACCGAGACGCCTTCCAGAGCCTCGGCCCCTGGCAGGGGGGGCGAGGACCGGGGTAGACACGGCCGCGACGGCTTTGCTTCGGTGTCCACGCCGTCGCGTGACGCCGAAGTGGATGCGATGCTTCGGCCGACAGACAGGTGTCTGGGGGAGGGGGGATTCGAGAGGCGTCCTGTTGCGGCCGGAGTTAAACGGTGACTACTTCCCTGGGCGCTCGGTAGTTCCGCGGCGCCAGAGATTCGCTCTCCCTACCACTCACAGGGCATGCGCGGGATCTCAAAACATCTTCGGGACGACGCGACGCTCCGCTCTTGCTCCTTCCTGTATTTGTTCTTTTGAATTGGTGGCACTAGTGAGTGGCCCTTGCCTGTGCTAGCGTGTGGGTGAGCGAACGTGTTCCGATTTTTTTTATCTTTGAAGAAACATATAATTGGACGTTTCCCTTTTATTTCCCTGGCAAAAGGCCACAATGATTATGGAGTATCTTATTATATGCATAATATTTGGCTCTTGAAAGAACTTCAGGATTTGCGCATCATTTTTTTAATCGTAATTCTATGAATTTAAGTTCTGAATACTTCATCAGATTTTTAACTTTACGTATATTTCTTTCCAAAGCTGAGTGAACACTTTTTTCAAACCTTAATGAGCATCTGACTTATTAGTTCCTCCTTCTTTCTTAGTAGTATTGATCATATTAGTTCCTCTTATTGCTTTTCCATTCGTATTGTATGAGTTTCTTTTCTCCTTCTCATGAAATATTTAAAAAGGTTTTCTAAGAATTTTTCGCAGTACTCTGAGTCTTTAACCTGTGGATTATACCATTTATGAGGACAGGGGTAAGCTTCTAATATCATTAGTTCATCTAGCAATGCAGTAGAAGATGCTGTGGGAAGTTTTAAACGATGAAAGCGTTTGTAGCTGAAAAGTTTTATGTTCTACAGCAAAAACAAAATGAGATTTCTCGTTCTCATATATAGATAAATGAATTGTATAGGTATAATGATTACTATTGTGCATTTATTTACTTAGTGGTATCATGCATCAAAGCTTGTCAGTAAAACGCGTTATCACCATATCACGTTGGACTTCGAAGACCTTGAATTGGTGTGACATTCAAATCATTCAATAGAGAAGCAGTTATTTATATTGTGATGTAATAATTTATCTCGGAATAAATATACGCATTCAAGAAATTATAAAACGCTATCCTGATCAGATATGTTGTTTTCTGTCAACTTTGAACTGTTAGTTTGTCTCGGTTGTCATTGGATTTCCTAGTATCCTCGCTCCTAAATACCGTCGGTTCACAAGGGTTGATGGAGATGGGATATTTTGCAAAATCATAAACATTGTCTTGATATATTACAACATTGACCCATGAATTCCCTTTTATAACAGTCTGGCACTCATGTGTTGAATAATTTTAATTTATACCGTTCCTAGGGACACATCAGATTCGGGCTGGTCACATGGCGACTCCCTCAGAATCTCCGTATGTTTTACTAACTTTTTTAAAACTATCTCGAATACCACTGACCCTCTCCTCTAATCTCAGATTGAGTCTGCATATTTACTTCTTCAAATTGTTCGGCAGGTGGTGCCTCAGACACGGCCACACCTTCCAATTAACGCTTCCCCGAGGGGACAATGGGCGACGGTCCCTTTGTGAGTTGACACGGGGGTGCTTTGAAAACATAGCCGACATCGCAACAAAAAAGATAAATGCCCGCCCTATGTATCCAAGGCGAAACGGTAGGGGACTGGGTAGGGAGAGGTGGGACTCTATATTCTCCCGGAGGAGAGGGTTAAGAGCAGCCGGTGAATGGAGGGCGACGAGCGGGTATTAAGGTGGAACGGAAAATACTTCATATTTTTCGCAACCATAAAAGTTCTTTTTCCCAGTCTCAATGAACCTGATCGATTGTTAGGTTTTGCCATCGAAGGACAGTCGTGATAGCGTTCAACTCCAGCTCCATTAAGATAAATGTAAATGGCGTTTCATCCCAATAATTATCTAATGAAAGCAATTCAGTAAAGGGAAAAGCGTGTAGTACCCGCTCATAATTTTCCATGATTTATTCTCTTGGCGGTATTAACAATATTATTTTTGTGGTGTTCCCTTCTTCCCTTCCTAATCCTTAGACTTGTTTATCCAAACTTGAATTTAATCCAAGTAAAGAATTCCATAAATTAAATTACACAATTCAGACCACAAGTCATAGGAATAAATTTACTTCTTATTATTACCTTATTTATTTAAGGAGTCGAGGTTAATCATAATCACTAAGACGTTCAATGCCTTACCCTTTAAACGATTCTTAAGAATACAGGGTTCACGATTGGTATTGCTTATCGTGGTTGTCTAATAATCAAAAAACGAAAACCAGAGGTTGAGGAGAGAGATCATTTAGAAATTAATTTGTTGCCCATGATTAGGAATCACAAAAGGGATTTTGACCTTGAAATTACATTCCAATCTGTAATTGTTTGGATTACTTGCAACAGGTTTGCCCCTATGTCGATGGTTATAATTTGCGTCTTGCTAGCTTGCTTTTTTTATTAGGCCTTGCTAAATTGTTAGAGTTGCAAACTTTCGGAAACCCTCTCGAAAGAAATGAAGTTTTGAGAAAGGCATGTATGAAGAAATTAATGTTTAAATGAATCACGATTTTCACAGTTTTATTATGATTATTTATTTCTGATAGTCATTTGTATTAGTATTATAAAAATGATGACAAATGTTAGTTGATATTAAGGACTACCTTTAATATAATATATAAGCGCCTACTACCTTTACAACATCACCAATTCACTCTATTACGTACCCTATATTCGGTTCAAATTTTTCTAGTGTGGAAATTCAGCTATACGTATTCCCAATAGTTTAAGAACACACTGTCATATTTATAAGTTTTCAAAATTATTGAACCTTGCTCAGGCTCATAGGCTGAAATATTTTTAATGAGTCAATCATCCTGTGCCTTAGAGAGATGAAATAATGGTGTGTAGCGAATTGTCAAAGAGTTCTCTTAAAGCTTTCAAACATTTATGCATGTTTATCCTGTGCTTGAGTGGCAATGGGAAGCTAAAAGGCAAGACGTTTATACTTTTTTATGGGAACTCTCCAAATAATGTAAAGAGATTTACAGGCATAAGCGATTCAACGAGTTTTCGGGCCAAAATCCAAGCTTATCTAGGTATGAACTTTCAATTGACAAATTATATAAATCCTTATTTTGTATAACCTCTCCGTCCATTAACAAATATTCTCACATTGAATCCTGTGTCTAATGACGTTTTCTGTTACTACGAGAACATATACGTTAATTATGGTGCAATGTGCGAAATTTCGGAGAAATTAAACACCCCTACGCATCACATTTTCTAAATATCTTCTCCAAGCTGGTTAACTTGCTTAAAACATAAAAAATAAAACTAATTTTCCGCGGTCGAAACTAAAAATACTAGTTATAAGCAATTAGTGATACGTATTCAGTCATTCTAAAAAATTAATTGCAACCTAGAGCTCCCTAAATTTTATTCGGCGGTACATATGACCAACTGGAGCCAATGCATTTTCATTGGTTGAATATTTTACACATATGATTTCTCTCTATCGGTGAATTATGGATGATTCAAGTCTTTCGTTTGCCACTCTTGGGGAAAAACCTTATATCCTTTGTTTATTGAAAATAGACATTCGCTTTTAAACAATAAACTTTACAATCAATTCAAATATATTAGCTGGAAAAAGAAATATTTCTCACTTCTGTAAATAATCGGTAAGGTTACTATAGAGATAACCGCATAACTACATGTTGCAGAATGATAGCCGGGAGAAAATTTCAGTACGCTGAATTCGAAACATTTTTCAGAAATTTATTTTCCCTCATCTTAATTTTAATATGTTTGATTTTATTTTTTGATTATATACAGAATATAGGTAGGTGTATATCGGTAGGTGAGTTAAAAGAGGATCGTTACTTATACGTTTTTAGATCCCCATTATGTTGCTTATTAGAATAGATTTAGTACAATAATATAGGCGGGAATAATGTGTTTAGCTTGAAAAACGGGAATAGTGCCAAAATATTTAGGTATTTAAATATGAAGGAATGGTCTGGATTGGAGTATCGTGGCCCTGAAAGACGCCAGGAAGTCAAATTCTCGCCAATCCTTCGCACCAATCGATCCAATATCAATGTAAAACACTCATAATTAATCGTCCTAATGATATTATAAAGATGAAATTCTAAACAGTCCTATCAGGTATTATTTTGCATAATTTTAAATTTTCCAACGTTGGTTTCGCAAGTCAAAGAGTTAAGTTTGTGCAGTGTATGGCTTTATTAAAAACAGGGAGTATACTGTAAATGATCAGTAGATTTTCATTTATTTTCACATATTACGGACAAGAACTGAGCTCAAAGTACTTTAATTGATTAAAAAATTGACATAACAATAATGAATGAAAATGAATACTGACCTTGTAGATTTTTAATCCACTATTAACGGTAACGAACACGGTGTTAACAAAAAAAGTTCATAGTGAATGTTATCTGTTGAAAACAGGGTCGGTGTAAAATAAATTATATTGTGGAGTACTATGCAGTCACAGCAAGTTTGAATGTGGAATAATTCCACAAATTAAAGCCTGAAAATTCCTACGCACATGTTTCACTGTTCTTAAGACCTGAGGGCCGATCTCAAATGGTACCCTTTTTACAAAATGCATTCTAGGTACTTAAGGAAAAAACGTTTTACACCTAAAAATACGACGACCTTTACAGTGGATTGAGGAAAATTAATCCTTTGATGGAGTTACCCTCTCCAACGGAATAAAGCACTTCCCTCTTTCCTTTCCTCAAATATGATCAGAAATCTGCTCCCACACTTCACCCGGATCACACTTTAGAAAGAGCTATCTAAGTTCCGCAAATGCAATTTCTCACCCCTTTCGATCAATGGAAATAATAGCAATCTCTTTGCCGAGTTCGAGGAAGGTAATCTCACCCTCACGCGATTTCGTCCTTGTCCCCCGATCGAGTTCACGGTCCTTCAGCCCTTGGTGTGTCAACGGGTTTGAGATACGAATTGGAACGTACCGAGGCGTCTTGACTCCCGGCCTCCGGTTGGGGGAGGGAAGTCTGCAGTGAAAACGGCGCCCGAGACGGCTTTGCTTTGTGGTCCGCGCCGTCGCTTGAGGCCGAAGGCTGCCACTTCGTAGGTAGTGGATGCGATGCTTCGACCACCGCACAGGTGTCGGGGAGGGGGGAGGGGTTCGAGAGGCGTCCCTTCGCGGCCGGAGTGAAACGGTGACTATTTCGCTCGGCGATCGGTGGCTCCGCGGCGCCAGAGGATCGCTCTCCCGACTACGCACGGGGCATGCGCGGGATCTCAAAACATCTTCGCGACGCCGCGACCCTCCACTCTTCCTCCCGCGTTGCTTCTGAGTTCGTGCGCGCGCGTGATTTCGTGTGCGTGTGTGTTGGTGACACAAGTGAGTTGCCCTTGTCTGTGCTCGTGTGTGGGTGGATGGAGTTGGGGGGCTTCGAAAGGCGCGGAAATTTCCCTCAGTAAGCGTCATTCACTCAGAGAATTCGAATTTGGTGATGGAATCCCTCGTTTCAGGCGAGTCCCCGCCGTCTACTTCCCCGGCGTAAATTGTAGAGCCACGTCGCATGACTCCCATTATTTGGCCTTCTCATTTAACTGAAGCGGGGGACTACCGCTGTGATAGTGGATATTAAATTCAAGTTCTTTTTCTGTTTATCGCGATTTTGTGACGGAGAAATATTTTTAAGAATATTTAGATTAATCCACTTTTAGGGACCTATTGGGTTTAGTTTAAAGGTTTAATGAGGAAACCACGGCTTAATTTTTTGGTTAATCTATGGTAAACTGCTGCAATATGAATTCGGAATCCAGAACACCTTGTAAAATAGTAATTTATATTAATCAAATTTCAATTTATGTGCATACAGTAACTACAAAAAACTGAATTTTATTCATGAATTTAGTCTCTGTCAATGATACTATCTGCGTCGGTTTTTTCACATACAATGTGAATAAATGTTGCCGATATACGCAATAGAATTAAGAATTTGCAAAGTTTATTTAAGGAAAAGGAATTCAACTTCATTTTTAAATGCAATAAATTCAAATGCATAATATTCAATGCAACCAGGGCCTGTCTTCTATCGGGGGTGTATTATCATTTAATAAGTATAACTCTGGAAAAGGTTTTTGTGGCGGTAGTATAATCATTTGGTCTTGAACTGCCCTTTATTGGATTTCTTTAAAATGCATCATTCTTCAGTAAACATGGTGCGGTTTGTGCTTCTAGACTTACATTAAATGCATATATTCCTTGATGCTGACAAAATTGGTCTTTCGGAAAGTAAGTCGAAGAAAAGTGCCGTCAAAATGTGGCTCTAAAAATATTTCAGATGTCCAGTGATTATATTAAGTGAGTTATCGCTTCATACGGAGCAATGGATAACATTTGAGTACCTTAGCATCCTCCCACATGTATAGAACGTAACGTGATGTTAAGATACCAACCAATTGTATTTTGGTTCCTTGTTCTGAAAGATTCATTCCTTAATACCCATATATGAATTATTCGCGTTATTTTTGTACAATATTCCCTTCGAGCAGTTACAATTGACAAATCGGTCGTATCAAACAGTAGGCGGATATTTTTTTAGGCAATAAAAACATTACATTAGATCTGTATGGGTCAGATAACCTCCTTAGTTAACATTAGGAGGAGAAGTAATTAAGTTTATATTTTTTTACATAATTCTTGAATAATTTTATGAAAATGTTTTCATAGCTAAATCTTGCTAATAATTAGTGCATATCAAATAAAATAAGTTCTATAACCACATCACACTTACGTTCGAAAATTGTCCGTAGTTATTAAAGCACATTCAATTGTCATGCTTACATTTCATTACTTTTAGGAATGTTTGGGAAACAATATCCATTGAGATCACTAAATTCACTGAATCTGATGCCTACTAATTGAATCTAATGTCAAGATTCAATAAAAGGTGAATTAATCCCAAATTACATAAAATTGTGTTTTTCATTAAATCAAATCAATTCACAATTCATTCATCATTCATTAATGTAGCCTAAGTGTTGATTGCATTTATAAGTACAATGAAGGGTCCATATGAGCAATGCTTTGTTTGTAAAAAGAACTGTGTTAGTACAAATGTAAAATTAGTTGCAGTCAAGCCATTACGATATAAAAAATCAAAATTGAAGCAATTGTTCGCGTAAAACTTCTATTTTTCCAAGGAATATATCGGTTAATTTTTATGGTACTAATTTTAAAAATTATTCAACTTAAATGAAGGATTAGAATTAAGGAAAATCTCTTCTAGACAGTTAGCCATTTTCCGTTCTCATGATTGAAAAGCCCCAGGAATGGGAATGAGTAATTGTAAGTTTATACTTTCTTTTCCTTGCTACTGCCATTTTTTAGTCTATTAATGCCATTTATTTTGAATCCTTTAATGATTGTGTTACACATTCCATTCCCAAGAATATTTTATACTTTTGTGACTTTATTGTAAATCCACATTTTCACATTTTGATACATTTATTTCACATTTAAAGAAGTTGAACGGTATTGTTTTGAGAATGAAATATATAGAAATTATTTCTAATACATTTTTCCAAGTTCCGTTACTGTCGTCCTCCAATTATTTATCTTCACATGCACCTAAAAGCTCGAGGCTTAAATTAGTGAGCTATGAAATATGTATGAAGTTTCTTCTGACACACGTGTGTATTCAAATCATTTTCTGTGATAAAATTGGATTGAGGTATCGCCTATTTAAATTTTGATTTCCTTTTCTTTTCCCATTGTTCCACTTGCCGATTGGATCGTAATAGAATGATCTAGGGCGGTTATCAGTACGCAAATGGGGCAGAACTACCAGATGTCACGGAATGCCTCTCTCTGAGGCGGGGATTAAACCTACAACAAACGAGTTAGCAGGCAGACATTCTCACCTCCTAGTGCTATAATAAGAGAAGTAAATATTTTAGACAATCAAATACTCATTATAAAACTTTTGGTTGAAAGTTAAAAATAAGACACAGAGCTCAATTCGCTTTTCATTAAATTCATTCTTTCCTTCAGAAGAATCCCTCAAAAAAAATATATTCGGGGGATTTTCCAGGAAATTGTCAGAATATTCTACACTTCACTCGCTCGCACAAGAGATTTGAAGACTTCAGAATCAAATTATTTTATCCATAAATCTTTGCAAAATTTGCATATGTAGATTGGCAAGATGAAAAAATGAGAAAAGCTTAATTACTGAAGTTTCGGAAAAAACAACAGATAGACAAACTTTAATAATAAATAAACGGGATCAAGTTGAGCATTTCAGAAATTGTCAAATATACTATATGGGTGTCTTACAGACATCAAAACTTACATTGGGTACACAAATTACAAGAATATATCGCACAGATTAAAAGAAACTAGGTGTCCTTTGCCGAGTTGTAGGAGTATGTAAAGAAAAAGTAAAGCAGAAATGTTCACTTTTGTTAAGCCACATTAAGATTTCGCGGAATGCATCTGGGATTTATCAGAAATAACTTTAATTCAAGAATTATATGAGATACAGAGATAACCTGCTAGTTTTGTAAAAACATGTCTTCGATAAGTGGGTAAGCGAGATGGGCATGCTTGAAAATTTAGGCTCGGATCCTCTTGCTTCTAAATGAGAGCGGCCATTCCGAAATACACAGGATGCTCTATATATTTTTCTTATGATACAGTTATTATGGCACCATAGTATATTTGAACCCCCGGAAATTGGAATAAAATAAGATTGAGTGACCGTCAAGGGCAGATTTTACATTAGTCGATATATACTCACTCTTCTCTTGCATTAAGCGAAATCGTGAGGAAACCAAACCCCTGACCTGGAAAAATAAAGTTAACTTAAACTGATTAATTGATTTTTCTAGCAAAAATTATGGCATAATGCATATTGGCCATTTTTGTTCACGAGCTTCTACATACATTAACTAATACGCACGCAGGTATATTCAAGTTAATGTATACACCTCCCATGACACTACTTCGTAGTGGCATGCAGCATATTGTATGAATGTGTTTTTAGATATATGACGCGTGAAGGCGTCCTTATCGTATAAGCGTGTGGACCCCAGAAACCCCGGGGACAAAAACATGGTCCAAATAGAACCATATCTCTTCCTGTTCATTTTATGCCTGCAAGTACTGCAGATGATGAAACTCAGTTACCATAAGAGTGCGTTATGTAATAAATATTCCAGATATTCAAAGTTACATGTTAAAAACCATTAACTTAGTGAAAGTTTGAACTATATATCCGAAATATGTTATTCAGAGTAAAATTCAAAGGTAAAATTAAATCATAATTCTGCGAGTTTCTTCACTTTGTTGAAAAGGGCTCCCTAATTCAAAGCAAGGCCTTTTAGCTATGGTGAATGTCCTCTTATTGCGTGGTAAGATTATTCTTTCCTCAACGTACAAACGGACTCTATGTGTTTAGAGAATCCTTTTAACCTGTGACAACCTAAGACACCATTCCTTCCGCAAAATTATTAACATACCAATTTTTGCCAAAAAGCCAATTTTTAGTTGAGTGTTGAAAAAATAAGTTAGAATAGAAAAAAGCCAGTGTGGATGATTATATTTTGGAAAATATTGTGGTTTCTCCTATTATTTGGGGGAGGATCAGGCAGGATTTTCACTACAAGGATAAACATTTCGATGAGAGTAACCATTACCAGAGAGTATCAGAGATTGGAAATCGTTCAATCCAAAAATGCTTTCATTTGAGAGAGAAAATTTGCTGTTATGAACGCCTGGAATCAAATAGGGGATGGGAAATTTAGTAAATAATAAATATGCAACTACATGTCATATATTTATGAAATTATGAATGCGCTCAACCTGTCATATGTTTCATAATAGTTAGTTAATATCATATTCAAGTTACAGTCAAGTCATACCTACATTAAATCTAAGAAATCATGTTAAATTTTTCTTTTCATAAAATATTTCCGCGTAAAGCTATACTTGCTTGATTT
Organism: Hetaerina titia; assembly: GCA_037158775.1. NCBI lineage: Eukaryota > Metazoa > Arthropoda > Insecta > Odonata > Calopterygidae > Hetaerina > Hetaerina titia. Next base: position 32,213,094 of record CM073779.1, read on the forward strand.
TTAAAATGTTATTTCACCCTTGAGAGTTTGAGGCATATCATTTTTACTTTAATATAGTGAATATTAATTAGTAAGGTGAAACAAAGTTATAAAAGTACCAGTTTTAGGGTTACCTTCATAATATTTCAAAGTGATCTCCATAATTTCCGCATCGTTACCAAAAAACTTTCAATCGATTCGAATTTAAAATGACAGATTTCGGAACACTATCACCCAGCTTTTTACTTCCCTTTTGATAGCACTTTTACTTCATGGAGGAATACTACAATGCTTCCGAAAAAAGATAGTATTTGCCAGGGAATATAATAAACTTCATATTCGAATAAAATAGCAGAAGGCATCATTGCACCTAATAAACTTTGTGAAAGTCATAACGTCCCGTATGATAAGTGGCATGACTTCAAAAAGAATTGTGTGGGACCCACCCAGTAATCAGAAAAAATAATTGGGTCAGAGTCAGAAATAGCACGGCTGTTACACGTGTGCACGGTGCGTTGCCGACTCGAAGAATAAAGAGCATTTGCGAAACGCGCGGTTGGAAAAAATCTATAGATCGGAAAAAGGAGGAATCATGCTGTTCTTTGTTGGGTGTACTGCACGTGTTGTGAGCATAGAGTCACATCGCAAAAGAAATAAATTCAAAAATAAAAAAAATGAGAGAGAAGCTGAACGTTTTTCATTGAGAAAATATCGGGATAGCATTTAAGCCGTAAAATTATTTCTGCGTTCACTGGAGTAGAAGCTCTGAAACCTCAAAAAACAAGTCTAAAATGTAATGGCCGCCAAATGATCAATAGTACATGTATGATTTTTCGCAGTACACCAATGAAATTCCTGAAGTAAATGATGCACCAAAATGGACGAATAATGATGAATTTAGAGGTATATAATATTTAGCGTGTAGTTTCAGTACAATCGCGCGTAAACCGACGACCAAAACACAGGTAGAGATACTCAAGCCAATGAACAATTTATCCCCCGTTTAAGGCTTTCTCCACTGTTGTTTTCATGCCTTTCATCCCACCACTTTCCTTGCCACAGTTTTCTCTTGGATTATTAAATTAAGTATTTTCTGAAGAATATTCTAAATTACACTTATGCGTAACAAAAAATAGCTTCTAGGTCAAATTGCGACAATAGGTAGGCAGTGATCATAAATATATATACCTCTCCTATTTTTGTCATATATATGTGATAAGCACATTCCCACGTAGGCAATAATATCTGACCGATTTCCTTTTGATTGTTAGATTGGATTCTTTCAACTGAATTTCAAAATAGCGTATGACATTTAGAAAGGGTATAACGAAATTAAAACCTAATTTATGCAATGTACAATATTTTTGCTACATAAATAGACCATGAAATATACATGAATACGGTTTGGATTACAGAAACATTAAGCGGAGCGACATCAACTGGAGCGACTACTAAGGGGTATCAGCAGGCTTTAGAGCAAATTATGAATTAGGACAGCGAGCTTAAGGCAACAGAGTAAATATGGGAAGAGAAAAAGGAAGGGAATCGATAATCGTTAACAAAACATTAGGAGAAAATATATATATATATATATATAATTATATATATATACATATATATATGTATATATATATACATTCAAATACAATATAAACAAAGCAAATACAAACAGCAAAACAAAAGCAAAACAAATACAAACAAATACAATAAATCAAAGTCCCGCCATACGGCGCACAAATATTCATTCAAACATAGAAATAGGTATAAGGAAAGGGGATAGGAAAACACATAAACGGCTAACACAGGACATGTGGGGAAGGCGGTTTTTGAGCAGATCACGAAAGTAAAAATGTTTCCTTGGCCGGGATTTGAACACCGGATCTTCCACTTGCCGGGCGGATGTGCTACCATTACACCACCGAGGAAACTTAATGTACCTTGAGACCTGCGATGTTTTTAAGACGCCCAAGTGCCCCGAATCATTTGCCAAAGGAACGCTTTAGGGAGATGTTCCACCCACCAAAGGAGAAATAGACAATACACACAAGAAGAGGAGACAGTTGGTTAGAAAGCATATAGTATCATATAGAATAGGAACAGTACGGTAATATACAGTAATATATAGTCACTTTCTTGGAAAACCCACGAACGTGCACAATAATGTAAATTCACTAAATAGTCAACACAAACACAGAAACTAAAACATATAAAAGAGGGACTCACTGGTTCTCGAATTTTCGGTGGTGCAACCACCTTTCTCAAGAGGAATTAGGAACAGAACTTAGTTTTTGTTTCTGTGATTGTGTTGACTATTTAGTGAATTTACATTATATATCAGGGAAACCATGGATTGCCGAAGAGATGATCAGAAATATGAACGAGAGAAAGAAATGGAACAATGCAACCACCGAGGTAGGCAGAAGAAAGGATTAAGAGCTAAATATTAAACTGAGGCGGGAAATAAACAAAATTAAAGAAGATTAGCAGTAAAGGCAGCATGATGGTAATTAATGTAAAAAGTCATGGGTTAAACTGGTGCCCTATACAGGAAAATGAAAGAACTCTGAAGAAATAAAATGAGAAAATTCGTGGGAACATTCAAACGTTAGTTAAAAAAATATTGCATGAACCAAAGAATATCGATGAGTCATCGGAACTATATTATAAGGACGTTAGAACAGTAAGGTTAGACGTAGATAGAGGATATCATGTTATTTAGACACATTTAGACAGCTCAGGTTGAGGCTTACGCAAGGAAGACGGGTGCTCATTATTTTCCTTTGCTTTTATGTACATGAGTAAAGAAAATGGTTTAAAAGGTCTGGAAAGATCTGGAGATACGTTTATGAATGAAAGACAGCGGGGAATTCGTACAATCAGTCATGCAAGATCATGCTTTGATTAGCCATTCATCTAATAGATTTATAATATTTCTGAACGTATTTTAAAGTAAGTTTGATAATTTTGCCATGAAATTAAATAAAACAAACAGAGTTTTCAATTTTCAAGAAATAGAAAGGCTAACAAAGGTATTAAAATAAAAAGTTACAAACTTGAGTACATAGGGGAGTATCGGAATATCGGATTAGTTTGCGACCAAAACGGTCTAATTAGCATAGACATAGAGAGATTAATGGCCTTTAGAACTTTCCAACTACAGAGGAAATGGTCGAGGACACAAGAGTAAAATATAGTAGGGAGAAAAATCATAATGATGCAATGTGTGAAGAAAACGAACGATACGTTTCGTGGCACGTGGCACGTATGGCTAGAAGAAGCGAATGAGCAATATATAAAACAGAATATATATATATATATATAACTATATACATATATATTCATTCAAACATAGAATAATAGGTATAAGGAAAGAGGATAGGAAAACACATAAAAGGCGAACACAGGACATTTGGGGAAGGCGGTTTTTGAGCAGATCACGAAAGTAAAAATATTTCCTTATCCGGGATTTGAACCACGGGCCTTCCACTTGCCGGGCGGATGCTCTACCACCTAAGCTAATAAGGAAACCTAATATACCTTGAGATCTGCAATCTTATAAAGCGCCAAAGTGCTCCGATACATATTGCCCGAGAGATGGCGTTATGGAGCTGTTTCACCCACCAAAGGAGAAATAGACGGGACACAAGAAGGGGAAAGGATAGTAGAAAAGCATTCATACGATCTTATAAAGGATAGGTATATATTTATATATACATCTACATCTACTTAGTACGCGGGTGGCGGTAAAACTATATACATCTACGTGCATTGCCTTGCCTTACATTGCATTGCGTACATTGCATTGCCTTAGGCAATGAAGCTTATGCCAGGAGGAAAGTATTCATAACAAGGTCCTCGAATTAGAATGTCAAAAAACGATTAGTCAAAACTTTGATACTGAACGTGGTTTTACGGCGCGGGCAACTTGTTGATTGCGACTAGATGATAGGTGTATATAGGAGGCTTTTGAAATTTTCTTAATCTCCAATTGCATGTCGTGTTGATCACAATAGAGCATGCAGCGTGTGGAAAAGGATGAAACAGGTGAAATTAACCAAAATGAAAAATACGATGGAAATGAACGAAAGTGAAAACAAACGAACACGAAAACCCACCAAATAGCGAAAACATGTTCATTCACTTAGATATAAGGAAAAAAGGTATGGACACATATAAAGGAACAACACAGGAATTGTGGGGAAGGTGGAATCCTGCTGATCACAAGAATGGAAAAGTTTCCTCAACTTGTTCTTGCCATGGATCTTCGACCTGCCGATGCTATAACCAATTAAGCTATCGAGAAACCTTATTTGGCGAAGAAACCCACGGGAGGTTCATGCAACTAAATACAATTCATCTCCTATATCTACTCAGTATCCCACATATCTACTCAATACCCCGCAAGCCTCCACAAGGACGTGTGGCGGGGGGTGTTAGGGTACCACCCGTAATTTAGAAAGGAAAAATAACCGCATGAAGAAGCCACAAATTTATAGCCCACAAACCAAACATGTTAGACATTCATGCAAGAATATACTCAGAGTGTCTCTCATTTTTCCTCCCGAAATTATTCTTACTCATCTGACTAAGTTCTGAGCAAGAAGACTTTAGATATTGATGTTGATAGCAAATTTCTTTGAAAATAACACGAAGAATGCATGCACGCTAACAAGCAACGCTCCCGAGAAGGAAACTTGCCAAACACCTACGCCGGTATTCGCCAGAAAATAAAGTACGTACGAGTATAAAGATTTCCTAATGAAGTAGGTCAATTTTCTTTCAAGTTGGAAGCAATCTCACCAAGGACGCTTATTATTGATCCATGGTGCCAATTATTGGAGCGACCACAGTTGCATTGTAATAATATAAGGACCAAGTCCGCCGCTTGAGAAGAACGTAGCCCACGTAATGGTGAGAAATCTTGAATATTTAAGCTACATACATGGGTTTGAAAATTCCTTAAAAGAACATGTCACAGAAGCGATAACCCATGTGAGACAAAGTTATAAATCCAATCAAATCAGCACCGAAGGGTGATACATGATGAAAAATGCATATTGATGTAAAACATTGCTATTATTTAAAGGAAAAATACAACTAATTTTGATTGCATACAAACAAAGCGGAGTTGGAGCAACCAGAAATTAGTCACGATTCTGAGGGTACTTGCAGCTTGTTTTGGTAAAACATTTACTGGTACATATATTTTGTGAAGTAATGAGGCAACTGAATTTAACGTTTCGTACAACCACAAAATTGTCTTGCGCTCTAATTTTTAGTTGCGAATTGCTTGAAACTTCGACGAAATACATAACAGAGTAAATAGCTGTTTTTGGCATTTTTTACGTTTAAATTCAAATAAAAATGGGCATATAAATATTATACTTCTGGTGGTCAGACCACCATCATTAAAAGTGGAATAATAACGTCCTCAAAATGAAGGCCCTTTTAGTCAATGACCAAAATTTCTTCCAAATAACTACAGTGACAATATTTTTGGTTCGTTATTGTTTTTTGTTTATAATTCGACTAATTTCGGAGGTCTCGTTGAAAAAGGTTATTCTGAATGTATTTTAGTGGTTCATTTCTAAGTTAAATCGTTTTATTCTAACGATTATGAACTCAACTCTAAAAGAATTTCTGTGACGCTTTTGCTTTTGTCGTAACAGTTTTTTCGCGAATCGGGTCCCCTCCTTTAAACCTTCTCTATGTCCCGAATGAGATCTTAACCCGTTGGACCTAATATAATGAGTTCAAATATGTATTGTAAATGAGGGATTGGGAGAGCATGGTATAAGCGTTCCTTCACCCTATAGACTGGCATTGGCAGCATATATAGGCCGTATATTTACTCTCCCCATCAATGCATCCGATGAATACTATTTTTTTATTGGCTTGCCCGTAGTTTACTCGCACGTGGGAGCCCTTTGATAAGTCCTCAGCGACAGGTAATTTTAAGTATTCTACAGTCTACCAACGACCAAGTTTTTTGGGAAAACCCATTAAATTTTAAAGAAAATTACCACCGAAAATTTATTATTGATTTATTTAACCACGTAGTCATTGCACCATTTCTAAATACTATTGAGACTCTTTGCCAGCACTAACCGATCCTCATCCGTATATAAAAACATCCTAAGTCTACCATTCACTTCGTGGTTCAAATCCTTAAAAAAATAAATAAATAATAGCCCGATTTAACTTCTAATATCTCCAATATACAGATAACTCACGATCCACCATAAAAGTTAGCGGTAGGTGTTGCGGGATTCAGATATCAAGTAAAAGGAAGAAAGCACTATTTAAAGGGGTGAGGGAAAGGGAAAAAACGATCACCTTAAACCCTAAAAAAGATGGTCATGGTGATGCATGGACATATAAATGTCAGAAGTCGGTTTTCCCCGAGATACTCCAGAGATCACTCGTTTGCTATCAATGGTAGCCACGATAAGGTCAACCGAAAGACAGGGAGATATACATAATCACTAATTTGGATATTTGATATAAATATTTTATTGACGTGAAATTCCGTCGGAAAGAACAAGAAGGCTTCATGAACGCTGCTGAAATTAGGTCAAGAAAACTTGCCACACTACCGAGGAATAAATTTTTCAACAAAGGAAATTAAAGAGATTTCTTAACACATCAGCATTGTTTTCTTTCAAGTTGAAAACCAATTACAGAGGAGACGCTAAATATTGATCGGTTTTGACAAATACCGGTGCAACTACAGCGGCATTTTAATGAAATAAGGACTAATTCCACCGCTTGGGAACATCGAAGCGCACGTCATTCATGAGGATTCTTGATAATTTACTCTACATACATGCGGTGGAAAAGTCCATTAAAGAACCTGTCACAGAAGCAATAACCTAAGGGAGACCAAGTTATAAATTCCATTATATTAGCACCGAAATGCGTCATGTGATGACAAAATAGATGAACATGTAAAACGTTGCTGGGGTTCAAAGAAATATTTGACTGAAATTTTTATGCAAATAGCTTGGTTTTATTTAAAACAAATTAGTGGTGATTCCGCGGAAGGTTGCAGCTTTTATTCGATAAGCATTTAGCGGGGGATACATTTTCTGAAGTGACGATGCAACTGATTCTAACGCTTCGTACAACCACAAAATGTGCCTGCGCTCTAATTAAAAGTAGTCAACTACAGAACAATTCGACCAAATGCATCACACAGTTAATGTGTTTGACAATATTTAAGCATAGGCACAAAGAGTAAATAACGTTGATATATTGTACTCTTAAGCCGTCAGACCTTCTTTGTTAAACGTAGCAGAATACCTCCCTTGAAATGAAGATTAGAGATAGTTTAGAATGGAAAATGCTGCTAGCCAGCCCTATTAGCCAAGGACCCCTATTAGCCAAGGGCCAAGGCCCTCTTCGATTCAGCATACTTCCTCCTTTGCTTTATCCCTCTAACAATCATATCCTTCTCCTACCTTTGTTACATTCACTCGAGACTTAACTTAAAGGGGAACCCACATACGTAACGTCTGCAGGAAAGCTTATAAAAAATTGGGATTCATTAGATGCATTGTCAGCAGAAGTGACTCCAAGGTCAAGGAACGTCGTTACCATGGTTTTGTAAGACCTCATTTACAATATGCATGTAGCGTATGGGATCCGAGTGAAAAAGGCCTCATTCGGGAAATTAGAAGGTAAAAGGTCGGGCAGCCCGTTTTGTGAAAAAATGTTACGATAAAACGAAAAGCGTCACTGAAATGCTTATGGAGTTGGAATGGGAGTCATTGGAACAAAGACGATTCAATGCTAGGTTGAACTTACTAAATAAATTCAGCACCAAGGTTTCGCAAATTATTCGCACTCCAACATACATTGGTCGCTTGGATCATGCACACAAAATGCGGGAAATAGATGCCAGACATAACACACTCACGGACTCCTTCCCAAGGACAATACGGGATAACAACAGCAGAGTTTCACTCGTAGATAGCAAAAATGTCACTTTTCACCCTCGGTGTCTCCGGAATAATTAGTTCTACTCTTTTGCAAGCACTTTCACCTACCTCTTGTGTGTTATTGTCAAAACCCGTCCCGCATGACCGCATTGGAATGCCATTGAGTAGTGTAGTGCTTTTTACAGTAATATTTGCTCTGCTTTTGATACCCTAAATTTCCCCTTCCATCCCTTGTCCTTTTCCGTGGGGGAGCCCTCCTTCAACCTGCAGCATTGTGCCAAATTCTTTACCTTGATGAGGAGAGCATTTTATGTTGCATGTTCTTGGGTTGGTGGAATTTCGCCTTGCTGCTTACAAAATCTAGCTTGCACCCTGTCGGAGGAGTTTCTTACTGCATCCAAAAGTGATATTATTTGTTAGATGATAGCATATTTAGTTTCATGCGTGTAAATTGATAGGATTTTTGCATGAAGGTATGTACCACTCTGGGTATGAGTTTGCATGTATTTGTTGGTTTAGAATGCGGTTTTTTCCCGAAAACGGGTGGTGACTTAACACACTCCGCCACACGCCCTTGCGGCGGCTTGTGGTGTATTATGTAGATGTACCTCTTCCTAGTTTGTTAAATATATACACATATATATATATATATATAAACATTCAAATACGAAATCCCGCCAAACAGCGAGCAAACATTCATTCACATGGAAATAGATACAAGTTGGAAGACGGAAGGTTACAAAACATAAAGAACGAACAAAGTGTTCGTTCTTTATATGTGTTCCTATCCATTTTTTTGCATCCATTTCCATGTGAATTAATATATAAACGAGATGGGTTCCAAAATTAACGGGAATTTTTTCATTTCGCAGGCTTGGAGAGTCCAATTGTCAAACTTTTTTTTATTATGTTGGCAGGCATACTCCTGATGTATGATAAAACTTTCGGCTGTTTTCATTGTGGACTTTGTCTTTGACAGCCACTAAGGTTAGACGTGTTTTATGAGCTCGGCAATTTTCGTTTGTCAAAAGAAATGGATCAAAGAATTTGTATCAAATTTTGCGTAAAAAATGAAATAATGTGTAAAAAAGTGTGTGAAATGTCATCAAAGGCCTTTGGTGAGGCCTATGATGTTGGCATATCGATTGCATCATGTCATGACATTTTTTCCATTTTTTTGCGCATGAAACACGTGGCAGCAAAATTCATTCCAAAATGGCTTTTGCACCATTACAATGCACCAGTTCACACTTAATTGCTTTTCGGTGGATATTTGGTCAAAAGCAATACTGTAACGATGCCCCAGCCTCCATATTCGCCAGATATGGCGGCTCCGGCTCCATGTGACTTTTTTCTATTTCCAAAAATTAGGAGAACCTTGAGGGGCCGTCGTTTTACAGCCGTAGATGACATTTAAAGCGTATCGCTGAAAGATCTAAAGGCTATCTCAAATATCGAGTTTGAGAAGTGTTTCGGGGATTGGAATAAGCGCAGGCACAAGTGCATAATCTACAATGGGGACTAATTTGAAGGAGACAACATCAGTGTATGGGGGGTGGCGGTTGTCCAGGGGTAGAGCGTTGGACTACTGATCAGATGGTGCGGGTTTGAGTCTTGGGGACAAGCCTCCCAGGGCACCCTCAGGTGTAGTTTACATGTGGTTTTTCGGATACCAGATTTTTCTGGGAAACCTAAATCTGGGAAAAGTAGTGGGTGAACTCTACCATGACCTACCAAACCGAACTTTGGGTAGATTATTGTTTATTTGCGCTAATAATTTATGTATGCTATTTAAATAATAAATATCTTTTTCCCTGCATATTTGGTAAACAAAACATTCAATTATGGATGGCAGTGCACAGTATTTATTACGGACGATAAAAAATTACAGACACAAGTAACACGTGCACAATAGCATTTCAAGTTTCAACGGACATGCACATCTATGCTTAACGCGGAAAAAGAACCTCCTTTGAGTGAAGTAAATGGAAGTCACCTTAGGATATATAGTGTTGCAAAGCCAACCATTTTAATTGATAACTACCATTTCTTAACGCTCGAGAAACAGTAACTCTAAATACCACTCTCTCTCCGTTTCCAGCTCTAACTAGAATAACATTCACCCCAAGAGTTAGTGGCGTGATGTCCGTTCGGCAAAGGTTGTCTTACCGACGAAACTTTTATATACTCCTGTGTCATCTTCTGTTTGTTTCGTTCAATTTTCCTAAACCATAATACATGGGGCGGAGACTAACGGACAGGCTTCCCACCGCGAAGGCCCGGGTTCAAATCCTGGGGACAGTAAATATTATTCAGTGGTAACCCGATCCCTACTTGAGGTGCTTTGTGGAGAGTACTTTGAGTGAGTACGACGTCCGTAGGATGGGACGTTAAACTACGGACCAGTTGGCGCATTTCGATAAGAGTAGGCTAATGCCGACACCGGGTTTCTCTCCACCCTTCCTTTCCCACCTATTGGCGCATATGACCTTAGCTGTCGGTCGCCTCCCCAACAAAACCAACCAATTAAACCATTGTACTCGAACTCGCTTCCCTCTCACCCTTCGCCAGCCACTGCATCCCCATCCCTGCAAAATATTTTCCTCCTTGAACATCACCAGTCACTTCCTTAGATGGTCATATGCTCTATACAATTCTTGCTCTCTACAAGACTTACTCTCTACCATTTTGAATGCTGATATGTTAATCTTCCATTCCATATTACCATCACTTCTCGACTACTCGTGAATATCTGCAGTAGCTACATCTCAGCAGAAACATCATTACCCAAAAGGAACTCAGGGTTGCATTCTGCCTTGCTGCAAACTTCAGGGCAGAGTTTGATTACCGGGTCCACCCTGTAGGCCAAATTAAATTGTTTCCATAATTCCTGCTCAAGGATGTTATTTAAGTTATTTAGTGCTATTTTTTGCGACTAAAACATTAAAAATTGATACCTTTGGCAAGTTCCCTTTTTATAGGAGACTTTTGGAGAATTATTGGGTTGATAAAAATGGAGAATATTTCAAAACTAAAAGATTAGGTGTGAGACAAACCCTGGCTCCAGCCTTAATTCGGTGGTCAGCAAGCAGAACTTCTTTATTGATATACATGTAAGTATGTTAAAGCAAAATTGATTCTTTATCTCAACGTTTTCTTTTTACACTATAAAATTATATGTATTACAGGTGTCGGTGGTCACTTTGTGTTTAGTATTGCAAGCTAACCATTTTAATTTAGTGCTTGAATCAAATGGTGTCCATTAGCTGTAGAATGATATTTAATGTAAAGAATTTATTGGCCTATATTTAAGTATTCAAAATTAATATTAACCCCTTCTTACTTCCGAAATTAAATGCGAATAATAATGTCTCATACATATCCGCGACGTACCCCATTAGCCTCCTAGAAGGTTTGTGGCGTTCAGTCGTTCGGAGATGCTTATTCGCCAGTAACTACAGCCGGTCGAATCTCCTTTCGGTTATCTAAAACGACTCCAATTTCCCTTAAAACAGAGCTCCTGAAAAGACTTGTTATTATTGATCTAATCGATAATGGATCCGAACCGCTCCAAATCGCTGGGTTTTGTGGGCGGATATGTGCATATGCATGCGTTAATACGAGGGCTGTCAAAAATGTAATATACTAATGAATAAAATATGAACATAGTACAAGACAAAGTTTAATTATATACATTTGAATGGTACATTCTTAAACTTTTTCTACATAGTTGCCCTTCAAATTGAGATATTTATCATAACGATACACAAGCTTTTCTATTCGGTCTCTGAAGAAAATTGACGTCGTATGTTTTAACCACTTGTTTCATCAGCATTTAATTCTGCGTCACTGTCAAAGCGCTATGATGAAAACCACGTCTAGCGAGAGATCCGTAATCGTATATTGGCGATTTTGACGACTTTTTCGTTTTTTTTCACCGGCAGTTTATCTCTCACAAGGCTAGGCCGACCACTTCGGTCATCGTCGTAAATATTGGTGTGGCCAATTTGAAACTGAACGCATCATCACTGAGCCTCACTCCGTTTCCACACATTTCTTCTCTGTACACATCACAAAGTTTCCTAAGAATTTCAATTGGCTTTTGTTTTTTTGCCAGCAAAATCCTAATCACATATCCCACTTCACCATTTCCTAGATGTTCTATTGCAGCGTCATTTTAACATTTCGCAGTGAGCAAAGTAAGAGAATCACAGCCTCCACACTGAAACAGCAGGATGATTACTGAGTTTAGGAACGTTTCGGCACCAAGATGGTCGATCTAGTCCTACCCACCTACGCTCTTGGCCGAAACGTAAGTAACTTTCTGATCAATATTCGTATACATAAGCTGAAGATAAATATATAAGCGTCTCTTGTATACCTGTGTATTGCATGTCTCTTTGATAGTGCTAGAGAACTAATACAGAAAGAGCACATACAAATGAATATCACATCTATTCGGCTTACAGACATTTAATACCCACCCCGACCCAAAGTCACTCCCTCGTCCTGTAATAAAGCAAGATGCAAGGCATGTCCTATTTTCAAAACCCGAATCCCATCCTTCTCCCAATTTTCTACTCCGTGCACCTCCAGTGATGTAGTTTGCCTTTTAAAGTGCCAACATTGCCCTACCTTCTATCTTGGACAATGCACCACACTCTTAAATATTAGGTTTAATAACCACCGTACCTCACGCAGGTACACTTACCTGATGGGGATGCTACGGGATGCTCGTACCAATCCCTAAGCACGCCTCCGAACATAAAACTACCTTTGATAAATGCTTTAGCGTCTCCATTTTGGCACCCCTCCCATCCTCCGCTCAAACCCAAAACAATAGAACAGGCGTATGTATGGCTCCTCGATTCCTGGAATGAGCCAGTTAATTACCCCAATCTCCAGATATTTTCATCCCACCTCCGCTCTGAAAACCTTCCAGAGCATGTTACATTTCCATACTTTCCCCACCTAACTCTTCCCCTCTCAAACCTTTTCTCGCCTTCCCATTTCTACCAGCATCTTCCTTCGCTCCTATTGAAACCGTCTCCTCGGCTCCTTTTTTCCCAAGAGGATGGTGGTTTGGCCACCGAAAATTCGAAATACGTGTGAATTCCATTTGTAACTGTTTCTCTGTGTTTTTGCTCGCTATCACTCTCTCGCTTTTCCCTTTCCATTTTTGTTCACATTTGTGAGATTCCCCTACTGGTCAGACGGGCGTATTCATTATAGTCAGTTTGTAACAAAACTTCAAATAGAATCTGACGAATTTTGTGAGTTTTGAGGGCTAGGTGGGGATAAAGTGGAACTTTAGCTGATGAATTTTGGTTCGAAAGTTGAACCTGATAATGAAATGTAGGATTTTGCTATTAAGTAATTTTTCGGAGCAATTGATTTTCTACAACTGAAAACAAATATTTAAAGGCAAAATAATGTATTACTATGCAACTTGAATTCGCACATTATATTGCATCTAAAATAAACGAAGACAATATAGGTTAATGATATTTCATTTTAACTCAAAAATATTGAAAATGTGTATATTCATTCAAATGAAATGAGTCAAACTTCTGCAGACACACGTGGTAGGTTTATTTTAACACTATGACACTGGATTTAAAGGTCACTCTATCTGGTCCAAAGAACCAAGCCACACACAAGACAGCAGAGTCAATATCACATCTTCACCAGTATGCGTGGATACCAAAAATGTAAAATGAGCCGATGCTAATTCACTCATTAATTCAGTTCAAATCGAGACAAGAAATCTTAGTTTTCCTTTAAGCATCATGGATTACATGAGTCACTATGATATTCCGATTATTAATTAAAACGGATTACCTTTCCAACGTCAAGATTTTAACAACACGTAATGGAATGATATTTCCCTGTTTGTGTCTAAATTTTATTTTTAACATTCCTGGCTCCTAAATGAAAATCTAAGTAAATCATAATTCTTAAATAAATCCTTTTCAAACACTTCATCGCAAGGCGGCGTACTGTCTCAGGTAACCAATCAAAATTTCACTCGCCAACGTGCTCTAACCGAAACCATTTACATTTCGTAGGTAGGAATAACACAAAAGCTATGCATTTAGCAATCAGCATAAATATTTCGTTTTAGTTCTCAGTGTCTTTGTCGGTACTAGTTCTTGAAGTATGAAAATTGGAAGAAAATAGGAAAACATAGGAAACTGGACCCCTCTATGATGCCCAGAACTTCATGTCCTTCCACGTACTTCTCTTGTGCTATCTATCTCTGTAAATGGCGGTCTTTGAAGGTCACAGTAAGAGAAATAATCAAAAGAAACGACACGCCAAACAAAGGCACTGTTTTGTTTCGCCGATTTCTTGAGTCAATCGGTAAAAATTTGATAAGGACAAACAAAGTCACAATGGATCAGTCATCCCTGAATATTGACTCAAGCTATGAGAAATGCGATGATTGAAAATTTTCCTATAAAAACGGAATGGAATAGAAATGCCTGTATTCCTCATTTCCCATTTTTAGAAAGTTAAAATAAATTTACTTATATACTGGGTTGAACATTTTCCTAGGAGTCCTTTCTCCGTGTCGAGGGTCTAGCCATTACTTACTTGCTCTTCACCCGAAGTTCCCTCCCCATCAAGGTACTCACCTCATTGCTCCACATTTGTTATCAGTACCCCTTATCAGAAAAAAAACTTTAATAGCCTTAAAAAGAGATAAGTTATTTTTTCTTGATATTAGGTGTCGCCGGCATAGGCTGAGAACTTCATTATATGGAAAACGTATCTTATGAAAATATGAACAATATACTATATAAATAACATCCGTATCTGAATCCAAACAGTTATGCAAAATACAATAGGAGTATCTTAAAAACCAAGAAGAATTCATAAATATTATAATTTTGTCAGCATTATAAGTTGTAAAAACTTCAGACAATTAGTAGTAATTTTTGTGTCAACAAATTAAGAGAATAATAGCGGAAAACTTCACATTGACTAGCATGTCAATATGGCAGTTATATAACAAATGCAGAGTGTTTCTGTGTAATGTTTTATTACTTACGCAACCGTTAAGTTATACCCATGAATAGGTAGGTACTGACGCTAACTCTTTTAGGTCTCACTATGGTTCCCGCGGTGATATTAAAAAAACACCAGGGTTTGTTATCGCAATTTTTCAACTGACTGGCTGTTTTTCTGGCGTTGCATTCGACATATGAACTGAAGCTCTTTGTTGGCCCTGAATATATTGACTATAACGCCAGTGAAACAGCCGTCCACTCTAGTTGAATAACGTGAAAGGAGCCCATAAACCCCTGATGGCAAGTCATTTAAAATCCAGGACATGCTTTTTCAATTCGCCCAACATTCTAATCGAGCATTCGTTTTTTTTTAAATTCGACACGACAATTTTGCAAAGGAGCAGCAATCAGTTGCCAGAAGGTACGAACGACATGAAATTCTTTGTATGATAGAAATACCGTCGTCGAGTTATAGCTGAATACAATATAAATTGCGATAAAAATATTTAAAATGTCATCAAGCGGAGCATACGTATAATATAGTCACGTTAATAAGCTGAAGAAATTTTTACGATACGCATGTATCGTATCTGCCATTACAACGCATCTGCTTTCCAACACGTCTCCATTAGAAATGAGTCCATTAAAACCCTGCACCTGGGTTTTTGATGTCCTGTGCAAGGTTTGGAAGTTATTTTACAGAAGGAGAACTTTAAATAGTCAAAATTAAGTTTAATCCTTATTATTTTTGTATATTTTAATCTTTAACTCCGTTCAGGCAATATTTAAAAGGTAAATATGTTACGCCAAATTTTATAGTGAAGAAAGATAAAAGTTGGAGGGAGGGTAGTGTCAAACACCAAATTAGAATTTTCCCTCCAACTTTTCTGCGAATGTCTTTTACCTTTCTTCGCGATAAAATGCTGCGGAACATGTTTACATTTGAAATATTGCCTGAACGGAGTTAAAGGTTAAAATATACAAAAATAATCATTATCACACTTCATTTTTACTGTTTGGAGTTCACTTTCTGCAAATGTACTAATTTTCTCTACCCTTTCATGAGGTTTCAAATCCCATGGTAAACTTTCGTTTAAATTAGCAATAAAATACATCAATTTTCTCATTCTACCCATTTATACGCATTCATTGTTTTCATAATCTAAATTTGGCGCGGCAGTTTGAAGACCGAATTCGGCCGTTTAATAGCAGAGGCAGCAGCGTAGTGAAGAATCGCCAGGAGAGTAGCCCATTTCTCTGTGAATGCTCACTGTGCTGCCTCTCCTGGCCAGTATTGGATTTAAGAGAGAGATTTGTGAAAAAATATTCCCGGGCTGCTATTCTTATTTGAAAATGCTTTTGGGAAATCTTTTAATTCATGGATAAGTATTACAAGAGGTGAACAGATGGATCTGATGTAGATTAGATAATTAGACGAAAGTTAGCTGAAACCAAGTAATGAACAGGTATCAAATTCTAGTATTGTTGTGGTATAATTCTATAAAAATGTGACAGTACTGGTATTTTCATTTGTAAATGGAAGACAACAGTTTCTAATAAATCAATGGATTCTAATAAATTATGAAGAAATCATATTTCTAAGGGCATGTATAACTACAACAGACAATGAAGGTGAGAAAATTGAAGAGTTATGGTGGGAAAGTACCACTTTAGTAGCATAAATAGAATAGGAAAGGAAAATTTATAAATGCTTTTAGATTGAAATTATATTGGAAGGGAAGGCTGGTATACAATTAGAATTGGAAAACATATATTAGAGAAAATTAACAAAAGAAGGTAATGACTAATTGACCAAAAATATTGACTACGAAATCTCTGCCAGTTGATAGAGAATAAAAAAAGAGAATGATCGGTGAGGGTTGTTTGGTTGGGAATGATTAGTGAGGAAAAAAATGATTAAGATGCATTATATCCTAGAACGGATTAATACTAGTAGTAATAATAGTACTAGTAGTACTAATAATAGTATAAAGCCATAAACACAGTAATCAACCCAAAGGTCGGTTTAGTAGGTGATGGTAGAGCTCACCCATGTACCGAGCCAACGGTGTGTGAATATTCACCCATCAGGGTAGGGGGGCCAGTTCCTTTCCCTGTGCCAGTTATGGCTTCCCAGGAATATCTGGTTACAATGTTGAGGCAAATGGAAGAGTAATTCAATTATATTGCTTTCAGGGCATCTCTAATGTGAAAAATGTCCTAAATAGCAAAATCAATGTCATATGCTCATCAACAAAATACAAATACTATGGGCATGTTAATAATGAGATCAAAGTAAAAACTGAACAAACAATTCTGTGGTAAATGAAATATTTTGGGACTAGCAATTTCTGTTCAAGCTATAAAGAGGGAACCTAATAGATAAAACCCTTAGCAGACTTTTAAGCTGAATAACTGTATGATTGCCTGTATTCAAAAAGGAAATGATGGATGTAGGGGAAATGTCTTCTTTCTAAACACGAGCTTCATTGATAGGAAGATGCTGCATTGCTGTTCTAGGGCAACAGCACATTTTTGGAATTCTTATTAATTTCATTATCGTTACCAACTCTTAAAATGTTTTTATTGAAAAGCCATTAATGCATCCAGTAAAACTGACCTAAATAAACCTTTTTAACCCTATTTGGGCAATGTTAGTCTTTCGGACTAACTGCTTCACATTTCTTTTAATATCAATTTTACTGAATCGGTTTCATTTGAAAAGTTTAATTTGGTCTGACATTCCGTGTTTCATCAGTCATTATTAAAATTTTTGCAGCATTAAAATACAATAAAATTATATTTTTTGTAAAAACTATAAACCTTGCCTATATTTCATTTTCTTTGAGATTCGTGACATAGAATGGAATGAGTCTCCTTTAATGTAACCATACGTTTCAAATTTCAATGTGTTTTTTTACTCTTCTTTACTTTGCTTTTTCATTTATTTTGGAGTAAAATTCATAATACACACTTTTACTTGTTTTAAGTTCATCTGCACAATCATATGCAATATAATGTCTTGTTCAGGGGATGAACTTTCACATCTGGCCATGTCAATTAACAAAACGATATACCTTGTATCTTGAGTAAGTAATATCATATTTCTTTTACATCTCCCTTAAAGTTTCCATGCATATTATTAAAGCATCCTCAAGTTTATGGGATAGCAAAAAGGTTTTTATGCATTTGAATGCAGCAGAGGATTGGCCTTAGGATGTATTGGCAATGTAGCATTAATTTAAAGAATACCTCAGCTATTCTTACATAGGAATTTATGCCTAGTGATCCATTTATCCTCATAAGTGACTCCATCCTTGATGCTTTAGTATATACAGTGAATATTTCAAGAGAATCAGTTAATTAGCTTGCCTGGATAAGGTTTAAGGGAAATATCTTTTATAAATGACTGTTGAAGTCTTTTGTAACTATGACTCTGGATATTTTAAGTACCTATGTTTAATTTCAATACTGAAATGAAATGAAAATATTGACTTTGTACTTCCACACACTTTATTTAAAACATGACCATAGTTTAATTTCAAACGTCATCATTAGGTGGACCTCACAAAAGTTAACTTTGTATACATATTTTCTAATGGTATATATAGCATCTAAATAAAGTCTGTGGAATTACAAAGTCAATAAGTTCATTTCACTTAATTATGTTATGTAAATTCCATAGAGTTATGCGGGAGACATCAATCAAAAGGTTAATAATAATTCATCGACCACTTAATGATTTTTTAAACAAAGAAAGTGTCAAATTTATATCAGTTTAAAGGTAATGAACATAAATTTAAATAAATCTGAAAAAATTATTTTATAACAATAATTTTTATTTCAATTAACCCACATTGGAATAAAAATTATCACCTCCTTGTTAGTCCTCATATGAAAATATATGTGGAATATTTGACTGAACACTAAGAACACTAAACTAATACTTACATATTTGCATATTTCCTTGTAAGACATGCAAATAGAAGGTAGGAAAAGACTTCCCCTGGACCTATCTTTGAATTTTATATTTAAATAGTGACATAGAGATCTGAGACAAGAAATTGCATAGAATACATTTAATGAATAGGTGCATATCTCATACTATGCAGATCAGTCAAATCATCAAACTACATACATACCTGCCTTATGCAAATACAGGAGTATCACCTCAGATGTGAGCCCCTTACAAAGAACTATCATTAATTATTACTGAAACACAAGCCCCCAAGTTTTCAAAGAAACTATAGGAGATACCATGACAGTGATGTTTAATGCAATCAATTATTGCTGTGTAATACAATGTATATTACCAGGATCACATTCAAGGTTTTTTACTCTTTAAAATGGTAGCATTGTAGCTGACAAGGTTTCATGCATTGAAGAACTTTACATCCCTACAACTTTTACTGTTGAGAATAATTCTTGCTCAGAGCCCTAGATCGTTTATGTTATGTGCCAGGATCACAGCCAGTGCTGTAACTAGAGATTTTTGATGAAACATCGGTCCTCTTGACCTATTATTATTAGGTAATCTACCATTTAAGGTAGGTTTTTGGATGGACACAACTATCAAATAAACATTTTGTGACTCCCCACCTAGCAAACTAATCTATATCAGGTCCCTCTTCATCTCGGTGTACTTCTTTCCTCCCTTCATCCCGTCCAACATCCCTATCCTGTTCCTGCCCTTACCTCGCTTGCCCAACATTCTCCCCTCTATTACCCTCTTCAACATTCCACTACCGCTCAATACACCTTTCATCCATTTTTCCTGTCTCCATAGGATTTCTCTCAACAACCCCCTCTCCTCACCCACCATCTCTAGTACTTCCTCATTTGTTTTCCTTTCGGTCCATTTGACCTTCTCCATTCTTCTCCAAATTCACATTTCAAAAACCTCCAATCTACGTCTATCCTCCTGCTTCAGTGACCACGTTTCCGCACCGTACATAGCTACGCTCCATATCAGAGTTTTTACGAGTCTTTTCTTAACATCCCTGCTTAACCTCCCCATCATCAACTCCCTCCTCCTTGAGAAAGCCTCCTTGCCTAGCGCAATTCTTCTCCTTACGTCCCTACCACTTTGACCGTATTGGTCAAAACACTTCCAAGATATGTAAACTGCTCTACCTGCTCTATTTTTTCCCCGCTTATTTTAATATTTAGCTCAGCCTTTTTCTTTCTGGAAAATCGCATAACCTTTGTTTTATTAATATTGATTCTCATCCCATAGTTATCGCACTGAACCTCCAATTCACTCAGCAATGCTTGCAACCCCTTGGCTGACTGAGCAACTAATGCTTGGTCATCAGCAAACCTAACAGATTTTACGAATTCCCCCCCGACTTTCATTCCTACCTCCAGTTCTTCCCATGCCACTTTAATCATTTCCTCCACATATAAATTGAACAGCACCGGTGACAATGGCAACCCTGCCTTACCCCTTTTCCTAACACTGTCCATCCGAACTCTTCATTCCCAACTCGCACCTGACCAGTCTGAGACATGTACAGGTTGCGGATCAGTCTCCTGTCCCTCCAATCCATTCCTATTTCCTGCAATACTCGCATAATTTTTCCCAATTCACTCAATCAAACGCTTTTTTGAAACCTACAAAAAAGGCAAAAACGTCCTGGTTGTATTCTATATTCCTCTCAATCAGTGATCTCATTAATGCAATGGCTTCACGCGTACCTCTTCCCTTCCTATACCCAAACTGATCATCCCCTAAGTAATCATTTGCCTTACTCTCTATCCTTTTGTTGATGATCCTGAGAATAACTTTAGCTGCGTGGGATATCAAACTTATTGTTCTGTAATCCTCACATGATATAGCCTTTGTCTTTTTTGGAATAGGAACTAACACCGATCTCATAAAATCTTCCGGCCCTCTTGACCTAGGTCCTTTGTAATGAAATATAGGTAAAGTAAACAGTTTTTGGCTTTTTCAATCAAATGTGATTGTCACATTTTCTTATATGTCAGTGTAACCATAATATTCATAAAAGGATTAGTGCAGACAATACACTCATTTAAACAAGCAATAAAACCTTAAGCATATTGGCATGAACGAGATCTTTGGAAGATTCTTATATAGTCTATTCTTTTGCACAATATTTTGACTTTGGTCACATTTAAGCTTTTTTCTCATCAGAAATCCCCAGTCAAGGATAAAAAGGAATTAATCATTCATTTCTGCATGTGAATACTCATGAGGGTAAACAATTTGAAGAATAAATTAATCCATTCTCACTCCTCAGGGGGCCTCTGAAGGCAAGTGCTGGATGAGCAGGATTGTGAGTGATAATAATGCTAAGGACTATGCCAGCAGTAGACCGACTATTAGCAGGGCCTCTCTTCTAGACTGCTCTTATTTGCTCTACCAGACAATGTTTGACTTAAAACAACAGGTTAAAGGGGCCTTTTATGTACAAGTATAACGAAGCAGTCCTTTCTATGGGGAGTGAATCCTCAGCACAAGTCCTGACCCTCTAGAGTAAGTACAGTAGGATAAGTGACAGTCAACCCCACCCTATAAAATAAATCCTACCCCAAAATTTTAAATCTACCTCTAGATGGATATAGACTGATTCTCAATATATCATCCTGGAAAACTGGTTGGAACCATGAGTAAATGGAAATTAACTACCTGAAATATGAATACAATTACAAAAGCAATTGAAATAATGGAATTGTCTAATGAAATATTGTCTGGATTTTGTGTTCTCCAAAAATCAAGATGGAAAAAGAAGCAGAATCAAAAGGAAAGGTTTTGTACTCTTTACCAGTGGTCCTAGCCATAAAACTGGATAACATGGAACCAGCTTCATGATCAATTCAAAGAGTAGGATTGGCCTTATAATGCTGAGCCACTATGTGAAAGACTCTGCAAAATTATTTTGAGTGGATAGTAGCGTCATTAGAATTTCATCAGCTCTTGAACCAGCTGAAGACAGTTTAGAAGATGTTAATCAAATATTTGATGATACTCCCAATATATTAGATAGAGTTCTCAATATCTATGAAGAAAAGACAAATTACATAAAAACGTCACCTTTAAATTGCAAATATTCCCTGCATGAATTAATCAATGGTTACAATGAGTTTTGGGGTGTCTAATAAGATCAATTTTCCAGGATTCATTCCAAAGAATCAAAAATAAAACTTATAATGAGATTGACCAATAGGTATCGGCTAGCAAAAAGCTTCATTATACTAATGTACCTTACCTTAGAATCAAATTTCACCGCAAAAAAAAGCATTAAATATACTAAGACATGATGTTACCCTCAGAGCCAGAGATGTAGGAGTTATATCTAAGAATAAAGAAAATATATTTACGAGGTTTGAAAGGAAACAAAACAAGAATTTAAGGCCCAGTTAGAGAAGGACAGCTATGGAAAACCAGAATGAGCTTGTAGATAAATAAATGTTGGCAAAATGTAGGTAACAAATAGTTAAGTTCTCCAAGCCTGGCATGGAAGGGCCGACGCTTTGTGCAAAACGTTCATGGAATGTTTAGCTTAAGAGAAAATTAATATTGCCTATGGGTTCAATGCCACAAAAAATTAATATGTTACAATAGATTTGTACTAGAAAACTCTAGTTGAGATATGAAGGTAGAGTATAAAAAATTACCCAGTTTAATTTTAAATTATAAAAATCCATGCTTCCAAGAACAATTTTTGTCATGCAACAAAAAATACAGTAATACAAGGCTTAATTTACCAAACATTTATTAAAGTGACAATTCTGAAAAACCAACTCATAGTTGACTGTTTGTTTCGATTGAAAGTTGAACGTGCTACTGTTCAGCGGACTATACGGAAGAAGTATCAAATAAAAGGAAGAGTTATCAAATAAATAGCTGACAAAATTTTTTTAAGATAAAAACACTCCTCGAGTAGGGATGGAACAGACACGATGTCTGATGAGATGTCCATCCTGAGAGTTGCTAAAGGTTGACCAAATTATGGACAGTCGCTCAAATTCTTTTGGCTATATGGTGCGATGAGCATGGTTTAGTGGAGCTGGTGAGTTGTGTGGAAGTGGTTCAGAAAATGGGCGGAGGGGAAGGCAAGAAAATGGTAAGCTGGCTGAACACAATGGAATTTCAAGGGAACGGAATTCGTATATTGCAGACCACTCAATTTGCCTCGCACCATATTTAATGGCTCAATGGTTCTTCCCTTTCGACCCTCCCTCGAGCACCGTGGGCTACAGGCTTAGTTACAGTCTGAAAGGGCACTTTCCGAATTGCGCATCAACCGCTTCGAAGCGCATGGTGACAGGCTTCAAAGCGGCCCCAAAATGATCATTAAGCTTTGCTTGAAGTGCGTATCAAGAACTTTTTATGCGGTTCCTTCGTGGGTTGGAGGGGGGCGCTGCTTTTGAAAGTAGACACTTGCCACCGCACGTAGATTTGTGCGGTGCGGTTGACTTTCACAAAGAATTTATATTTTACACATAATACCAGCACAATAAATTGTTAGGCAAACTGAAACGCTATGGTAGCAAGGAGAAAGTAATAAATTGGATTTGAGACAAACAAATAGTATTCGTCGATGGATTGTGCTCAACGGAGGTAGATTTAACTTCGGCTGTCCCCCAGGGAAGTATAAAAGGGTAGCTTGTATTCTTTTGTACAAATATTGATTTAAGTTTATATGTCAGTAGATTAATTGCTGACGACACGATGGTATACATGGAAATAAGGACCCCAGCAGATTGCGAGCTACTCTCTAAAGACATAGACGAAATATCGTATTTTTCCAAAGAATGGGGAAAGTACTTAACATAGGAATATACGCAGTTTTCATTTTTCTAACAGAGGAAGTGACGAGCAGGATACAAATTTTTAAATAGTGGGTTCAGTGCTAAATACGGTAGATCAAGTTTAATATTTAAGGGTAGGTTTAACACCACGCCTTTCATGGAGATCACATATCTGGACAATATACGAATCCGCTTTTGAAAAACTCGGCTCAATTAAACCGACAGTGTCGAAATATAGTCAGAAAGTAAAAAATGTCTAATTTTGCTCTAGTTGGTGCACATAACGCCGGACGAATTTGGGATCCTTCGGAGAAAGTGTAAAAGAATTTGAAAAAGTTCCTTTTCATGGAGCTATATGTTGACTTGAAGCCGCTTGGCATGCAAAGATAACAAGCCAGACTTTGAATTTTAGCAAGGTTTAGAACAAACGAGTTTAGCAATGGTATAAATGGAATTATTATGGCCTCAAACTAATTAGGTAGGTCAGACCACGAATATTAGAGTAGGGAAATGACTCCAGTGCAGATAGTTACAAATATTCATTCTTTTCTCGGACAATCACGAGTCATCATAGTAAGAAATCAAGGTGATTGTTGAAATAGTAAAGACATTCGATTTACAAGTCAGGACAAGATCAAACGCTGCGTAGACATGAGCTTTATTCGTAAATGCATGTGCATGTGTACATTAGTTGATAGTGTATGCATTTGCATGCATGGAAGTTAAAAAGATTTTTTGCATGAATATGTATGCCTCTGTGAGTGTAGAAGGGCATGATTATTTTGGTTTAGCATGTGCTTTTCTTCTTTTACGGGGGTGACCTTGCACTCCCCGCCACACGCCCTTCCGGTGGCTTGCGGGGTATTATATGTATGGAAATAGATACGCTTTCTTGAACAAATTAACACATGTTAGGGGCCCCCACATTCGTGCAATCTGCATATAAAAAATTGGGATTCATTAGACGCATTATTGTAAGGAGCCAAGGAACGTTGCTATCATGCTGTGTTAAGGCTTCATTTAGATTGTGCATAAGATCCGACTGAAAAAGGCTCATTCGGGAAATTGATTTTATTGAGTGAATTCAGATTCGCTGGTTTCATTCCGACCTCTCGTCAATTATTCGCTATCGAACACACGTCGGCCGCTTGGATCAAAAATATAAAATTCGGGAAATAGACGCCTGAGCTAGCAAACTCCAGGACTACTTCTTAATAATAAGGGATAGTAGCTTAGGGTTGGAGGCAGACAGTGGGAGATAAAATCCCACTTGCCATCTACGGCCTCAAGTGAATAATTCGTTTTGCCGGTTAATACTTCGTAATTTTTTTATTTATGCTCATTCGTTTTATAGTGAAATGTACTCGTAATGGAATATTTTTAAATTATCATTTTTTCTTTGTTCTCAAACTTAATAGATGTTACAAAAATGGAAAATTTATTTCTTTCACATGAGCAGATCATCCGCCCCAGGAATTCGTTTGGTTTATTGCCCACCATTGCCCGCATGTCAACAATATGGCCTTGAAGAATCCTAATTTTAGGTTAGCTTCTCCACATATCTGGCTAACATGCCTATCCTATGAGAGATCACGGGGAATAGTGATGCCCAGATACTGAATAGATTCTACATTCGTTAGCTCGCTATTATCAATTCTGTAATAAGACTGGGGAGAGCAATTCCGTTTCCAGTAGTTTATTGCAAAATGTCTTTTAAGATTTAGTTCTAAATACCATACCTTGTACCATTCCTGGATAGAGTTAAGGTCATAATCCAACGAATCTCTATTTGACTGGTTGCCAACATCCCTATACACTACTGCATTGTCAGCAAATAGGCATATTCTACTCTTGAGTGCGCTATATATATATATATATATATATATATATATATATATATATATATATATATATATAAAGGCTATGATGCTTCCCTGTAGGGTACCCGAAGTTGATTCATGGTCGAATATTTTAAAACCCCCTGATCCATTTTATAACTTTGTGGCATATCCCAAAGTTTTTTGATTTTTCAATTAGCATCTCATGAGGAACCTTGTCGAAAACCTTTTTAAAATCCGAAAATATAGAATAAACCTGCAAGTTATTCTCACCGGATATCAAAACTTCGTGAACGAAAAGAGCAGGTTCAGTCCCGCAAGATCTATCCTTTCGGAATCTATGCTGATCCCTTATCACAAAATTCCAGCTGTCGATATTTCCCAATAAACATGTGACATTTATGTGCTCCACAACCTTTCATGAAATTGATGTCAGAGAGATTGGTCTGTGGCTTTTCTTAACTGGGATTGACTAGGCTATTCCCCATTACCACTCTTAAATACAAGTGTGATGTTAGATAATTATCTAGTGCTCCGCCAATGATTCCCTTAAAATTATTTCTACATAAAGTATGGTGCTAATTCTGAGGTTATCGTCTCATAATCTCGAACGGGAATTCCTTCGAGACCATGAGGCTTGTTTGATTTGAGTGTTTCTAGCTGACGCCATATTCCACGACATGATATATAATTTTATTCAGGTTCTGACTAAGTAATATTACGTTAGATCTTTCATGAATTGGATCAAAATTTGGTAATGGAAATGTTAAACTTCTATAAAAAGAGACGTTTCAGGCGTGATATGGTGGAATAACATGATAAAAATAAAATTAGCAATTTTCCACAAAAATAAAAAAAATATTAATACGACCGGTTTCGATGCAACTACATCATTTTCTGGTGAAGTTGATGTAGTTGCATCGAAACCGGTCGTATTAATAATTTTTTTATTTTTGTGGAAAATTGCTAATTTTATTTGATTAAACTTCTAATTAAAATAAATATTTAAACGGCTTAAAGTAATATGACAGTCACGGTGGCGCAGTCTACTGGAAATCACGTAATACTTTTCCAACTTCAAATTCATAGGATACCAAATCTCTTGACTAGAGCAAAACAAATATCACTTAATTTAGTATATTTTCTAAATATCTAGTGGCAGTCATATTAAAAGCCAACCAGCGATATCAGAGCTGTGAACGCCTTTTACTCAAACAAGCAATCCTAGGCTTTAAATATCTCCTATGCTCGACTGTGATAGAGAAAAAATCTAATTCCATTTCGACGCTACCCATGGCTATGATGACCATGATAGCCAAAACTTGATCATATTCTTTTCGAATTGTACCATTCTAGGTGTGTTTGTAAACTGTACCTTATAATTCACAAGTTCCTGTCAGTACATTTTATTTGTCTTCATTTTGCCATCTGTTCCTGTTTTTCTGCTGTTACCTCGGTTACCACAGTTTTCTCTATTTTCTGTAATGCAATTTAATTTCCCCCTTTTTTTTAATAAATCGCTCCTTCCATTGCCAATATTAGCTGCGCCAATGCAAATGAAGTATCCCAATATTCTAGCCATTCAGAGTTCCTCACCTCATACTTATCCCTTGGTAACATACTCGTAAACAATGGTCTTTTAATCCAACGCCCCCTTTATAGTAACCTCCCCATTCTTCACACACAATTACACACCTTCATCTTCCAACAATCACGCGAACTCACGCTTGGTGTTCTCCCACACTACTTCTTTTTCTTGAGTCAGCATGGAATACGCCTGCTGTCCCTAGAAAAAATTAAATCCAATTAAATCCCTCATTAAATTCCGTCACTCAACCAAATACTTTCCTCGGCGCCTCCAAACCTTACTCGAAGAAGTGAGTGCCTTCTGGGAAAACCCTCCACTCTTTCCCAGTCTTTCTTCCGCATGGGACACTTTGCCTCTGAAACAACCCCCCCTTCACCCCTGTTTCTTTAAAAAGCAGACCTTTCTCCCTTTACAACCTCCCCCATCCGCGTGCGAAGCACTTGTTTTCCCCAGGCGACAGCCAAAAGAGGAAGCGACCCCACCCCACACCACGAGTCGAAAACATTTTAGTGAACCTCTCGTCCGTGCCTCTTGACAAAAGCGAGATTCCATACTCGGTTAAGGCCTCTCCTTCCACCCCACACCGTAGAATCAACCATGTCGACATTTTCCGACACCTTAAACTTCTTCCGGAAGCTACGATGGCACGCTTCTTCCACCATCTACCCAGTGCTCACCCAATTTTGTCCAGCTTCTAAATATGAAGCCAAAAAACTCCCGTCTAACCATCCATCAGAAAGCTTTTTCAACCAATCCCCTTCGGACAACCAAAAACCATACAGCCACGGTCGTGGAACGGATCTGCAAAAGGTGGCGTACTTTCGCCATTAAAGGGGAAACGGGGATAGGAGAGCGTTGTGAAGCAACGAGGAGCAGTAATCACGCAAAGGTCTTCCACGTGGGTTGTGGGAATTCTCTCATTCCTAGGAAGGTAGGGTAGGAGAACACCGTGGTTTAAAAATCAAACTTTTTTAAAAAATAATCGAACCGGGGACCTTCGGTTATCAATCCAGCGTCTTACCATTCTACCAACGGCCCCCCAAAAAAAAATTAATCTCTTCTCCCCTTCCATTCGTACTCTTTATGCGTTGGTCTTCCTTAACATTCATTTTACCTTTTCCATTCCTATCCATAGCCACAATTCAATTTTCCATGGATGTCCATCATTTCGTTTCAACGACCAATATTTCCGCGCCGGGAAAAAGTCACGAGGCATACATGTGCATCAAAGTTTCCCTTACATTTCTCAATACCTTACTCAGAATCACTTTTATCCATTCATTCCTCTTCTTAAGAATTCTTTACCAAAACAATTTGTTGGGTTTTTTCCTTTACTGAGGCTGTCAGTAAGGGAGAAAACGCCTCGAGGGAGCAAAAATGAATGTTGTACGCCACCGATGACGATTCTGACGTGTTTAATTCTAGCGGTGGGAGAGAAGACAAGACATTTACCGAGGAGCAAAGGTTATTATGATAATATCATTTTTATTTGGCAGATTATATTTCATTTTGTTAAATTTCCTCATTATTTTTTATTTAAACTACCATATATCTACTGTGTAATTTCTTTCTCTGTCTGTAACTGCAATGTACATATTAGCGAAAATGTTACTCTAAAATGAATTGAATGAATGAAATGAATGAAATTAATGAAAATGTTACGTAAGTGTCACAGTTTATAATTATAAATTCTTTTACCATCAAACTTTCTTCTTTCACTGCCAATGTATTCAAATTATTATCATACCTTGACGAAATAACTAGCCTGTGAAAGGATATCGCTCCTCCTTTAAGGAATTTACATTTTCATCCAAAATACAACATGATAAACCATGCTGACAGCCGACGGTTTCCTGGTATCACTTGACCACCCCGTTTCTAATGTTTTCATAAAGATGACATCGTTCTCTGTCCCTAATTAGCAAAGCACTATAATAAATTATGGGGGGCCTAGCGGTTGGGCGATGTCATTATTCAGTAAGAAATAAGTTCTGGAGTACATTAGTGCTGAGATTGAGACAACTAAGACTGAGGTACTTAGATTACGGTGCACGTGAGATAAGGTTACTCAAGTAGCAGAGTGGATATTTTAATAGCTACGGAGAACCAATGGCACAGAATATGGGGGAACGATATTCAGGACTACACAATTTAACAGTAAATATCTGGGAGAATGGATAGTGAAATTAAATCTTTTTTCATAATTCCGTCCCTTTACACCACTTAGTAGCTTTTCAATTTTTCACCATGTGAAAATGATGTTAAACATGAATTCTTGTAAAGAGCTTATCATTATATGGTAACTGGTGCCTACCTCTGGACAAGTTCAACTTCATCTAAAGAAAACTTAATATTACTGGCAAATACGTGATAAGAAAATTTTATTTCAGCATTTAAGCATCCAACCGTCACCTCGGCGAAATAATTTCAATTTCTAACTTTCATTTGATGTACACAATTACCTATTTTCCATAGGTTGCGATAAAAGATATGGCTAAAAGTCCTACCATTTATCTATCCTTTCTGATAAACTATAAATTGGACCCATGATAATATGAAGAGAGAGATTAAATAAGAACGCGGAAGCATTAAGAACAATGGTGAATGATGGGTTCGTCAGCCAACAACTACTTTGAGAAAAGTGAGCGGAGCAGTGACCCAAATTTCGGACGTATTCAAGGTCAGGCGGAACACAAAAAAATGAAAATAATGCCAAGAGCAGACAAATATTAAGCGAACAGCTGTGCGCATGTTCTCGCTGGACCGCCTGGCAGTATTTAGCCCGGAGCCCTCCTTGTGGAGGCCCCCTCTTCCTCATCCCACCGCCGCCCGATATTACCCACCAGAGGGGAAGTGGTCACGCCACGAATCCTTAGGAATGCGATGTTTATGTGGGCGTGAGTGAGAGTGCACGCGTCTGTCACCGTCGGGGTTCAGTCGGAATGAACATATTTGATTTCATATGTCTCGGGGACGCATCGTTGCTATTATGAATTATATTTGACACAATTAAACTAACCCCCGAATCTGGCGGGGTCAAGAAAATAAATTGGCTCCCTGTGGTGAAGTTACCAATATGCATGCTTATGCAAACACTCATAGAAACGATTATGATGTGTCATCATTTGGGACGACCGTAGGTAGTGTCTTTTCCGAGTCTGAATGCCAAACAAATCCGAGAAGTATGTAAACGAAACTTGAGCGTTGTGCGATTCAAAAATTTTTTATTGTTTTAATTTTGAAAAATTGTCTTTAAAATCATGTGAAAAGCAGCAGTCAACGAGTAGAGAAGCAACTGGGCGAATTTTTGTGTGGTATAACGATTGAAATTTTTAACGAGCTAGTAGAAAAGCTTATGAAAAAGTAAAAGAGAATGATTTGAAATGTTAGATAGAATGGTAAAGACTTGGCTCCATCGTTGACTTCAACTTGAGACGGATAAATGCATTCCTACATCTTCTAAACGAGTTTCAAGACTATGCCGAAATGAAAAAACCTTGGTGAACTCCTCAGTAAATTTTTATTGATACGACCTCGGTTTCGACACGTTGAATAATCATCAACACATCATAGATACGTTAATTTCTTCCTCTAATTTCTTCGATAATCCTTCCTCATCTGTCAATATTTTCACATGCCAACTCCTTTACAACGCATAGAAACCTGGGCTGTCTAAATAAAAATTCTCAGAGGAGTTCACCAACATATTTTCATTTCCGTGATGGATAACTTCCACCATATCACGCCAGAAAGCATTTCCTCCGTTCAAAGCCCTTGATAGATGTGTTCCACAATACTAATAAGATTGGTAGCATACGTAGACATGTTGGAATGTTATCATGGGCATTCGTGAGTTGTATGAGCTCATTCCGGCGGCAGAGCAGTGAGATGACAGAGATGAGATGAGAATATATCATTTTTGACGTTGCAGCATACAACGTCTTTGTAATTTGGGCGAAAAATTCTAATTTTCCGAAGAATGCTTGTGTGAGTCCAGTAAAGCATTGATCAAACAAAAATTTGACAGACGAGCAAGGTGTATTGAAGATATCAGAAGGAAAAATTATCATGAAACCATAATACAAAGTATTGAGTACGCAGCCAGGAAAACTTCTTCCGTAAGAACCGAAGGAAGAAACCTGAAGAAACTATGTATCAAAGAGAGATAAGGGTAAGTACAGTTTCTGCTCTGATGGGGACGACTAATACACTTGAACAAGAGACAAATTTGGAGTTAAATGGAAAACCACGCCTTGAAATATAATCAAATAATATGTATTCATTTGATTTCGAACTATGGCTCAAACTAACTGAATTTTAATTTCAAAAATGTTTTTCTTGTTTTATCCAAATTAAGTCCTTGAAGATAATCGTTTAAATGAATACACTTTGTAACTTCCACACGATTTTTATTCGTACTACCGGTTTCAACGCTTCGGCGTCATCATCAGCGTTGAAACCGGTAGTACGAATAAAAATCGTGTGGACATTTTAAACGAAAATGAATCTCCGCAAAGTTGAGCCTGAAACCATAGAATTCTTGAAGATAATATTTCATCTCAGGTCTAGATGTTTTATTTTTTTATCTTTTCAATTATCAAATTGGAATCATATTCAATTTTCAAATGTAATGCACGTAAATTATAAATGCATTGTGAAATTTTATGCATAAATGTAAACTGAATGTATTTTACCACTTGTTAAACTGCTAGTATTTAACCCTTTCCGGAAATAATAAAAATAATAGTCATCTATTTCTTACAGTAAATATCGTTACTATAAATAGATTTTTTAAGTCTGTACTGGGGGAAAGCCAGTGAGATCTGAGTTACCGTAAAAACACTTTTAAACTATTTTTGTTAACCACTTTTCATCGAAGAGCATTAGAATCTTTAATTAACATATCAGTTGCTTAATTAAACATGCAATTCGGGAACTCTGCCGTATTATAAATAACAATAATTCAACGTCAGTTTTATCTTCAAAATGAACTTCTGTCACAGCATGCATCTGACTTATGCGGCCTACAAGGCCTCTTGCTCCCGCCCGCTTTCTCTTCTCTGCCGCTTTCCGCACCATGTAACCACCAATGATGGACATGTTGGTATTTCTTGAAATTAATTCGGGGTTTCTATGGTAAACCGTGGGTTTATCATTGAAACCAAGTAAGGAATGCATGCATATGTTGTATATGAAGGTGCATATGCAACGAATATATGTAGAAAATAGTACAAATGATATCATAGAGAATTATTTTCAACTTGAAAATTGTAGGATGATTAATAATATCTTTAATTTTGACAAAATATAGTGATTAGCAGATGATTTTTTCCCGTTCATTCTATTTTCATTTAATTCATCCATCAAAACCTATATCCATTTCTCTCCTACACTGTGCCTGACCGTGCCCTCGTTTTCCCTTTTACTCACCTCCTCCATCATACCACCTCGCTTCCGACCAACCCACTGGTGGAAAAACACTAGATGGTGTCAGCTATTGGAAGAATGAATCACAATAAAGATTTATTCACTGGCATGGTTAATTTTTACCAATTACATTGAAAAAACATGTATTTTAGTTGACGATTTAATTAAAAGGTTTTACAAATGAGGTTGAATCCTTTAAATATATAACTTTGATTTGATAATTCACTTCAAAAAACATATTGTTTGGGTAATTTTCCCTTATTGAAACGATATGCAAAACTTAAATAATTTTACCTAGCTACGAGTCCAAAATGTTAGAATGTTGTAAAATGTTAGAACACATTATTGTCGGTAACATAATGAGGTTTTCTGACAGTAGAAAAATACTAAACCACAACCAGCACGAATTTAGGAAGAGCAGATCTTGCGAAACACAATTAGGTGTTTTCATTCACGATATACTTAGATCGGGAGAAAACAATACACAAGTCGATGCAGTATTCCAAGATTTCAACAAAGCCTTTCATAAAGTCCCACACAATAAATTGCGACACAAACTTAAATGCTTTGGGATCAATGGGAAAGTTATTAATTGTATTAGAGACTTCTTGTCAGATAGCAAACAAATAATAGTCATCGATGGATTGTGCTCAACGGATAGAGATGACGCTTCGGGCGTCCCCTAGGGAAGTGTAATAGGGCCTCTTCTGTTCTTAATATACATTAATGACTTGAACGCACACGTTAGTAGCAATCTCAGGTTATTTTCTGACGACATGGTGGTATACAGGGAAGTAAGGTGCCAACTAGATGGCGAGCGACTCTCTAGATACTTAGACTCAATCTCGGATTGGTGTAAGAAATGTAATGCTTAATATAGAAAAATGCGCAGTTTTGAAATTTTGGAACAAAGGAAGTGGCGAATAGGGCATAAACTACGAAATAGAGGCTTTAGTACTAACTACGGCCAAACAAGTTAAATATTTGGGGGTAGTTCTAACACCAGGCCTTTCATGGGCAGCACCTATCATGCGGTTCCGCTTTAAAGAAACTGGGCTTCATTAAACGGTTGATGGGGAAATGCAATGAGAAATATCAAGAGAGGTGTTATTTTACTCAAGTTAGACCACATTTGGAATATGCCGCAAGTATTTGGGATCTTTGGGAGAAAATCTGGCAAAAAGAATTAGATAAGCCCAGAGAAAATCCGCTAGATTCGTTAAAAATATTTATATTAAGAACATAAGTGTAACATGTCTCTTAGGGGATTTAGTTTGCGAGCCCCTTGAAATACGAAGAGAACAAGTGAGACTTAGAGTTTTAGAAAGATTCAGAAGCATCGACTTTAACGATGACCATAAAGGAACTATAATGGCCCCCACTACTTAGGCAGATCAGACCACAAAGATGAAATGTGGGAGATTGATTCCAATACAGATAGATTCAAATACTCATTCTTTCCCAGAACAATCAGAAATCATAATAGTATGAAACCGAAGTCCCTCTAGAAATATTAAAAACATTTAAGTTGCAAGTCGGAACAAAATAAAAAATTCAAAGATAATTTGTAGGTGCATGTGTATGTTTGCTGGCAGTCTGTGCGTTTGTACAGGTGTGTATGTATGTGTGTGGGGTGAAAGGGTTTTGCATGAATGTATGCCATGTTTGGTTTTTGGACTACACATTTTTGGCTTCTGCATGAAATTCTTTTTTTCTAAATTACGGGTGGTGCCCTAATACCCCCCGCCACACGCCCTTGCGGCGGCTTGCGGGGTATTGAGTAGATGTAGATGTAAATAGGTACAAGGAAGGGTAAAAACAATGGAAATGGTATTCAAGGTCAAGCGAGACACAAAAAAGGAAATTATACGGACAGCAGATAAATATTAATCGAACGGCTGTGTGAAGGTTCCCGCTGGAGCGCCCGGCAGTGGAGTTTATTTTAAGACAGCGTCGATGACCTTCTTTCTGAGGCGCCCATCTTCCCCATCCCACCGCCTCTCGATATTGCCCACCGGAGGGGAAGTGGTCCCGCCACGAATCGTTAGGAATGCAATGTTTATGTGGACGTGAGTGTGCACGCGTATGTCTCCGTCTGGGTTTCGTCGGATTTAGCCCAGCCGTAGAAGTAGCGAGTGGTCTCTGGAGTACTCATTTGTTCACTCTCTCCCTCCTTGACATGAGTGAAAATTTCTGCCATCTCGGTTCTAGCGAGAAGAAAGAACCTTGGGAAGAGGGATCTGCGGACTCACTTAAGAGGCCCATATCAGGTGGACCGCTTGCTTATATAATGACTTCCGAAAAGAGGGAGGGAAGCGTCATGTTTCTTCTTTAGGATTTCATTCCTTAAGAAGCCCGCGCAAGGAAACTAACACCTGGATTTAAGGATGGGACTTTAAAAAATAAAAAAGGGCGTGGCCTTTGCATAATTTTTTCCCTAATAACTGCACAATATAAAAATGTTCCTTCGGTGACATTCAAGCCAACTTTTTGAAATGGATCAGATAGCCTATCAATTCAATGTGACGTGAACCCAAATTGTTTCTGGTCTATTATCAATTACCGTCGTATCTCTTCAAGTTCACGAATAGAAATGACGAGTAATACAGAATCGGTTTTGTAACCATAAGTCTTTACATACGTATTGAGCAAATTTTTGTAACCACTTTCTCGGTTAACCATGTTATGTATTCTTCAAATTTTCATCCAAAATATGTTAATCCTAATTCTCTCCCATAAAATTCTTTTCCCCTAAGGAATGTATTAAGATAAGTGGGGTAAGATGATAGTTGAGCTAGATAAAATCCAAGAGAGATGGAAGGAATATATAAAAACACTTTATGTTAGAGAACTTAGGCCGACAAGGTGATACATAGAAAAGGAACATGACGTAGAAGAAGATAACTTAGGTCCAGCAATACTCGACGACGAAATAGAAAGGGCATTGGAGGAGATGAAAGCAAATCAGGCCGTGGGGGTAAACAACATTCCTTTGGAACTGTTAAAATGTTTAGGAAAATGTGTGACGAAGACTATATGGACTGATTCGTAGTATTTATGAGGAAAGAATCTGGCCGGAAGATTTTGTGAGATCGGTGTTAGTTCCTATTCCGAAAAAGGTGAAGGCTACATCGTGTGTGCACTACCGAATAACAAGTTCGCTTTCCCATGCAACTAAAGTTATTGTCAGGATCATCAAAAAGGATAAGGCAAATGATTACTTAGGGGATGACCAGTTTGGGTTTAGGAAGGAGAGAGGTACGCGTGATGCCATTGCAGTAATGATATCACTAATCGAGAGGAATATAGTATACAATCAGGACGTATTTGCCTGCTACGTAGATTTCGGAAAGGCACTTGTAGCTTGAATTGGGAAAAATTAATGGGTGTACTGCAGAAAATATTGGATTGGGGAGACAGGAGACTGATCCGCAACCTGTATATGTCTCAGACTGCTCAGGTGCGAGTGGGGAACAGAGAGTCCGGATGGGCAGTGTTAGGAAGAGGTGTAAGGCAGGGTTGCCCATTGTCACCGGTACTGTTCAACGTATATGTGGAGGAAATGATTAAAGAGGCATCGGAAGAGCTGGAGGAAGGAATGAAATTCGGAGGGGAATTCGTAAAATCGGTTAGGTTTGCTGATGACCAAGGATTAGTTGCTCCGTCAGCCAAGGGGTTGCAAGCATTGCTGAGTGAATTGGAGGTTCAGTGCGATAAATATGGGATGAGAATCAAAATTAATAAAACAAAGGTTATGCGATTTTCCAGAATTAAATAGGCTAAGCTAAACATTAAATAAGGAGGGGAAAGAATAGAGCAGGTAGAACAGTTTACATATCTCGAAAGTATTTTGGGCCAATACGGTCAAAGTAGTAGGGACGTAAGGAGAAGAATTGCGCTAGACTAAGAGGTTTTCTCAAGGAGGGAGTTGATGACGGGGACGTTGAGTAAGGAGGTTAAGAAAAGACTCTTAAAAACTCTTATATGGAGCGTACGGCGGGAAACGTCGTCGCTGAAGCAGGAGGATAGACGTAGATTGGAGGCTTTGGAAATGTGGGTGTGGAGAAGAATGGAGAAGGTGAAATGGACCGAAAGGAAAACAAATGAGTAAGTAGTGGAGATGGTGGTCTAGGAGAGGGGTTTGTTGAGGGAAATCCTATGGAGGAAGGAAAAATGGATGAAATGCGTATTGAGCAGTAGTGGAATGTTGAAGAAGGTAATAGAGGAGAGAATGTTGGGCAAGCGAGGAAAGGGCAGGAACAGGATAGGGATGTTGGACGGAATGAAGGGAGGAAAGAAAATAGTAATTGTAATAAAAATCATTTCTGTTAAAAAATAATAGGAGTGGTCAGATGATTGTTTTCCCAATTCCTTTCATTTATATATTCAATTCCTCCTTCAATTACCATTTCCATTGCTCTCTCACACTCATACCTTTTGTCTCTTCATCCACATCCCAACAAACCACTATCATATCACCTCTCTTCCGACTAACCCACTGGTGGTGGGTGAACACTAGATGGCGTCGATTTTTCGATATAAGCAAACGCTTTGAAAATTGATTCCTTCTTAAAAATTTGTCAAAAAGCAAATTATTATCATCCATTTGTTACAAAGCAAATTTTAAAAATATATTTATATAGGGAAATATTTACAATTTTTAATAACAGAACTTCGAAAAGGAAAGGAATCACAGAAAAAGATAGCCATAACATTTGTGCGTTCTACTAAACATGGGTTGGTATTATGCAAACTCTAGCTGCACGTACCAAGCACACATTTTGGTTATTACAGTGGAATTTTCCGATTAGGAATAATTTAAAATGTTGTAACTCTTCATTTAATCATTTACAATATTTCAAATAAGTGATGAGTCGTGAATCGTTTGGAAACACTTTAATCATGATTAGATAGAGGGCTATTTAGTTATATGGTCTTAATCTCATTTTATGGAGAGCGAAAAACTTTTTTTTGACCCCGGCTAGGGAATGAAGAAATTTATCAATTTCTTATTGCTCATTTTGTTTTCTCCGCCATTTTCAGCAGACACACATTTAACTTTGCAAAAATTATTTAATCGCTCATTGAGACGGCTGAGAGGGGGCGGAGCAAACCTAAGCCTTTTTATTACATTCTCGGAGCACGTGTGGAGGGGACAGCGAGGGTTGGAGAAAAACTCTGTCCGTCGCGCCCTCAGGAAACCCATGCATGCTCTCACGCCTCCGTTCTACTACAATCCACCTCCTCCGTCGTTCTGTTCGCCTGGGAGAGGATATCACAGTCGCAGAGGAATCGTTTGATAAATTTTGTGGCAAGCACTCACTCACTCCCTCACTGTTCCTCTGATTGTAGGAGGAATTTCTTTTTCATAATGTGCCAACAAAAATCATATCATGTCTTTACTTTAAGCAAATACTTCTTATTGTTTCTCTTAGGTAAATATTTTCCGAAATTATTTATATACAATGAGGAAAACACTGTTTAATGGGAATCAGAAATGTTCACATATACCATACTTTCATATTCGCACCATGATACCTTATACTTTTCTATTGATAACCATTTACATATAAAAAAAGAAAAATGAGGTATTTTTGCCATGGAATACACTGGTAATGTTTTTTCATTCCCATTGGGGAACAAATTAAAAATTAATGAAAAATATAACGCTCTTTTATAATTTTCAAGATAAATAATGGAATATATATGTGGGTGTGTGGATGCCGGCTTTCCCCTTTTTGTACCTATCAGTATTTACATAGTATCAGGAAAAACATAACGACGAAAACACCCCCTTCAAATTATATTTATAAAGTGAAGACCTAGGACGATTTTTTCTTAGCATATAAAGAAAAACACCTACACTCTTCAATCGAAACTGCTTGCTTGCTAAAAATATCACGCAATGTCCTCTGCTTGGGTCGAAGGTGATATTCTCGCCTAGGCGAACAGAGCAATGGAGGAGGTTACAGTGGAACGGTGACGTGAGAGCATGGGTTTCCAGAAGACGCTTTTGGAAGTGTGTTCCTGCCGCTTTCGCCGTCCCTCTCTCACGAGCTATTCAAAATGAAATAAAATGGCTTAACCTTTCCCGTACTAGAAATATTTTTATATTACTCTTTATACAACATTTTTATGAGTTTGCAGGTATGTTCTACACAAATGTTATGATGTAAATAATATTACATAACTTCAAAATATCGATATACATAAAAGACAAGTTTTTGCTACTTTAAATTTGCAAGAGAAATTTGCAACTAGATCAATAATATTGATAGGCACGCCCAGTTCCACAAATATATGCTATGTTAACTTACAGGTATAATAATGTATGCCATTCAAAATGGAAATATTATATTTTTGCATGAATCAAACTGAATTAACCTCGAAAATGAGCGAGCGGACTTCGGGTATTAATTCCAGAGTTATTGTTCTGATATATCTGATATAACCTCGAAATACTGGCTCTCTAATAATACAAACAACAACTCGGACATCAAGAGCGTTTTAGATCATATCCGTGACCGTTATTTATGCTAAAAAAATGCTAAAACTATTACAGAGAAACTCGCTACATCAAACAGTACGCATAATAACTCGTGGAAAAAATAACTGCTGTTCCTTACAAACAATCCAATACTGAGTGCAGCTTTTGACGAGGGGTTTTGCGACCACAAATCCGTACAGAATAATTTTGACGAATAATTAGATTAATATATTATACCGATCCTGAATATTTTTATCGTCCAAGAGGCGACTTCAAAAAATGTTCCAATAAATTAAATTCTTTACTGTCTGAGTACAGTTAAAATGTTTATTTCAACATGGAAAAGCTTGGATACTGCAGTTTATAAAACAAGTATAGCCAATGAAGAAGATCTATAACATAATATGCTAATTATCTATTGCTTGGCAAGCCCTAATTTAGGGTATTGGCCATATGTTTCCTTGTCATCTAATTATGCCTAGGCATTTGGTGTATTGGGCTGAATAAAACGTGTAAAATAGGTTCATACATTTGTCACCTGAAAATTAAAACGACCTCATACGAGGGTCATCCGGAAAGTAGTACCCGTTCGTGAAATAAAGACACAAAATTAAATATTAACAAACATAAAAAATTTTATTTGAAAGAGGATACTTTAAACTACTTCTCAACATAATCTCCAAGCAAATTAAGGCATTTGTTATAACGTGTGACAAGTTTCTGTATTCCTGCTGCATAGTCCTTCGCCGCCAGCTCATTGAGATACAGGGTCACTCCTTCTTTAAGTTCTTCATCGCTGTCAAATCTTTTTCCTGCCAAAAAGTCTTTAAGCTTTGTAAAGAGATGAAAATCTGAAGGGGCCAAGTCCGGGCAATACGGTGGATGGTCAAAAGTTTCCCATTTGAATTGCTGCAAAAGTTTTTGTGTTATCCCAGCTGCATGAGGCCTGGCATTGTCAT
Source organism: Hetaerina titia (assembly GCA_037158775.1). Lineage (NCBI taxonomy): Eukaryota > Metazoa > Arthropoda > Insecta > Odonata > Calopterygidae > Hetaerina > Hetaerina titia. The sequence goes on from CM073779.1 coordinate 32,253,103, forward strand.
GAAGGAGAATGACACCAGTAGACAATAGACCTCGCCGCCGATTTTGTATTGCCCACCGTAATTTCTTTAATGTTTCACAATACGCATTGGCATTAATAGTGTCTCCACGGGCCATAAAATCAATAAGCAATACACCTCGTCGATCCCAGAAAATGGTTGCCATGAGTTTCCTGGTGGACAGAACTGTCTTGAATTTTTTTGGTTTTATTTGGTGAATGAGCATGATGCCACTCCATTGACTGTCGTTTACTCTCAGGTGATGCATAACAAACCCATGTTTCGTCACCAGTAATTATGCGAGTCAAAAAAGAGTCTCCTTCATCAGAATAACGTCCCAAAAACGTCAGTGCTGCAGCCATACGCTTGGTTTTGTGCTCATCTGTAAGCATGCGAGAGACCCATCTTGCACAAATTTTTGCATAATGCAGATGGTGTTTAACAAATTCATGAACAATTGTTCGAGAAACATTGGGAAAATGCTCACAGATGTCATCAATTGTGACGCGCCGATCGTTCCTCACGAATTCGTCAACTGAGCTCACCAGTTGGTCTGTAATGACAGACGGTCTCCCCGAACGCTCATCGTCGTGTGTGTTCCCCCTCCCCATGTTGAAGTTGCGACACCACCGCCGAACAGACGACTCGTCCATTACATTGTCTCCATACACCTCCTTTAATTGGCGATGAATATCACATGGGCGAACGTTTCTTGCATTGAGGAATTTAATCACTGCCCTCACTTCACAACTGGCGGCGTTCTCAATTTTTTTAAACATTGTAAACAATCACAGAAACAACACAGGCAATGCTAGCGTCACGCAACTTGGCTCAGAGAAGGCAGACAAGCCACTGAAGCTATCTGACCTCGTCCAGCGGCTACTCGCGTCGTCAGCACTTCATGCGGCACGAACGGGTACTACTTTCCTGATGACCCTCGTATATCGAGGGGTCACATAAGCTGTAATGAATTTTTAGTGGCAAACAAATATATTATGCAATATGCAAATATATTATTGCAATGAAAGAACATAGAAAAAAGTGCAAGGGTGGCATGTTGTATGAACAAACGTTTTCCTCTGGTTTTCGCGTATGGAATTGGTGGGCTGTAACACTGAAATACATATTCATACTTCCTTTGATATTGTGCATTCGAGAGGATTAAGCACGCATTGATTTAGCAATCTCAGTGACAGGAAACATTTTCAAAGTACATCCATAAATCGGAGCAGGCACGGAAACCTGTTAGATCCTTAATTCTGATTTTTCAATTCTTAATTTTTCAATTTTAATAGAAGAAAGAAATGTACTTCTGGATCCACGCTCACCGGAACGAGGGGGGCATTTTCCTATTAAATCAAATCCCTATGGTTTACAGCCTTAAATATTCTAGACGCTGACTCAATGACAAAGGAAATCGATTATTCAGTACCTCACTTGAGCGTAGTAGGCGGAGTTATCGTACGACATTTAATGACATGAGACTGGGGTGGAGAATAGGCGAGAGTGGTGGATGCATATCTTTACACTTTCTAGAGTCTCAACCTAGGCTTGCACGCAGACGATTCCTAAACACCTCCTAGAATACCATATCCGCCGTGGGGCATTTTCCTGATAAATCTGTCTTTTTGGATTAGAAATTCATTTGTGTTGCCTGATCAACGGAAAGGGATCGAAAACACCTAGGAAAAATTCATTTTTAAAAGCAAGTTATATAAGATATTTCGGCTGTTGTAGAAATTCCGAAGGATCAGAAAATATTCTTTAGCAATATTTTGACTAGCTATTTCCTCCTTTGCAAAATATGGTAACTTTTTAACTTTGTCATTGGAGAGTGTTCGGGAGCATAGAATGTGTACCATTTTCTCTAACGACAGCTGAATAAATATTACGATATGTAAAGAAAGGAGGTCTCATTTAAGTTTTTTTAAGGATAAACAAAATATGTTTAATATAATACAGTTCTGATTTCACATTTTCCAAAATTTGATGGTACACTGGGACCACTCTGGGAGTAAAAGTTACAGTAGGATAATAAAATTCTTAAATGTAAAGCCATTAAATAAAACCATATGCCATTTATGATTATTACTAATAATTGAGCGAGGTATATCTCCATGATATACTTATAAAAGATGATAATAAATGGTATTTTTCAGTTATATATTGACAGCAATATACTAATCAAAACCGAGTCAAAATATAGTAGAGGTTAATTTTTACAAAAAACAACTAGCAATTTTTTTAAAAAGGAGAGATGCATAATGAATTTTTGGGGAATGATCTGGGTGGTCCCTCATTAGGTAATAGCTCAAAAATTACTTTTTTTATGTTTCCGGAAAAACAAAGATGAATTTTTTCATTTGTGAAAAACAGTTTTAACGAGAATAAGAAGGCAAACTTTCTGTGCACTATGCAGATTTAGATGAAGAAAACGTCATTTAGTGCTTTGAATGTCACATTACTGGGAGCTGACATATTCACTTCTTTGGGCCTTTTGGAGATATCAATTTTGAAGGATCTCAGGTTTTCCCGGCGATTTCAGTTTTGTTTTTTTTTTCAAAAAAAGCAAAGAAGTTTGTTGCCAATGGCTTTCATTTTTATGTTAGTTTATTTTTCCAGGGAGAATTGAGCAGCAGTGACTAATAAATAAATAAACGTTAGCATTCTGTTGTGATTACCCAATTTGGACTACATAAGGCAATATGACGTTATTTGTCTTTAATATTTCCAAATTGGTTTCTTTTTAGCAATATTAATATTATAACCACTGCCAATGGACCATTAAGAACTTTTGGACGAGTTCGGCAACAATTCATTTAATCCAATTTATCTCATTTAAAAGGGCTATCTTTCTCTGCTGTATTTCTAAGAACGTCTTTCTTATAGTTCTGGCTACATGGATCGTAGTAAAAATGGCTAGTGTAATAGCTTAGAGACCATATCCTAATAATCCTAAAACCGGCAAAATTGCCACCTCTATCAATCAAGTAACTTGTAGAATACTGAGTAAGAACCTTCAAACCTAAAACCTCCTAACCCGTCAGTTTATCTCTTATTTGTTCAATATTTTAGACATCTAGCCATCTGGGTGGAAAGCCAGTTCGTTAGCTTTATTCGTTCGCAGTTCTTTTCAAACCAAAAGCATTTTGTAGCCGTTTAAATACATTCAGATAATCACAAATATATATTAGAATGAGTTTTATAATATATAATGTGTATTTCTTTAAATAGTCATTTCTTCAGGTGAGGTAAATATGCATTAAAGGCAGTTTGGCTAAAACAGCTCTATTTACGATACCTCTATATTGTGAAAAACTTTTTAGAATATAAAATACCCTTGGTGTTTTTTATGGAAAATAACCTATTTTTTTGAGTGTACATATTACATTATACACCACAAGCAATTGTGTCCCTAATAAATTGCATATTTCTTATGCAAAATTTAATACAAAAAAACAGCGGTATTTGACCAGAAAAAGTTAACACTTAAAATCTCCCGTGAAATGTCATGGGTAAATTACACTTTGACTAAAATTTTATATTTTTGAAATTGCATAAATATCTTCATAAATAAACATTTTTCATTCTTAATACAAGATTAGTACACTGAAGCGTCACTCATGGAAAAGCGGACTGAAAACAAAATATACGCTCTGTATAAAACCTGCTATGTCGGAAATACGCAAAAGCAGCATGAGTACCTACGAATAATATTTGTTACGATGTAAAATGTATTGAAGAAATTACAAATTTTTCAGGAATTTAAATAAATTCTATTGTTCAATAATATTTGATAGCACATGTTAAATTCCATCATCCATGAACATAACTTATAAGCAATAAATTATTATTACAAATTAGTTTTAAAACTCAAAGAGTTTCCAAGCATGCTGTGACGAAGAAATAAGTGCTCCGAGTTCTTTATAATGTGGCCACTTATATATTACACGGTATATTATTCATTTACATCTTAATTAGGGGGATTTCAAGATATCGGATTTCAATCATGTCCACGCAAGTTTGAAACAAATCATTGAATTGCTCCGTAAATGGAGAAGATCATCGTAGCAGGTATTCCAATTAGCCAAACTGATACAAGCAACGATTTCCAAGCACTCCTGCATGGAAATAGGAAAACATTGACACTCAATAAAAGGTTTTAAGATGTGGACAACCTAAGTACTGCTTTATTAATTTTTAATGTGTATGTCTATTTAAATTTACATATTTTGTTTATCAATGGTAATAAATAAACGAAGCAAAGTGGTGGAAAGCAAGAACTAGCAAACATTTAGATACGCCTATCAAAATATGTAAGCCCATCTTGAATCCTAATCTTACACGTCACGCCAAAAAGACGACGGGGTCAAAAGTTTGAGGATACCTTGGCCAGAACTACTTTTGAAAAAGAAAATACATAAATGGAAGGTGCACAGGAGGAATTTCACATCAAGCATCTTTTCTATAGCATACCAGTATTAAAGACACTCCCTTTAAGGGTCTCCTTTAAGGTTTACCTTTGCAACGAGATATTTTGTCGTTGACATTTTAAGCGATATAATATTTCAGTTATGTACATTTAAAACAGGCAGCTGAAAATTGTCGTCTATCTCTAGTGTCGGGAAGGTAAATAAGTTGTATTAACTATTTATCCCCAGGGTAAAATGTGAACAATGGAAAGGAAATTGAAAAAACGGAAAAAGTGACTTGTTTCATATAAGAGCGTATACGGTATTATGGCCCTTCAAACAAAAATTATATTCTCAAAATTTCTTTGGAATTGTGTGTCCGAGTACATTTAAAACGAATTAAGTTCTTATCCGCTTTGAATAAGAGCTAGCCTACCTTAACATGAAGTACTATATATCAACAGTACATATTTTGATATTTGGTATATCATGTGACTCTACGTAATCCACATTTCCATTTTTTCAATTTATTAGAAGAAACAAAGGCCACTTGTTGCGCTTCGTTCGCCGGGGAGATGGGAAACTTTTTCCCAGAAATCCAATCCCAAGCGATTCTTACCTTGCGTATTCTAGGCGCCGACGTAAAGACCGTAGCTTGTCTTATTCATTACCTTACTGGGGGTAGTAGCCGAAGCAAAAGTATGCCATTATTGTGCAGGGCATGGTGAAAAGTGGCTCTGAGAGGGGAATAAGCGAGAATGGAGGGAGAATAATTTTACGCTTCGCCTCTAGAGAGTCTCACCCTGGATTTGCACGAGTACGATGCGTAAACACCTTCTATAACCTCATATTCGCCGTGGGGCTTCTCCAATGCCCCAGCTCTCAACGTGCAGCTAGAAGCGAGAGAGTTCAAAACCCAGAGAGGACATGAGAATTGACTGCGATCCATTATGTTCCTCCTAATGAGTGACAGTACCGGTAATTTGTATTTTGAGATCCCGAAAAAATGAGCAACTGCTTACAATTAACAGTGAGTTGAAATTTTCCTTAAGATATATGTAGATAGTAGTTTTTTTGGGCGAGATTGAGATTTCTCTTTCTAGGTCTCTTCTACCACCTAACTTCTCGTCACACATTAAAAATATTAAAATTACAAATCAATTTCACTAATTATACATAAATATTAATAAAATTAATACGTATAATATCTTAGTATCTTAACATATAGAGACACAATACATTAGTTGCCCAGTTAATTAATGCAAATACTAATGTAGTATTTAATAGTATAATAGCATGTGGAGTTTCCTGCGAAATTCCAAAAATAGCCAGTTTAGTTTGTTAAAATATTCTGTAATAAGATCTGAAATTTTCAAATTGAAACCGAAGCGTAAGCATGAGTTAAATTTGTAGTTTTTACCAATAGCTTGTTTGAAATGTCTTGATATGCTATGTCATCCTAATTTAAGTGAGGAAGAATGGGAGAAAACACTATCTGCTTTTCTAATACAGTGGGCATAACATATTGATATTTTCTAAGAGAGTGGAGGAATTGATTGACAGTTCCTGGCTTAAGTTCCTGATTAAGTGCCTGACTAAAGAGAAGCAAGGTTACAAACAATGTAAAATCGTAAATTAAAATTATGTTTACGTAAATTCATAGAACACATTACTCAAGCACTACTCTAACTTCAATGGTTATTAATTAAATAATCATAATTTAATTTACTTCCGTGAATGTGGGAATGATCATTTATATTCTTGTAATAAAAATGATCACACTTATAAATGCCATATTGATCGCAGAAATTGTATGTAATGTATGAACATTCACAATGATTATACGCATTTACAATTTTCTAGTTCGGTTATTACGATATATTCGTATAATCAAGCGCCAAAATGGAGGGTCCATGTAAACTGCGTCGCTTTTAGACAATCGAGGACGCAGTCCGTCGAAATCTATACCATTGGAAAAAATTGTGAACGAGCATTTGAAGAGACTCTCACTAAAGACACATTTTAGAGAGATGTGAATATGGCAACTCCACGCCTCACTGCAGCCTCCCTTTTTTTTGCAATTTGACCGGTGTTTGGAGCGTATTGAATACGAGGGTAGGCTGAAAAGTGCACACATGCCTGTAGAGCGCGAACAAACACAAATAGCAAGATCGGGGAAAAAGTATATTGAAGTACGATTTGTAAATTTCAAAATCAATTATTTATTTTTCCGCATAGTCACCGTGAAGGCTAACACATTTCCCCCAACGTGTAACAAGTTTTTTCATTCCGTCACTGAAAAACTCTTCCGACTTTTCTCAAATCCAGGACTTTTACAGCTGCCTTCACCTCATCGTCAGAGGTGTAATGATTAACCTTGAGGTGTCTCTTGAGTTGAGGAAAAAAAATAGAAAGACGCATGATCGGGGGAATAAGGAGGGTGTGGAATCAGGTCAAATTACAGGTTTTGCAGAGCCTCTCCAGTTGAGCGCGAGGTGTGTGGACGTGCGTTGTCATGTTATAAGATTATTGGCTCAAGGCTGACTTTAGCACGACAAACTCGACGTCGGAGGTGTTTCACTGTCTCAATCTACTGAGAAGAATTTACCGTTGCCCCTCGTTCCAGAAAATCCGTCACATAAACTCGGTGAGCATCCCAAAACCGTGTCTTATCAACAATTATGGCTTTTCCAGGCTCGCAACCACGAAATTTACTACCCATCGATTTACAGCAGACCTATCAACAGCATCATCACCATAAACAGCCTTTAAACGACGACGATAGCAGCACGCTGCTTAACTCGCGTTGATATAGCACTAAAACTCCCCATACTACGTTTCTCAAAATACACTGGATGAGTGTAACGTTCTCAAACCTGCGCATGCGTGTTGAGGGGGAATATTACTTCCAAATGCCATGAGTGCTTCTGAATGTCATTTTCTTTGTGGCCTACAAGCATGTGTGTATCAGTTTTTAGCTTACCCTCGTACGAAGAAATGAGATATTATTAACTTGTGGAACGAATCGCTATGGAATTTCTATGGCAAACAAAGGAACGTGAGAGAAAACGAAGTCTCTCGAACGCTCAACGGCTATTTCATAAGTTGAGCAGCTCCTACATTGAGGCGTCATGACTGCATTACTGCTTGATTAAAGTCTAAAAATTAATAATCGGTTTTCTTTGAGAGTTTACAGATGATATAATGCAATAGGTTATCATACTTTGTCGTACTAATAGGTGAATGAAGAGAGAAAGGGTAAAACGTTTATAGTATGTAGACCATTGACATTTTTAATAATATCATTCATGGCATGGCGATCGGTAAGGGGGGATAGAAGACTTGATATAATCGAGAGAGATGTTTTTGAAATGTAAATGATGGTGGTAAATAATAGAGGGAAATAATTTTCTCGGGTTATCAAGTACTTTGAGAGAAGTATTGACACAAATTTAGGAACAGTATTCTAGGATGTGACACAAAGGCATAAAAATATCGCAAAGAGCAGACAAATTGCGTGCGAGTGATCTACTCTGTTCGTTTTCACGCCAGGGCGTTAAACAATGGAGTACGTTTTTAGACCAAGCGTTGGAGCCTACGGACCGTTGTCCCCTATCTTCCCCATCCCACCGTACGAATCGGTGGAGAAACGTATTTTTGTGGGTTTTTGAGTGGGGGTGCGCTCGTCTGTCTCCTTCGGATATGAATGATATCGTATTCAGCCCAGTTGTTAAAGTGGCGAATGGTCCCTAGCCAACATTTTTTCAAACTTTCCCTCCTAGCCTTGAATAAAAGAGCCTGCTATCAGGATTCTAGCGAGTAATAATAATAATTTGCCTTTATTTGGGCAAGATTGAGATAGTGGCAGTCCCTTCTTCCATCTAACGATTTAGGAAAATGTGGGAAGAAGATTTTACATGGACTAATTCGTTGCATTTATAGGAGAGGAATTTGGTCGGAAGACTTTATCAAATCAGTGTTGATTCCTAATCCAAAAAAAGGTGAAAGCTACATTATGTGAGAACTACAGAATAATAAGTTTGATATCCCACGCAGCTTAAGTTGTTCTTAGTATCATCAACAAAAGGGTTGAGAGTAAGGCAAATGATTACTCAGGGGATAATCAGTGTGGGTTGAGGAAGGAAGACGTGCCCGTGATTCCATTGCAGTAATAAGATTACTAATCGAAAGGAACTTATTATACACTCAGAACCTATTTGCTTATATCGTAGACTTCGAAAAGGGGTTTGGTAGAGTGAATTGGGAAAAACTAACGAGTATTTTGCAGAAAATAGGAATAGATTGAAGGGATAGGAGACTAATCCTCAGCCTGTACATGTCTAAGGTGCGAGTGGGAAACGGCGGCGAGTGCTAAAGGTTGAGTAAGACAGCATTGTTCATTATCACCTATGTTGTTCAACGTATAAATGGTTTGTATGAAAATCATCGAGAAAAATCTTCGGAAAAAATAGAATTTTTTCAGTTATTGCTACAATGTCTCAAAAGTTTCCGAGTACATACACTCCTCCGAGCGTTGACACGCCCTTGCCAGCGGTGTTTCTACGACTCGAAGGCTCCCTTATACGCGAATTCCAGAAGTACACCCGTGCGAGCTTCTTTGATGGCACTTAGGACCCCATGGTGGGGTCCTTTGAGTGAGGATTTTACTTTTGGGAATAGGAAATAGTATGCCGGTGCCAAGTTGGGACTGTAAGAGGGTTGGGGATTCATCGCGATGTCGTTGCAGACGATCTTTGCAAGCAAATACTCGACTCTGCTTTGGGTTGTCCGTCAAAACCTTCGGAGCGAGTTTAGAACAGATCGTCCGCATTGCCAAATTTTCAGTGATAATATGGGGCACTATCATCTTATAAATGCCAATACGATCTGCGATCATACGCAAACAAACTGACGGTCGGAATTCAGCACCCCACGCACACGTCAGAAAAAAATTTTACCGATATTTTATATACAAACCTTGTTTGTGCAGGAAATGATTATAAGGGCATGGAAAGAATTGGATTTAGTAATTAAAGTCAATGAACTATTTTAAAACGATTTAGGTTTGCTGATGATCAAGTTTTAGTTTGTCAGTCAGCCAATAGATTGCAAGAATTGCTAAGAACGTTGGAAATTCAATGCAATAGATATAGGATGAGAATAAATGTAGATAAAAAAAGGTAATGCGGTTTTTCAGAAATAGAAAGGCTAAGGTTAACATAGGAGAAAAAAACTATAAAAGGTGAAACATGGGATGTAAGGAGAAGAGTTTTGTTAGGCAAAGGAGGTTTCACAAGAAGGAAGGGATCAATGACAGGGACGTCGCCTAAGGATGTTAAGAAAAGTCTTGCTAAAACTTTTATATGGAATGTGATTATGTACTGCGCAGAAACATGGTCATAAAAGCAAGATGATAGGCGTGTATTTGGGTTTTTTTGAAATGTGAATGTGAATAAGGATGGAGACGGTGAAGTGGACGGAAAAGAAAATTAATGAGGAATGAGGTGTTGGATATGGTGGGGATGGGAGGCCATTGTTAGGAGAAACCATAAGGAGACAGAAAAAATGGATGCAAAGCCTATTGATTGGCAATGGGATGTTAAAGACTGAAATAGAGGGGAGAATGTGAGGCAAAAGATGAAGGGGCAGGAATAAAATATGGATATTGGACAGAATGAATGGAGGAAGAAAGTATACAGAGATTAAGAGGGACATTTTTGTAGAGTAGGAAGTTGAGTTCTGTTTTATTAGAAGAGACAAGAGAAATATTTGTGTGTTTGAGCCATCTAACACCTGCCTTAATCGGTAGATTACTCATTATTATGTATATTTTAGTTATCTACGTCGGGATTTTTCCGTTCCTTGCTTTCTTAAAGTTTGCTTTTCAATATTTCGCACACGTGGAAATGACTCCAAACACAAATTCTTGTAAAGGGTTGGCATTTTCGCAAATAAATTGTTACTGATCGACAATGTGGTGAATTTTTTTATCCGGGCTAATTAAATGGAGATTGTGTGGAAACGTTGTGTCCGAAGCACAAATATGATCTGGAATTTAATTTAATTATTTGAATAATTTAAGCTTCGGGGCACGGTAGTGCAAGAGTAGGTGTTGCCAAACTGGCACGAGGCTTTGGATTCGATTCAAACTCTCGTAATGAACTTCAATGATTTCGTCATATATCCCCTCCATTACATTTTCCAACACCCTATCGCCAATCAAAAATACTTCGCATCCAACTCATAGGTCTCCTCACTCAATAATCCTTCCTTCTCCATCACCTAGCCTAATACCTCTGCGTTTGTTTCCCCTTCTTTCCATATTTTCTTCATCATTTTCTTCACAACTACATTTCAAAAGCTTCCAATCAGCACCAATCATTTTGTTTAAAAAACCATGTTTCCGCGCCGTAGTGAAATATGCATCACATACCACAATTTGAACATAATATTTCACAAATATGCTCTTGATTATGATATCCTATTTAACCTTTAACCTAGCCTTCCTACCTTTCGTTGCTTCTCTCGTATTAACAACTTTACACCGTTTAATTTTTTTGGATGTTTGTTAGTAGATAATGAGGATGTAGTAAGTGTTGAACAAAGAACGTAGAGGAGCTCTACCATTAAATATAAATAACTACAGGGAGAAGCTGAATGGACTCCCTAGTTTTCAAAAATCACTAAAGAGCGCGCAAGAAAATTAGCGGAGTGGGAGTAGTGGCGTTAACTGGGGAAAATAGTGTACTTTTTAGTAATTACCATGGAGTGGTCTGATGAGTATCGAGGCTTAGCCGTAGAAAGGATCTTTGATAACAATTATAGTGTGCTGGCAGCTTAGAGGGAACTGTGGTATAACGATGAAGCACATTTCCACTTCTCCGGCTCTGTAATAAGCAACATTTTCGTTACTGGACGGCTGAGAACCCTCGCGAAATTCACCTCTTCATAACCCCAAAGTGCCAAGCGCTGTGCCCTCCATAGGCCTTATTGGGCCTTATTTTTTTAATCTCGAGGTTCAACTGTTACTGCAAACTCTGTGCGCTATTGTGAGAAGCTGGAGAAAATTTTACTCCCCAAAATGGAAGAATATGGCGATGAATATGACACAGAAGCCTTTTGGTTTCAACAGGATGGTGCCACGGCTCATACCGCCCGTCGTTCACGCAAAATCCTCCAAAAACAATTTCCCAGCCACCTGATCTCCTCATGAGGGGACGTTCCATGCCCCCCTTGCTCCCTGGATTTAAGCCCATGTGATTTTTTCTTTGAGAATATCTCAAAGCTGAGTTTTTTCAAAGTTCGACCAAGGACCTTGGAAACTCTCAAGAAAGCAATTACAGATGCCATCGTTGGGATAATGCAAGGTATGCTGAGAAGTTTTCGAAAATTCTTTTGAATGACTCAACATATGCATCGCTCACCAAGGTCGTCACCTGGATGAAAGAATTTTTAAAACCTAATGAAGAAAAATTATTATTCAGAAATAAATTTTTTTGCAATATTATTGGTTGGTTTTTACACAATTTACCCATCAAATCAGGGAGTCCTATCTGCTTAACCCCATATAAGAAGAAAAAAATTGAAAGGGGAGAAAAAGCAGGAACTGTGATTGAGCCCCCAAACACAAAAAGGGAATGTGAGCATGCATTCAAAAGTTAAATATTGGAAATACAACAAGTGTGGATTGTGCATATTTTAAAAAAGCCTTGGGAATATAGTGAAAACAACTCTATAAAATAGTGTGGAACTGTAATGAAAATGGGGATATACCCTAAGACTTCGTAAAAATTAAGACTGAATTAATTACAAAGCAATACTATCCTACAACATGCATTAAAATTCCATTTACATACATTGGGAACCTAATGAAAAGAAGTGGAGAAAATGTTTGACAAGATGAATTAGATTTCCATTTAGGTAAAGGAATGATGGAAGCACTACTGCATTTGATCCTTGAGAGGAGGCTACATTCATATAGCCTGGAAATTATTCCTTAATTTCACTAATATGGAAAATTCCTGTGATACCACTGATTGGAAACTATGATTAAAACCATGAGGAGAATAGAGGAGGCTACAAAGACACGAGGCCCATATTTCAGTTTTACCAGATCCAAAGTACTTAATCGAAGTACAGGGGTGTGAGAAAGAAGCAAAGATTAGAAAAAGGATTAAGAAAAGAATATCCATATTCACCATATCTGTTTAGCTCACATATTGAAAACATTATAGAGAAAATGAAGGAGAAGACTAATGGTGCGAAGTAGAATGGAAGAAAGATACACAGCATTAAATATTTCAGATGATGGCTCCAGAAAATGGTCCCTCCCATGGGTAAGGTGCCTGAAGATGATGCCTATGCATTGAAGCTAATAGTTTTAAATAAAACGTGTGTGGAAAGTACATAGTATTTTTCTTTCACTCAATTTGAATTTCCTGGTAGTCAAACCTAATACCACCAAGTGTATTTGCAGATGACATTGTGACCCTGGTAGGATCTGCCGTAGGTATGAATAGTACATGTATGCTCAAAATTATATTGACTGTTTTGGCAAAATGGAAACTGAAAACATATGAAAATAAAACCAAATCTAAAATGAAAGTTTCTATAAACAGGGCCACACCACTTGTAAATTTAATGTTAGGGTAATCAAAGATAAGCAAAGTAGAAGAGTCCTGACACCTTAGAAGTATAAATACAAGAGATAACAGATGCACCTCTACAGTGACAAGAAGGGTAGCCTAGGCAAAGAGGGCATGCAAAAATAAAAGAAATCTTTCCAAAATCAAATGCATCTAATTCGAAATTATAAAATCTTCTTCAACAAATATAAGGAACATATGAGTATTAAGGGGAATTAAAGAGGAATTACCATCATAGGAAAAATGAAACTGTGCTACTGTTGGTCTTACCTTGATCTTTCTTATCATATATGTACGCTCTCTCATACTGCCTACAAATGAACTCATAGTACCTCGTGGCTAAATTGGATGCATTATAGAGTAATCACACCTAATCATTTAGTCCATCTTTGAGATATGGATTTGTAATTACCTGAGGCTAGTGCAACTTGTAACAAAAATAGGTGAGCTGAGAAATTCTTCCATTTTCCTTTATTTTTCTGCACAGTTTTGGAATAACATAGTGTACTTCAAATTTTATATTAATTATTCTTTTAATTTGGTCAAATGCTATTTCCTAATATGTATTCCCTACTACTTTCACAGTCACTTCACCCTTAGTCATAAGACCCTTTATTTATTGGAATGCAGCACATTTCCAAGCCATCCTGCCTCTCATATCTTTTAATTTCCTCAATACCTCTTGCTCTCATATTTTCCATCATATGTTTTTCATCAATTGCCCTAGGCTTCCCTCAGTAATTCTTCCCCTCTCAATTCTTACTTCCATTAGAGCCTTCAGTAAACTACAATAACTGAAAGTTATTTATTAGTTATCTTGTTCCTCTTGTGAGTGTTTTCTGCCTTCACATGCTCCTTGAAATACTTCTTCATTCATGACTATGTACATCTCCATTTTTATTGTATCATGCTTCCCCCTAAATCCGAAAACTTGGACCAGTTCCATGTTTTTTATTAGTATTTCCTTGAATATTTTCTTCCTGAAGTAGACTCCAGAGATTTGCCTCAGTTTTAACCCTGTTTACCCTGAGATTATTATATCCACTTCTCCATTGTTGCTAAAATCCTGTAACACCTTTTAACTTTTCTGCAAGTATAGCTATGCCATCTACAAGTAGTAGCAGAGTTATCCTTTTCTTTTGAAGTCCTACCCTACCTGTTACTTTCTACTTCATCTCTTCAATGGCCTTTGAATTAGACAGTAAATGGCAATGCCAATATTTAGCAATCAATCCTTACTGTTCCATTATTTCAAGTGCCTACCCTGTTTTCACCAATTTCTTTGCCATTACTTTGCAATGTCTTCACCTTCAGTAAGAAATAATCTTACCATTTATGTTGCAAAGAGAGTTCATATTCATCAGCCCTTCTATTCACTGGGAGTGTAATAACCTTCACTATTAGAGAATGATTTAAGGTGTCACTTTGTGGAAGCGACTCATATCAGAAAAGAAATACTTAGTCATTCCACATAAATTTATTAACACAGCCTAGGTTTCAACTTACAAAGTCATCTTCCACCGAAATAAACACACAAGTTTCCCTTCTCTTTCCCCTTCTCTCACTTCATAAACATCTCCCCTCTCCTCTACTATATAAAGCTGTGTGTCTTGTGGACTTTACCTGATGATGACTTAGTAAGCGATGTTAGGAGTCAAATATATGTGGAATAACTAAGTATTTCTTTTCAGATACTTCACTTTTATGCTAAGGATTTCATCTCCTTTCTGCCATGCATGGTTCAAAGTATAGTGTTAGAGACAGAGAAGGCTATGCTGAATCAAGAATTTCAAGTTAAGCACACAGACTTCACCCCAATGGACATAAATGGATTAAACTGAATGTCGTTTTGCCTTTTACTTCTGGGTTGGCAGGCAAGGACCTTTCCCCATTGCCAAATCTGACTTATGTTTGGGAGAACCTGAGTGAATCAGATACTGATTATATTCTGTTTTTTCTTTGACCTCAATGTTGAGATTGACCTAACTTTGGAGTTTAATTAAATGTTCCAGCTTATCATCGCATGTTTATGACTATATGGCTTATAGTATTCTTTCATAATTAAAGACACCCTGCAAGTTTGTTTTAGATAGTAGTATTATAAAATGATGCTATGCTTTGTACTAATCCACCATTCATATGGCATTGTACTTGGATTGAATATTGTGAAAAATGAACTCGATATTCATACCCCCTAATTATTCTATTTCCCCTACACACCCAACCTATCAAACTTATGCTGCTGGCTCAACAGTAAAATCTTCCTAGTCTGAATGATTCTCATATTATAACATTTATTGCTCTAACAAGCACAGTTCTACATTCATTTAAATTCAGATAATCCCTCACCAAGTCAAGGTTGTAGTCCCTAGGAAGGGTGAATTGATGTACAGAATAAAAATGATGGGGAACTTGGAGTCACTACTTGCAGGAATTTGTAGAGGAGAAAAAAAACAGTTGACTTATTCGTTGAATGTGTAATATTACTTCCTTTAGTAAGTTTCTGCCACTGCAGATATTGCTATTATTCACTCTGCAAGAGTAGTGAATATGCAAAAAGTTGAAGTTTCAAAGCATTATGAACCAAACATTAGGGTTAAATGCATGGCACGTAAGGAATGGACACAAAGGAAATGAATAGTATCCATTCTGGAAATGGATATCAATTTTAATTTTGAATTGCCAGGAAATACAAGTAATTGGTGATGAATCTCTTTAAGTGAACATTCAAAAAAATGATTGTGTGCCCCAACATAATACTACTACATTGCATAACTTAAATTAGTTCCAAATCATTTTGAATTAACTGCTGCAAATTCCAAATAGTTCCACATAAAATGTATCTATTGAAAAATAAATGCATAATATTCAAATAATGGCAAGTGAGCATCCAAGTTAGTGGAAGACAAAGTATATTAACATAACATGCAATGACAAGTTAGTCTCAAATGAAGTGAGGACAAAAAATTGAAAAATATGAACTACTGATATCTACAATTAAATGCTAAACCATGACATAGCCATACATATTTCCAGGTCAAAATATAAGTAGAACAATTTAAATGCTTCTTCTAAAGCACTCTAACATACCACTGAATTATTAGAGATACCATACATTAAAAGTTTCCCCAGCTGTAACAGAAATGTCCAGAAAATAATTGAAGCAGGTCATTTTTCACACTTTGGAAAATATTTCTCATTTACTTCTGTGTAACTCAATACAGATCAATGTAACAAATTGTTGCATTGAGAAAAAACGTCCTTATTTGGCAAAGAAAAAAATTCTCTTCAATCAAGACAATGCGTGGTATGTAGTTTCGATGGCATAAATTATAGAATTAATGTTCTAATTATATCAACACCAACCTCATTCACCAGATTTAGTCCTCAGTCCTAGTGATTTTTTTATTAACGGATGACTCTGTTAAAAGTTACTCTTGCGGCATCTTCTACAGTATCATGAAATTGTCAATGCAGACAATTAGTTGTTTTGAGTTGTCCATAATCAATAATAATAATAATGCGTTGTTCATTTTGAAAAATAGTACAACCATATTAAATGTCATCAATAAAAATATTACATAATATATAAACATACAAGTAAGTTCTTAAATGTGCAGAAGATTATCAAAAAAGAATTCATCATATGAGTAAATGAATGACTGCCAAGAAAGTATCCGGGGGCACACTTCAATGTTAGAAATTGTAATTGATTTAATTCTTTATTTCCAGTGAATTAATTTACTTTTTGACATCATGTGATTAGAATCAGTCAACACACAATTTTCAGTAGTGACTGCATAACCAATCCCTGAGACAAATAACTTTGAGGGACAAATTTGGTGTATGTTTTTATTTTTGAATAGTCTGGGGAAAAAATGTCACAAGCAACAGAGGATCTATTGTCAAGGACCCCTTGGAAGAGCTAAAGTTGTGATAATGAAAGAACTGTCACTGTTATGAGGCCAATATTTGCACAAGAACAAATTTTCCTTTTGGATATTATCAACACTTTCTATTTTGCTCCTTGGAATTGACTGAAGTTGTCAATTATTGTGTCGCCTGATCAAGTAATGATAACAGAATATCCAAGGTTGGCAGTCGTCTTCCATGTTGCTGTATTCTGTTTTAATAGCAGTTCTGATTTGCAAATAATTTGGAAAGTGATTTCATAGCATGTCATTGATTGTCTACCAAGTACCATTGTCTAATCAATTTGAAGATATTTTCCATTCAATCCTGGCTTAAATTTCAAAATGCTCATGCTACGGAAAGCTATCCTGTGCAATTCATTCTACAGTAATATCACAGGATTTGTGGTAGCATTCTACACATTTTCAGTTCGTTTGATGATCTAACCATCTTATTCCTCAGGAAGGCCCTAGAAATGATCTTTTGCTTCATGGGATACCAAAACACCAGGTTCGACCTGCCTTCATTTACAGCCCCTTTCATTATCTTCCTGTGATGACCTGAATCATTGAAATTGAGGTTATATAAGAGCATGTCAACATCCACCAAGAGTTGACTTAGCGTTGACCAATCCATTTCAATTCAAAAAGTCTGAAATAGTTTTGGCTGAAGTCTTACACACTGAAAACAATTGTAAAGTATCTGCAAGGATCTCAAGATCATATACTTCTTCCTAATAATGAATTGATCCCAGTGTTAACGTGATTAGTTAAGACTTCTACGGTCAAATTCACCCTCATCTTGCAATGTGACCAAAGTTGTAGATGTGCCTCTGTCAGGGTGAATAAACTGAGGGAAAATGCCATTAAATAATACCTAAATATACATTTCAGCATCAAATAAATTTGGCCTCATTAAAATGAATAATGTGAATAGTAATAGGTAAACAACATGTATATAATTTAAAGAAATTGGTTGGTTGAATTGAAATAGACTTTTATGAAAAGTTATATACACTGTTTAAAGAAAATAACTACTCATCATATTGCTAACTAAGTATAATGGAAAAGGTGATAATTCACATTAGTGGGGAAAATACAGCACCTCATAAGGAAGCATCATCATCATGGGTTTTAAGATAGGTAGTATTCTGCATCAGAATCAAGGAATTTTTAAAGAGAATCCTGCTTCAATGATAAAGGATCAATAAACAATGATTTTGACCATTGGTCTAAGGTAGAGGATGTAGGTATGGAAACAGATGATGGAATTTGCAGGGATTAAACCCTGGAGACTGTGTTTTGATTGGAGGATATGAATGCACCAGAACGGTTGGGAAAAATATAAGAAAAAATACCTTGGTGGAGATGCAAAAATTCACTTTTTGGATCATAATTGTCCATTACTAAGATTTTGAGTATTTTTATTTCAAGGTATTCTACCGATTAGATGCAGGTGTTAGACTTACCCTAATTTTTATTATGTTTTATGTATCGTGGAAATTTCCTCGTCATTATCTTAATAATTAACCTTTCCATTGATCAGTTTCAGACCGCAGCCTGACCTTTCCTTTCCTAACACTTTGCCAGTCATCTGATCCATGAAGTTATGACATAAGATGGGATAAGAGATAGTTCTGCAATCGCCCAGGCACAACTTCAATTCCGGAGAAGTCGTACAGCCCCAATAGCATGGTGGGCTTTCGAATTCTCATCCCGAACCCTTTACCCTGCAGTCGATCTTGGATCAGTTGTTTTGCTCCATCCTCTACAGTATGGTGATACGGGTCATTATTTTCGATCCTGGTACCAGGAGATGATCACGAAGCCTTTCTAACTTATGCTATATGGGCTAACAATATAATCCAGCTTAATTCTAAACTCTAAACTTCCTGTGAATAAAAAACAAGTCACCCACGGCTTTTCTACTGATTCAAATAAATAGATATATCCGTGATCTGACTATCTGCCTAAAGGGTGATAAAACAAAGGTTGATGCTTGTTTTTATAAAAACATTTGTAGCAATGTGAGCGAAACAAAAATTATGCCATCTATAAAATATAATTCAAATATATAACACTCAGCGTAAGAGCAACAATATAGTTCTTCACAGGTAGCTGGGGTGAGTTGGACACGTTCTGGCTGGAGCTCGCTGAGAAATATCCTTCCATTTCAGCCGCAAGGGAAAAAAATGAAGCATATTTTAGCAATATTTTCCTAATATTCTTCCGTCAATGAGCTCATATGTCTGTCATTGGCATACATTTTGTATGTTTGTACAAACTCATTATTGTTATCTACCAAATTCACGCATTGTCCGTGCGCATTTTCTCTGCCCAGTTTCAATTTCGTTATTTTATTCTTTTGTACCTGACCCTCACCATGTCAGAGTAGCATATGGCAGGGCGGATATTTTGTTCTTTTATACTTTGCATTTTTTCCAGAAAGAAGGATATTATTCCCTTCAGCCAATTAGCGAATGTATGTGGGTGCTATTTTTTAGGCAGTATATCTAGATTCCCATCATTATATTCTTGAGAATCATAATTGAGGTGGTTTCCCGTTGCCTTCCTCAATAGTGTTTTTAACGTGACACCATCACTTAATGGCCGCCCCACTGGGGTCAGACGCCATTGCAGCCGCCTCACTGAGGAACAGATGCTGCGTGGACTACCTTTCGTCTGGCTCCTAACCTTTGACCTATCTGGCATGGGTGACCCTTCCAGGAGTAATTATTATTACTCCCGCCAGCACAGCTCTAGGGGTCATCGGAACACACAAGCCCTTCCACCACCACAAGGTTGTAGTCCATGGGAGGGATTCGAAACATTTGATAGTGATGGGGGATTGGTATGCGACGGTAGGCGAGGGAAGAGATGGTGGTGAGGTGGGGGACTATGGATTAGGCACGAGGAATGAACGCGGGGAGAAAGCAATTGAATTCTGCAGGAGACAGGGGTTAGTCATTACTAACACATGGTTTAGACACCACAAAAGGCGTAGGTATACATGGAAAATGCCAGGTGACTCAGAAAGGTATCAGTTAGGTTATATTATGGTTAGGCACAGGTTTAGGAACAGTGTGATAAATTCGCACAGTTTCCCAGGGGCGGATGCGGACTCTGACCACAATTTAGTTGTTATGAAATGTAATGTTCGTTTCAAGAAGATAAGGCAAGGGCGGCGGGTTAGGAAATGGAATTTAGAAGCAGTAAATGGATTAACGAGGAAGGAGTATCAGCAGGCTGTAGAGAAAATGATGGATGACGGTAAAGAACTGAGTACTATTGAAGGAAAATGGGAATGTATCAAGCAAGGCATATTGGAAGCCGCTAAAGACACTATAGGAACCGTTAATGGGAAAAGGATAAGGAAACCATGGGTAACGGATGAGATGATTGCAAAGATGGATGAGAGAAGAAGATGGAAAAATGTAAACACAGAGTTAGGCAAAATGAAGTACAAAGAGCTAAACAATAAATTGAGAAGGGCCACAAATAAAGCAAAAGAAGAATGGTGGAAAACGCAATGCACGGATATGGAAAGTCTACAGAAGAAGGGTGAAATTGGTGCTCTATACAGCAAGGTTAAGTTATTGTCGGGAAGTAAGAAGGCAGGATCTGTGCTAACAGTTAAAGATAAATGGGGTAAGATAATAGTTGAACCAGGAAAAATCCAAGAGAGATGGAAGGAATATATAGAAACACTGTATGGTAAAGAACTTAGGCCGACAAGGTTAGACATTGAAAGGGAACATGATGTAGAAGAAGATAGCTTAGGTCCAGGCATACTTGACGATGAAATAGAAAGGGCATTAAAGGAGATGAAAGCAAATAAGGCTGTGGGGGTGGACAATATTCCTGTAGAAATGTTGAAATGGTTAGGAAAAGGTGGGAAGAAGGCCATATATGGACTGATTCGTAGTATCTATGAGGAAGGAATCTGGCCGGAAGATTTTGTGAGATCGGTGTTAGTTCCTATTCCAAAAAAGGGAAAGGCTTCGTCATGTGAGGATTACAGAACAATAACTTTGATATCCGACGCAGCTAAAGTTATTCTCAGGATCATCAACAAAAGGATAGAGAGTAAGGCAAATGATTACTTAGGGGATGATCAGTTTGGGTTTAGGAAAGGAAGAGATACGCGTGACGCCATTGCAGTAATGAGATCACTAATTGAGAGGAATATAGAATACAACCAGGACGTTTTTGCCTGTTTTGTAGATTTCGAAAAAGCGTTTGATAGAGTGAATTGGGAAAAATTAATGCGTGTATTGCAGAAAATAGGAATGGATTGGAGGGACAGGAGGCTGATCCGCAACCTGTACATGTCTCAGACTGGTCAGGTGCGAGTTGGGAACGGAGAGTCCGAATGGGCTGTGTTAGGAAGAGGTGTAAGGCAGGGTTGCCTATTGTCACCGGTACTGTTCAACGTATATGTAGAGGAAATGATTAAAGAGGCATGGGAAGAACTGGAGGTAGGAATGAAAGTCGGAGGGGAATTCGTAAAATCGGTTAGGTTTGCTGATGACCAAGCATTAGTTGCTCAGTCAGCCAAGGGGTTGCAAGCATTGCTGAGTGAATTGGAGGTTCACTGCGATAAATATGGGATGAGAATCAAAATTAATAAAACAAAGGTTATGCGATTTTCCAGAATTAAATAGGCTAAGCTAAACACTAAATAAGGAGGGTAAAAAATAGAGCAGGTAGAACAGTTTACATATCTCGAAAGTATTTTGGGCCAATACGGTCAAAGTAGTAGGGCCGTAAGGAGAAGAATTGCGCTAGACTAAGAGGTTTTCTCAAGGAGGAGGGAGTTGATGACGGGGACGTTGAGTAAGGAGGTTAAGAAAAGACTCTTAAAAGCTCTTATATGGAGCGTACGGCGGGAAACGTCGTCGCTGAAGCAGGAGGATAGACGTAGATTGGAGGCTTTGGAAATGTGGGTGTGGAGAAGAATGGAGAAGGTGAAATCGACCGAAAGGAAAACAAATGAGGAAGTACTAGAAATGGTGGGGGAGGAGAGGGGTTTGTTGAGAGAAATCCTATGGAGGCAGGAAAAATGGATGAAAGGCTTATTGAGCGGTAGTGGAATGTTGAAGAGGGTAATAGATGGGAGAATGTTGGGCAAGCGAGGTAAGGGTAGGAACAGGATAGGGATGTTGGACGGGATGAAGGGAGGAAAGAAGTACACCGAGATGAAGAGGGACCTGATATAGATTAGCTTGCTAGGTGGGGAGTCACAAAATGTTTATTTGATAGTTGTGTCCATCCAAAAACCTACCTTAACCGGTAGATTACCTAATAATAATAATATCTAGATTCGTGATAATTAAAGTTGGACTGAGATTTTCTGGTTCAAATGATTTGCAATTTCTCTTTGGAATAAATTTTACAAATGCTGTCCTCTACGAGGCAGACACTTCGATTTTTTAGATGTAATTAAAATCCCATGGGTAAAAAAATGATTTTGCAGTAGCTATTTTCTGACTTTGTTTGGAAATTTTTCTTCCCTCATCGCCCTAGAAGGTTCAAGAAGTGACATTCTTTCCCTGACACGAGGTAACAATTTTCTCTATTATTTTCAGGCGCTGGGTAGGCATATTTGTTCAAGGATTTTTGCCTTATATTCAAAGTGATGCTTCCAGATCATTATACTATTTTAATTAATAATTTGGTCGACGGGTCGAACTCAGAGCCAAAGCCTGGCTAATTTTCAAAAGGATTAAGTCTGGGTCTTAAGAGATAATAATCAACTTTCTTCTCTTTATTCCTCGCTTTCTTTAAATACTCTTTATATTTCCTGACTGGGGAACTTACGCTTTATTTTATAACGTTTCGTTCCTTTACAGTCATGCGCCCTGAAAAAGGTATTCTTTTATTTATTTTCGCTTAAAATTTCATTGTCGAGCAAGAGGAATTTCTTCGGCCGTTTATCATAAAAAGGGTTTAATTTTTGTGATCGCCACTGAAATACGGTAGCAAGACACAAGAAAATTTAGTCAATATGTTTTGCCGTGGCAGGTTTATTTGTTTATTTTTTTGGGATAGTTCTTGAGTGATAGCCTTTCAATTTAATGCATGTGAGCCCATTTCTAGCGATATATAATTGGCTAATTCTGGGATGTCCTGGACTGAACTCTACGATACAATACAATGTTAATCAACAATTTTCGCAACAAATCTCGTTCCATACGACTATTTTGCATGACGTGAAATATTTTCTGCCGACCACACTTCCGCCATTTACCCTGGTGGATTTTTTTAGGTTCTGGCATTTGCATTCGTTCAGACGCATGATATCCTCTCATTAATAATCTCAAGAGATGAGTTAAATTTTGTGCATTTGGGTCTCCACAAATCAACATCTTTAAAGTTTTGAACTTATCAATGTTTTTGCGGTGCAACTCAATGCGGGAAAACAACGAGAAAACACTATTATTTCCCCTTCTGGAGAAAACTCATTTCACACAACCAAGAAGACTTTCAGGTCAATATTTTGCCGATTTCTATTCCTCATAGCCGCTTTCGTCAGAATTGCTAATCCTCTGTCTTGTTCTCAATTAACTTTTGCTGGCAAGTTATCCTGTTCTCAACTCTTTGCCCTCTCCAAATACTTCACATCAAGGGGTCTCCCATTTCTTGTATCCGCCAAGTGTATTTGGGACGCCAATGAGCTTTCACCAGTCAATTTCCTTTTGCTTAATTGTTTTCTTTTTGACATTTTTTCACAAAAATGTCTCATATTTTCTCGATCACAGAAAGAAACAACATTCTTGCTACAGCAGAATAATTTCAAGGTTTGGTAATATTTTCAAAATATCTTTTGCTATCTTTACTACTGCATTCTTGGTTACGGGTGGCATCTTGATAATGTTGTTTGAAAAATGTGATTGCATAATAGCTACTCTTCCTTTTTAATTTTTTCTCCCATATCCTAGTTTTTTCCGGCTTGTTGTTCATAGTTCCGACTACATATCTTTTACTCCTTTCAGTTTTTTGTAATATTTTTCCTTATTCCTGTCGTTATCCGTGTTTTTTCTCTTTTTCCAGCCCGTTTTTCCGCTCGTGATCGATGGTATTTTGCCATTAATATTAACGGGATTTGGTGTTTTACCATTATAGTTTGAATGATTACGCTTCTGAAAAAAAAATGTTTAACTATAAGAGAAATCTTTCACCGCTTCTTACCGTAAGCATTGCATGATAAATATTTTTACAGTAAAGCAAACTATATATTAGGCCAATACAATAAAAACAAAACTGAATATTTATCATATGACTTGTTGCATCCGTATAATTTACTGGCCTGAATGATTACCCCCCCTAAAGTGACCAATTAAAGGCGTGGGTCCAGGTATGCGATATCACCACTGCTGACTCGATGTGAACTAAGAACCAAGAGTAGTGTTAACTGATAACTAAGTAGTAGCGTGGGTGATATCAGCGCTGCTGACTCGCTATCCGAGAGGACACTTGGGCTGGGCCCCTCTGGTTGGAAATGCCAAGCGGCACCAAAGCAATATATAAGAATATTACTGTAAACTCTGTTTTCCTGTATTAAATCGGTACCGCCGTTGTTCACCCTTTTATTTTCCCCCGTCTCTATCGACGAACACCTCTCCGCGTCACCACCCACCAAACTCAAGCTCCCATTTATCCTCGAGGCAGCCACTTGACTCGTGGGGTACATTCTCTTGTCGCCAATATCCCCTCGAAGAGGCGGGGATACGACATAAAAACTTGGTGTCAGATGTGGGGTAATGCTTGTTTGATTGGGTTGGACATTCGGAATTGAGTGTTGGGTAATCTTCGTTGGCACCGTTGTCGAGGACTCCATTTGCCACTGCCGTAATCCCTGAGACCAGGAGGAAACTTAGGATTTCCGCCAAGAGGACCTGCACACGGACGGCTGACGTAGGGAACGTCGACGCACCGCTGGCGAGGGGCAATCGATGATTGATCGAGCATCGGAGGAGGCGAGCCAAGGAAACGCGGAAGGATTCCCACCAGCAGACGTGCAGGCCACGACAGGGCATTGCTCGATTTGCTGACCTTGTAAGTAAACCACGCTTGTTTCCCTTTTACCCTTCCCATATAAATTAATTCAGTAGTGGTGAGGCGATAATATTGTGAAGATGGAAGGGATTGTAGATTCCAGTGATAGCCGTAATTACTGTGGAATCGCAGAGGCGATGAGAATAATTAGTGAACCTTTCAGTGGAAATAAGAGTAGGCTACGCGAATTTATAGAAAACGTCGACGTAGTTTTTGATCTGGTTGATCCTGCACTGCACGATAGGTGGTTGAAATTCGTGAAAGCGAGGATTCCCGGTGATGCGCGTTCAAAAATTTCAGCTAGGGTTAATACGCACACGTGGCCGTTGGTTAGAGATATGTTGGAAGAAAATTTTGTAACGAGGCGTACGTTGGACTTCTACGCGTGTACCATGTTCAATTCTAAGCAAGGACATAGAGAGAGCATTGCTTGCTGGGGGAGCCGAATGGATTCCATGCAATCCGATCTCTGAGAGGCAGCTAAGGTGTCAGCTCCTGAGGAAATTAGGGGGGCCGTAAATTTAATTGACCACTTGGCTAAGGCATGTTTCATCCAAGGGTTGGCAAACGAATGCATCCAGACTATGGTGAGGAGCAAGGGTGATTTGATTATGTTGCCCTCTGCTGTGGAAATAGCACTGGAAGAGGAAAGCGCCATCTTGTCACTGAATCAAAGTGGAACTCTGAGGCATCCTTTGAGGTGTGAAAATTGTGGGAAATCTGGTCACATCTCGTCACAGTGTTTTCTAAATGGGCCTAAATAATATCAAGCCAAGGAAATACATTTTGTAGAAGGAACAAGTAACTCTGAACATGTGGGGAATAGAACGCGTATGACACCATCAAATAACTCAGAAGAAAAATGAGGTTACAGGTTGGCCGAAAGGAGTAAATGTTTCCGGTGTGGAAAATATGGGCATTTCGCCAGTGATTGTTGCAGTAAAGCAGTGTGGCCACAGCGTTCGAAACCACTACTGAGAGGAGATGAAGACATAGATGGAAAAAGGGGCTTTAAACCAGAAGCCGTCGGGCAGGTGAATATGGCCAGGTTAAATGAGAATGATAGTGGAGATTCCTTTACCTTCGAATGCGATGAATGTGAGAAGGACGAGGTGTGTTTACTGTTGGACACGGGGGCCGACGTAAGTCTAATTAAGGGGAATGTATTAAGGAAAGGAACCAACTATTTCCCTGAGGAGAGAATAGCTGTAAAAGGAATAAAAGAGGGTCTCATACAGCCCGAAGGAAGAGTTAATTTAACATTAAAGTGCCAGGGTAAGGAATCCACCGTAGAGTTTCACATAATAGATGACTCCCGTTTGTCTCTTAGCTTTGATGGAATCTTGGGAAGAGATATGCTTGGGGAATTAGGCGCTGTGGTATATGTGAAGCAAAAAAAGTTACACATGAGGGGGCTGACAATGGAGATGGATTAGCGACCGAGAGCAGAAAAGGAAATGAGAAGGAAGCTGACGATTCCCGCCCGCTGCGAAAGTTTAGTGAAGATCCCAACCCCTTCTACAGGGGAAGGTCTATTGGCAAAAGAGAGAAATTGCGGAAAGGGGTTTATCTGGCTGAGACTTTGACTG
This sequence comes from Hetaerina titia, assembly GCA_037158775.1. Lineage (NCBI taxonomy): Eukaryota > Metazoa > Arthropoda > Insecta > Odonata > Calopterygidae > Hetaerina > Hetaerina titia. Next base: position 32,279,715 of record CM073779.1, read on the forward strand.
TTGGAATCACCGGGGAATGTATATCTAGCATAATTAACACCACCGAGGTGGAAGTAGATTGTGGAATACCCTCGAAATTATTGAAAAAGATAGAGGAAGAGCCGCTGGCTGGAATTTCACATGTGGAGGAGTATGTTCGACCTTGTGAGTCATGACAGAAAAATAAGGTGACTCAAAGTAAAACCAAAATGCCGTTGGTCATCACCACGACCCCGGAGTTCGTATTCGAGAAATGCAATGTGGACATCGTGGGACCTTTAACAGCAACCTCTAATGCAAATAAGTATCTGCTGACATTTCAGGACGACTTGTTCAAGTATACGGAAGCCATTTCACTACCAGACCAAGAGGCATCAACGGTGGCCAGAGGAAAGGCCTGATGGAAAGGATACTATTGAAGCATGGAGTCCCTAAGTTTCTGCTATCCGACCAAGGGAGCAACTTCCTCAGCGAAGTATTCAAGAGCACCTGTCGCCTGCTAGGAATAAAGAAACTACAGACGACAGCCTTTCGGCCGCAATCAAACGGCGCCTTAGAAAGAAGTCATAGGACACTGACGGAATATCTCAGACATTTCATTTCCTCCGAACAAGATAATTGGAATGTTTGGATCCCGTACGCCATTTTTGTGTTTAGCAAAACACCGCACTCGTCGACGGGTTTCACTCCTTTCGAGATGATGTTCGGTAGAAAGGCGAATCTTCCTACATCGTTGCAAAAGGAATCCTCAGACATAATCTACACCTGCGACGATTACGTAAGGGAACTAAAACAAAGAATGCATAAAACTCACAAGTCAGCAAACCTGCAGCTGTTTGAAGTGGGTGACAAGGTGCTGCTGCATGACGAAAGTGTACGTCGAGGGAGATCGAAAAACTGTCTTCCCAATGGACGAGACCTTATGAGGTAATCAGTAGGGATGGGGTGAACGTCACTATCAAAAAGGGGAGGAGAAACAGTAAAGTAAAAGTTCACTCCAATCGCCTAAAATTGTTTCTTTAATCTCTACAGGCAGCCACAGATAATAGCACTGACGATTTGATTTAAATTATATATTTTACAAGGAACAACCAAATATGCCCAAAAACCTATCCTTTCCTTTTTCACCCGAGTGTGGTTTACACCAAAGTAATTGTATTATTGTTAAAATTAGATGTGTTTTTTTTCAAGGATTTGATGGGATATATGTGTATTCGCCTAGCTATTTGTTTTCTTGTGTATACTGTTGTTTACATAAATGCTGCTGTGAAAAGGGACTGAAAAGGTAAAACGGACGGGAAAAGGCACGATTGCAGAGATATATGCCTCATCTTCAAACCTAAGATTATAAGCAAATTTCATGTTTCTGGTGATGTTAGAGGTAGAAGATTAATATGTCTCTGTACCTTAAAAATGTAATTAAGGTTATCATGTTATGCGTACTCATAGTGGATCTTCCATTATATTTTGTTTTGTATCCATGATTGTATTTTATACCTGTGACATGTTAGCAGGGTGTAGCAAGGGGTAAATCCTCCAGAGGCTAGTGCGCCCATATGTGTTTGGTGTCGAGAGGAACAATGTTCCCCCATGTTTCTCTCTGGTGATGGGGGGACGTGTTGCATCCGTATAATTTACTGGCCAGGATGATTACCCCACCCCTTAAGTGACCAATTAAAGGCGTGGGTCCAAGCATGCGATATCACCGTTGCTGACTCGATGTGGACTAAGGGCCAAGAGTAGTGATAACTGATAACTAAGTAGTGGCGTGGGTGTTATCAGCGCTGCTGACTCGCTATCCGAGAGGACAGTTGGGCTGGGCCCCTCTGGTTGAAAGCAACAGAGCAATTGGGGACTCGCTATCCGAGAGGACACTTGGGCTGGGCCCCTTTGGTTGGAAATGCCAAGCGGCTCCAAGGGGATATAAGAATATTACTGTAAACTCTGTTTTCCTGTATTTAATCGGGACCGCCGTTGTACTGCCTTTTAGTTCCTTTTATTTTCCCCCGTCTCTATCGACGAACACCTCTCCGTATCATCACCCACCAAACTCGAGAATCCCATTTACCTTCGAGGCAGCCACTCTACTCGTGGGGTACTTTCTCGTGTCGCCAATATCCCCTTGAAGACGCGGGGATACGACACACAGTTTGGTATGTGAAGAATGGAATGATGCGGTGGGTAGGGAATCGTAACTGAGTTATAGTCAAGAATACTTCACAATTAAAATGAGTCACTCAAAAAATATATTCACATTTCTTTTCTTTGAAGGCTTTTTGGATATTTTGGTAACCTTTCACTTACCTCGAACATTATCACTTCAAGCACATATTTCATCCGTTCCTGTTGACTTCATGTGTCCATAAAATCCGTAATAAAAAATAGTATACAGGTGTGGACCAGACCATGGTGTAAGAAAAATTATTTTTGTTCATTATGACGTAAAAATTGTGATAATTTTCATCAAAAATCATTTTCAATTCCTTCATATTAAGTGTTAAAACAAGTTACGGTTATTTAATAAGTCACCGGAGGATTTATTTTACTACTTGAAAGACATTCTGTAAGAATCATTTTGATGCCTAATGGCGCTGAATCACAATTTGCAACCTTGCATTTCTAAAGTCTACCACTTAGGGCAAATGAATTAAAAACGGATATCATTATTAGCGGTAGCTGATTATCATTACAATGACAAGTGCCCAGAAGCTCCTTATTTTAGAACATTTAAATAAAAACTAACACTATTTCTACTGAATAGGAGGAATGTTATCGGATCTATTCTAATGCTACTGTCTAGCTTTTAAACCCGCTCCAGCTGCATGTTGAGACCCGGGGCAGTCTTCGGAGAGACTCCACGGCGAATATAGGATTGTAGGAGGTGTTCATGTATCTTATGCGTCCAAACCCAGGGAGGGACTCTCTAGAGAGGAACCGTTAAAGTGCTCTTCCAACATTCTCTCCTGTTCCCTTCCCGAACCCACTTCTTACCACGCAATTAAATGATGCACAATAGCCTCGCTTGCTACACTCGGGTAAGGTATATAACAAGGTATTCTGTGTCACTACGTCGGCGCCTAGTATACGCAAGATAATAATGGCTTGGGATTGGATTACATGGGAAAATTTTCCCATCTCTCTCCGACGAGCGAAGCGCAACAAGGGGCCTTTGTTTCTCCTAACAAATTGAAAATATAGAAATGTGGATTTCGTTTAGTCGCGTGAATTGTCCAATATCAAATATGTACTGTTGAAACGCATTATGTAAAGTTAGGCTAGCTCTTATTCAAAGGGGATAAGAACTTAATTCGTTTTAAATATTCTCGGGCGCACAATTTCAAAGAACTTACAAAAATGAATTTTTGAAAATTTTCCGCAAAAAAAAGCAAGCGTTGCGCCAGAAGTAGTCATTATTTCTCCCACTAAAGGTACAACATTTAAAAATCCATTCAATGAATAATAACAATACAGTAGAAGGAGTCTTCTGAATTTCAATTTATAATTACAAAATGGATCACTGTCATTTAGTGTGAAAATGTGACTACTGTAGTCCAATATAACTAAGTGATTTGTATGTCGACGAAGAATTTTTTCGAATAAACGGATTTTGAAAATATTTCACTCCCTTTTTTTTATTATTTGAAGCGAAAGGGATGATTTTCTTGCTCAGAATGAAGATGCAATCCAGTGACTATGAACGTTGTACACACTTTTCAGCCGTGAGGGGGAAAATATGAGTATAACAAAGCAGACAGGAAAATTTATTTAGTGGAAAATTACAAGAGTTTTCATTTCTGTCATTAAAATATAGGCTTCTGTGGACCGCTTTTTGAGACCTTCGTAGTGTGTTTCAATCCACCCTGTTAGTCCCCGGCACCAGTACCTCCGCTGCAAACTCTTTCATTTATGGCTAGAAGTGAGGGCGTGGAAAAATGAGTGAGTGCGCAAGGGACTGGTGGCATCCTCGCGCACTGCCACCCACACACACGCAAAAATACGTATCCTTACCGATTTGCAGCCTGAACTCCTTCCCATCCGATTGGCCAGCATGGACCGGCAGTGGGATGGGGAAGATAAGAGACACGGCAAGTGGTGCTCCGAATATTCAAAAACAAGGTATAATTAAATCATGCGGGAACAATATTTTAATGGTGCGTCTATAGTAAATTCATGTAGGATATCGACGAAATGCATACACTGCTAATGCTAATTATCCCTGACTATCATACCCATGTTGAACTCTAATCGTATTAGGAGAAAACAAATTAAAAACAATCCGTTCTTCTATCTACCTGTATTTACGTACGTGATCTGAAATGCCATAATAAATCGGGATCTGTATTATACCTTAAGTATTCTCGGATAAGTGACCTGCCTCAAATTTACGGAGTACATTTAATCTATATTTCAACCTGATGTCCACTAGTGGCTCATATCCTAATTCTTTCGACAGTGTCGAAACTGCTAAAAACGTTTCACAAATCGTCTGCCTACCTAAATTTAACCTCCTGAAAAAATGTTAGTATTCAACGAACTACGCATAAGCTGACTCCATCATTAGTTCGGTAGACTGCGGTATGGAATTACAATATGGGGTACAAAAAATAAAGGTTGAAAAATGTGGAAAATTTTAAAATAAAATGGTAACTCAGTTGGATCCATCATAAAATAATATTCATAAGATTTACAAAAAAATAAATTTACTTCCCGTAACTGATTTATTTCAATTTCTTGTAATATGTGATAACCACTTCAATAACAGGTTTAAAACAGTAAAGAATGCTCATCATGGTATTGGACTCAGAAAAACAGAGAAATACATGGCATCCAAGTACAATAATATCCATGGTAAAAGAACATTGAAATATACAGTTACGAACTTGTTAAACCAGCTATCTCAAACATTTGAATCCACAGAAAATATTTCGATGCTAAAGAAGCAATGAAGACATTGGTTGTCTGAAAAATATAATGAGAATGATAGGTGACAGGCTTGTTCCAGTGATATCCGTATATGTGTGTGTGAGGGTATGTTTTTCAAGTATAATGTGGAAAAGTGTATGAATGTTTATGGCAGGAGCAACGTGGGAAGTTGTGTTGTGTGGAATGTGTGTTGTACATCAATTATTGGCCTTTTGAGTCTTTTTATTTTTGAATATTCTAAGCATTGTTCCATGTCGCTAAATTTAAATTCGACACCCGCTGACAAGCCTAAAATGGCTTAGCGGGACCAAATCGATTTATTCTATAATATTGTTATCGCTTGATTGTATAAAAATGTAAAATTTATTTATATTAAATCTGTGGTGTAAAGTTTTGGAGAAGAACAAACGTATGTATGCAACAATTTTTGTGTGTAGGTGTGAAAACCGGTCATAACCATTATAACAAAAAATGCCTGAGATCATCATGACAAACAAAAGCTTTATTGTTTAGTGGTCGAACAAAATTAACCATTCCCTCATGTTTGGTGTTAAACTAACTTACGTTTATTTAATTTGTCACCATTAAATTAAGAACACCATTTGAGGAGTGCTCTGTGAATTTAAGAATCAATTTAATGCATATTTGCAATTAATCATAATTTGAAATATTTCTTCTCAAAAGTCAGGTTCATAATATTTTTTCATCACATTGATCACTATAGATGTAGCTCCTTATTTCGGAACCCTTAAAATAAAAATTACCACTACTGCCACTTACTTATTAGGAAGAATGTTATCGGAGTCCATTCTAATTTACACACTCTTGGTTTGAAAATCTCTCGTTTCCAGTGGCCCGTTGAGAGCTGGGGCAGTCCATTCGGAGAAAACTCCCCGGCGAATATGAGGTTATAGGAGGTGTTTACGCATCAAGCAACAGCAAACCCAGAGCGAGACTCGCTAGTGAGGTAGCGTAGTCGTAGTCACTTCTTGCGATGCAATTAAAGTGCGTGAGATAGCTTCGCCTACTCCACCCGAATAAGGTAATCAATAAGACATTTTGCTGTCAATACGTTAACGCCTAAAATACGCAAAGCGTGAAACGCTTGGATTTAGCAGTTTAAATTTCAGGTGCCTATTACATATTCACATAATTTTAATGGCTATGCCAACAAAATCCAATGGAATGCTCAAATGACGAGGGATTTTATAGCAATTGTCGTTAATGCTAGCATCCCATACAAAATTGTTTAGTTCCAGTTTCCTCCTTAACATCTTCTCTACGTAAAATTAGATATTTAATTTGTTTGTTTTTTTTATTTGGGAACACATCATACCAAGACGGTACAGATTAAGGCCTTAGTTTTAGCAAAAATATTGTTAAAGTGCGCATGGTAGCATGGGCTAGGTCTGAATAATTGTTAGAATAAATATTTTTTCTCGCACAGAGGATGGAATATACTTCACTCAGATTCATTACTTTAATTCATTAATTCAATGAGGAGAGACAATTAAATTAGTCGTATTATTTACATAGTTATTATATCAAGAAAAACCTATATTAGGAATTTTGCCAACAGCTGAGGAGGGGCTTCGTGAATTTTAAGCAGCTACTTTCCCGAATTATCTCTCGAAGAAATCACTTTTAAAGTTCATCAGGTATGTTGTTCTTCTTCAGTATTTATATGCCTGGTAAAATTGAATCTCTTTTTTATAACAAATTATTGACCTATTACAAACAAGCTGTACATTAAATTTCACTGCATTAATGATCAAAATACGTATATATTAAACAATGTGTTCCCATAGAAGTAATAAAAAAGTAGGCTGTTAAGTAATATCAGCAATTATTTCGTTGTGACATTATTTATAGATGTATGTACACATACGGAATCCTTAATTCTTGCAAACGAATATGCGGCAGTACGAAAAAACCAGTCATTGAGAAACGGAGAAATTGGTCCGGCGAAGCCGGGCATAGCCGCCATTTTTAATGCATATTTTCTTTTTCAAAAGTGGTTCTTTTCAAGTTTTCCTGAAATATTGGACCCCGGCCTTAATTTTTTCTGCCTGATGTTATAGACTTAGATCCAAGCTGGCCACTAGGAAGTCAAATATCACGCATTCCAAACGGCCGAATGCAGTCATTGTTGAAAAAGTTCTTAGTATATTATTTATGGCTATGATGTAGGTAAATGTAAACGCAAATGATGTAAATCTTGACGTCTATTTGAAGCCTTAGTTGTTTTTTTACAATATTCTTAGGTACAGCATTTCAAATGTTTACGCTCGATTGACTGGCACGCGACAGCTTCGCGATGTTTCGGGTACCAGATTCTCATGAGAAACCATATGCGGCGTGGGGGAAGGTCAAGGGTACTCTACCCTGATGCGTGTATTTCACACGCCATTGGGCTTAGAATTAGGTGAGCTCTACACTTACCTATCCAAATGACCCTCAGATTCATAACTGTGCTGGTAAACATTTAAACACTGAAATATTTTACGTTTCGGTTGTCATGTCGGCATCAAACGGATTATTTTACCTGCTGACATAAGCGTCGGCACAAAATATCTCTTTTTCTACGGTCCTGTAAATCAATATTGTCTCAATCATTTTGTTTGAAGTACTCCACTGGCCTGGAGTAAAATTTTAATGTGCCTGGTACAGAAAATGCTTCAGGTAATCATTTTCAATCCTAACGCTAACCCCAATCATTCTAATGTTAAACTTAAACACACTAATAAAAACCTCTGTCTTTTTTTTGGGATTTAAAACTGTTCCGACTGACTCTCGGGTCAAATTGCATCCTCATGTATGACACGAATCAGCTTTTAAAATTTTTTCCTTCAATATTTTTTCGAAATCCTTAAAAATTTTCGCAAGGATATCTTCCGTGCTTACATCATACCCTGGTTTAATTTTATTTAATGGCTTATACGCCTTGGAACCAAATGACCCCTTACCAAAACTGTCCTCTCTTGTAAAATATCCCCCTCTTTATAAAACCCCGCAGACTAACATATTCAAAATACTAATTTTTAAGTTTTTTCCATAATTTGGGCATCTACGATATTAATTAAATTATGTTATACTTGTTTGTTTACAAGGATTTTCTCTCTTTTTCAGATCTTTTAATAATATGACCGTGAAATTCAAGTTCTCTACTCTCTCTTCCCTTCAAATACATTTCTGACTCGTTTCTTATTTCTTGCAACTTATACTAATTCAGTGCTAGCAATCTTTCATTTCCTTCATTCGTCCTTATTTGTAATGTTATCTTCTTCAATCTATTGTTCCTGTACCATTTCCTATTACAATTGCCATTGCCACAATTGCGGCCTTCGACACCTCCTTTTAAAGATATTTTTGTTTATCCTTTCCTGAACCATCCTCTTGTCCTTGTCCAAAAATGAATTCACTGCCTCCTTCTACTGTTTTCTCTTAATTATTGTTGTAGCTTCTTTTAATAGCTTCATATTCATTTCTCATCTCTCATTTATTTCTCCCGCTTTAAATTTGGGATAAAATTTTTATTTCTCATATTTCATTTGAATCCAGTCTAAAGAAAATATCCGTAAACATTAAAATACACTGAATATACGTGGGCGGTCTGAATTGTTTGAAATTTTCAGAAAAAATATCTTGTATCTTTGTTAGGTCGGAAACTTTTCAGACCACCCTTGTATACACATGCTATTAATGGATATCCCCTAAAAATTCACATCACCTCATGCTTTAAAAGGTATGCGAGTTTTAATCCAGAAATCTATTGATGAGATATTTAAGTTATGAAAGTCGTCTTAATAATCGGAATCGCGTTAGAGCACGAGAAAGCTCTAGGAATTCCCAAATTTAGAGGAAATAGAGACAATTGGATTGATGCAGTCCAAAATATCAATGCGGTTTGTCATCCAACGAAGTAATGTTCTTAAAAGAATGATTTGGAAAGCGTTTCCGCGAGCTCATCACTTCCTTTTAAATAGAATATTTTCTGAAGCGTAATCTCGGGGGGAAATGTCCTTGCTCTGGATGAATAATACAATCCAGAAAATAGAAACATAAAGCACTCTTCCTACACTATAATGGAAAATATGAGAAAGTAGCCAGGCTGATACATTCAAATACGAAGTCCCGCCATTAAGGCGCACAAATATTCATTCAAACATAGAAATAGGATTAAGGAAAGGGGATAGGAAAATACATAAAAGGCGAACACAGGACATGTGGGGAAGGCGGTTATTTGAGCAGATCACGAATGTAAAAATATTTCCTTAACCGGGATTTGAACACCAGACCTTCCACTTTCCGGGCGGATGTGCTACCAATTACACCACCAGGGAAACCGAATTCACATTGAGATCTGCGATGTTTTAAAACGCCCAAGTGCTCCGAATCATTGGCCAAAGGAAGGCTTTAGGGAGCTGTTCCATCCACCAAAGGAGAAATAGATAATACACACAAGAAGAGGGGACAGTTGGTTAGAAAGCATATAGTATCGTAGAGAATAAGAACAGTACGTTTCATGGCACGCATAGCCAGAAGAAGATATATATATATATATATATATATATATATATATATATATATATATATATATATATATCTATTTATATTTATATATATAATAATTCTTTGCAATATTCTCTCCTCGATAGAACCGCGATGGCCGGCTCTTTCTTTCAAGGCTAGAAGGGAGAATGTGAAAAAATGTGCGCGAGGGACCACTCGGCACTTTTACTACCGGGTTGAACATCATTCACATCCGTCGGAGAAATTCACACACACTCCCACTCAAACAACCGCAAAAAAACATTTCCAACCGATTAGTAGCCTGGACCGCTTCGCATCCAGTGATCGGCATGGGAGGACGACGGTAGGGTGGGGAAGATAGGGGACAACGACACGTAGCGCTCCAACGCTTGGTCTAAAAATACACTCCAACGCTTTGCACTCAGGCGGGAACACAAACTCAGCAAACCATTCATACGTAATTTATCTGCTCTTTGGGATATTTTTATGTCTCTGTTCCTCATGTCCTAGAATACTGTTACCAAATTTGTGTCAATGCTTCTCTCAAATTATTTGATCGCCTGATAAAATTATTTCCCTCTATCATTCACCACCGTCATTTCCATTTCGAGAACATTTCTCTCGATTATGCTATGTCTTCTCACAGTATATCCTGCCTTATGATTGCCGTGCCATGAATGATATTACATTGTAATTAAAAATTGCCAATGCAATTGATAGATAATCCGAAGTTCTTTTTCCTTTTTTTCTCCTGTGATTTTTTCCCTCCCTTTTCTTTCCTCCCTTTTTTACCTCCTTTATTCCTCGTATGACGTAAACGCAAACTACTATTCAACTTATGGTACTCTTCCACCCATAATGCAGTCATCAAACGTCTACCTGACTTCAACGCATATGTAAATAGGAAAAGGCGCATCGTTGGGAATTGAGCCGTGGTGGCTAATTGCAACCAAGTTGTGCTCTTCAAATTTAAAAAGACCCCATATTTATATACTCGCTACGATATAATTGATACAATAAAAACAATTTAAATACAAAACCGCAATAAGGAGGAGTGATTTTCGTCCCTGTAAATGAAATACGGTGCCTTTTACCCCACTTTTTGTTCATTCGCCTTACAAGAAGGCCGTATACCGTCGTTGGAGTGTAACACCCGACCCCGGGGGTCCATCAGCTAAACCCGTCAGGGCAGGAACAGGATGTACCGAAAGAAGATTAATATGGCATTAAGATAGGAGAGTATGCGGGGAAATAATCCTCCAATCAAATCTCTTTGCGGTAACTACTGGAGGAGGTCATCAGTCATCGAGAAATGTATTCACTACCTACTGCTAATATTTCCTCTTTTTCCCCGCAGTAATTTTTATCATGGTTTCATATTCATTTCTCACCAATCTTATACTTTCCTTAATTTAACACTATATTTTAATATTTATAAGTTTTCATTAAAACCCAGTCTAACAACAATGTGCGCAAACGTCTCAATGCTCTTTAGTTTATACCAACCATTAAGGTATATCTTCAAAAAAGAGCCTTTGAGCATGAACCTTTTTCTAGAAGTCACTTTCGCATAGAGTGGCACTCCTATTGATAAGGTATTTGAATTACTAAGGAATAAGGACCATCATAAGGGGTTTGTATAGGTGACAATCCTGGGGATATACAAGTACAAACAATTTGTTTAATGCACTCAAAATAACATGTAGGTTTTCGTTCCAACGGAAGAAGGTTTTAGTTGAGGGGATTTGGAAAGCGTTTCCGCAAAGTTGCCGCCTATTTTTATTATTTCAGGCGAATATTTTCTGATGCGTCATTAAGGGGGGAGACTTCCTTGCTCTTCAATTTCGCTGAGATTTTCTTGAGCTACAATCGCGACCCTGGCGCGACCGGCAATAAAAACGTTATGGCTTTGAAATATTGCCACATCCGCTCATTTTCCCGATTTCTCCCATAGGGACTTTTTTTTATATCCAACGCTTTTCTTAGAACTCAAAAACCAATTTCGGGGACGGAATTTGGAGAACACAAATGGGGTCATTCAAGCGGTGGAAGAATGGTTTTGGACGAAAATCTGATGAGTTCTACAACGACGACCTCGAAAGTTCAATAGACGTTAGGGGAAATCATAGCACTGGAAGATATGCATTAAGAGTATGGAGAGAAGCCTTTACAATAGGAATTGAAAATTTAGTTACATGCCCATAAGATTATAAACCTCCACGAGCTATCAAATTTTGAATTGACGAAGATGAATGACCATCTTAATAAATGACGGTGAAATGTGAGCATAAGGAGGACACCTCATGGTCTGGTGTAAAGCAAGTTCATTTGAAGCAAGAATTCAAGAGCTCTACGGCCTCTAGGTTAAATAATAATAAGGGGGAAAACTTCACTGGCCGTAAAAAACAGTCGCAACTCTCGTCAGACCAAATTGTTGTGTTGGTATTCGCGGGAACCACGTAAGGGACCAACCACAACCTCTCGACCAAGAATACCCTCTGTGGGGGTTTACGGGAAATTAATCCACGCCAGGGACCACACACAGCCACACACACACTATCCTGTCTGGAATCCTTCACGAAGCTGTGAGACGTCGTTAAAGATTCCAGGTGGAAATGTAATCTTTCACGAGGCTGTAAGGAAGACCCCGTTTAGGATACCAGGATGTATTACAAGCACACACTCTGTGACTATCCACGAAGGACGAGCACAGACCAATCACACACACTAGCACTCAAGTAGCACACACACACGCACTCAAAGGGCCCAACTTCTGGGAGAATCTGAAACGATAGAGCGCAGACGAGGATATGCGTCGTTGCAGACGAGGATATGCGTGAACCTTACAGCCTCGTGAAAGATTACATTTCCACCTGGAATCTTTAACGACGTCTCACAGCTTCGTGAAGGATTCCAGACAGGATAGTGTGTGTGTGGCTGTGTGTGGCTGTGTGTGGTCCCTGGCGTGGATTAATTTCCCGTAAACCACCACAGAGGGTATTCTTGGTCGAGAGGTTGTGGTTGGTCCCTTACGTGGTTCCCGCGAATACCAACACAACAATTTGGTCTGACGAGAGTTGCGACTGTTTTTTACGGCCAGTGGAGTTTTCCCCCTTATTATTATTTAAGTTCATTTGAAATTTAAAACCGTACTATGAGAATTATACGGCGAAATAGATTGTTTAACCCTACCACTAATGTATGTGAGTATAAAGTCAGATAGACGATTCATTTTAGCATAGCAGTGGGAATAGCAGATTAAGTTTAATGTGAAGTTAAAATGCCAACTGTGAAAAATTTAATTTATGCTCGCCAATTTACTTGGCATTTAGGTTTGACATTATTTATTGTAGGAAGGAGTTTATTATGATGATATCGGTGACAGTGAAATATTATATTTGTATTATTCGTGGAAAAGGGTTAATTTTTTCTCCTTTGAATAAACATGAACAAAAATATGTTATCATTTTCTAAAAACTTTAATATGACTGGCAATTTGCTAACTTTATTATTTAAGAGTAATATGTGCACTTTAATTTTACTTGATTTAAATTATTACCTATTTTTTATCTACGTTAAATTAGTGCTTCGTTAATTCCATACATGTGTAACAGTTGCAGTATTTACTTAAGAAATAATGGAATCATTACAAACACCAATTGGCATGATGCCATTCGGAATGTACACAAAACTGGAAATTATCATGTTATATTATTGATATATTCTGCTCCATTTTAGCTCCAAACTAAATTGCATAACAACCACAGGTCTGGAAAATGTAAAATATTTGATTAAATTACATTTCCTTCCTTGTTTTTAATAATGTTCATGGCAAGTGCAATTTTTGACCACTGAATCTTACTTCTAGAAGGTGTTACGCCCACTCTCCACTCTCCCCCATCTGTTTTCCGGCAATAGCTGCTACGGGTCGGACGGACAACGAGGAAAATATATGATCGAATTCTTATCCCTACTGGGAGTGACTGTCTTCTACGTCTTCGCTACTACTTTTGGTAAGAATATTAAGAAGGGAAAAGGTTATGGGTTGGTGGTGAGGGCATCCTTGAATTCGTTGTGTGGATCAATCGATTTGCAGCTGGTGCGTTCACATTTCACTTCCTCCTATGGAATTTACAATGATGTACATATCCAGGACGGCCGGTCCGGAAATGTAAAGATTGTAAAAATTAAATAAAAGTGATGGAACTATTTCATCTTCCTATAATACCTATCAACATCGGCATTGCTACAAGAAACTACCCTAGAGTCGAAAATATCTAGACTTATCATTTAAATGACTCATTCTGAATGCAGTATTAAATGAGGATATCAAAGTATCTTGCAAAACATAACAATATTCTTTGCAAAATTTAAGTCACCAAATCCACTCCATCAAAATACCGATACACTACTTCAGCTGAGTTAAATTTATGTTGGCCACCACCACAACATCTCAATATTGCGTCCGAAATTTCCAATTATTAATAAAATACATAAGGCGCAAACTACTAAAGCTTACAGAATTTTTACTTCAATCGAACATCATTAGTTCTAAGGGATAATGATTTTTACAGAGTCAACTCTATCATTAGTCAAGAAATAATTTTTCTGTACCAGAGTGTTTTCATGTGAAGGATTTTATTATTTTTATTGCATAAACACAATAAACTATTCCCCCATGCCCTGTGTGAAACTCGCTTATTAATATTTATTTAATCGATATAAAAATATGAGTAGTAATTGAGAGAAGGGTTCTGAGAATATAAGATTTGTTTTGAAGCGTATTTATGTATCTTCACAATTTGAAACGTTGTTTCTCTTATGTCAGGCACTTGCGAAATACGTCTTACACAAATGGACCACTGTAAATAGTAGCTCCATATTTCCGAACGTATAAAAGAAACATTACCGCTACTACCTCCTATTGTGAGGAGCGCTAATGGCTAATGGAGTATATTCTATCCTGTCATGGTTTTAATCTCTCATATCTAGCTGCACGTTGAGAGCTGGGGCAGTCCATTCGGAGAAACTCCACGGCCAATGTGCGACTCTAGGAGGTGTTTCCGCACCGTACACGTGCAAACCCAAGGTGTGACTCTCTAGTGAGGCAGCGTTTAACTGTTCTCTCACCATTTTCACGTGTTCTCCTCCCGTCTGTCTAGCTCCGCCTACCCCGCTCCAATAAGGTAATCAATACCGTATATTGCTTTCACTTCGTCGGCGCCTAATATACGCAAGGAAACAAACACTTGGCATTGGATTTCAAGAGGAAATTTCCTTCTCACTCCAACGAGCGTAGCGCCGAAATTTAAATGGTCGTTGTTTTTCCCATTCAAAATAAAAATTTGATTTACTGAACAGAAAGTATAAAAATGTATTTTCGTACCAAAAAACGAATACAGCTTATATATCTAAACTATATATGGCGCAGTTTAATTTAAAATGTTTTTAAATGTAAATAAATAATGATAATTAAATACGTCACATCCGATGGCATAGGTAAGGGACGAGAAATCATATTTATTTTTGTTAGCATGCAATACAAAAGATGTTTTCTTTGAGTCCCTATCTGAGCATCTTTTTATGGTAAAATTAATTTGATAATTTATTTATTTGGAAGCACATTGATGCAACGCAATACAGAGTAAGGCATTATATCTTTCAGGAAATATATTATAAACACGTAGATAGTAACACAGTCAGATTTGAATATACTCTGATGGACATTTTTCGATGGCAATCTTTTAAGAAAAAATATTTTTTTCGCACAGATGGCACGACATATTTACATAGTGTCAGGATCTCAATTCACGTTTGTAATATTTCCCATTTTTTATCAAAAACCACGGTCTAGTTTCCTTAAAATGGAGCTCCTGTAAGCGTTTGTCCATCTCTTCCGCATCCGTAATAATTAATCTGTCGTATATTTGGGTGGTTACCAAGATATTTCCTTTTTTGAATGACAAGACCTTTAAATTCTTTATCTCCGCTCCATCTTTTCACTTGATACGTTGCAGCTACGTTTCTCCTTTCTTGATACGCTTGCTATTACTTCGTTTTTATTCTTTAATCTCCTTCACTAGCCCTTATTCGTCATGGTTTCTTCTTCTATCTGTTTTTCCCTACCATTTCCTGTTCACTGTTCCCATTTTTACAATTACGCGTTTAAAGAGTAGTCAATAAAAATTTTTAGTGATATATTTGTATCTCCTTACCTGAACCATCCGAGTTTCCTCACTCAGAAATATGGTATACGCAATGCCTCCTGCCACCCACCTATGTAGCACTCCATGTATCATTTTTTTCATAGCTTCGTATTCATTGCTTCTAATTCTTTCATTTTCCCCTACCAAATTTGTCGTTATTTTTATATTTTTTAAAGTTTGATTTGAATGTAGTCAAACAAACAATTGCGTAAACATTACAATGCTCTTATATGCATTTCTATAAAGAGGGAATATATTGTCAAAATGCACAGTACAGATAGCCTTTAATCGTGCAAGTCCTTATCCAGAAAGGCTCTTTTAGGACATGTGGTTCTTCTGTTGATGCGATTTTAGAATAACTCAAGTATTTCATCACCAGTAGAGCTTTGGAAGTTTCTAAGGAAATACAGACCAATTGATTTATAAAGGCATATATAACAAAAACGAATGAAAGTTTTCAGAAGGGTGGACTTGGAAAGCAATTCCGCAAAGTCACCACTTCCTTTCACAGCGAATATTTTCTAACGTGTTTTCTCAGGTGAGATAACTTTTCTCTGGGTCAATAATGCAACCCAGTGAGCAGAAACAGAGAATTCTTCTCACATCGTAGGTGAAAATATAAGAAAGCAGCCAAACAGCTGTGACCCACTTCGTGAGTCCTCCGCAGTGTGTTGTGACATCGGTAGTCGCGGGTCGCAGAATTTAGTACCTCTCAATGTGCTCTTCTTCTCAGAAGGTCCTTCTTCCCTTCCCTTCGCTATAACGGCGATGACAGATTCTAGCTTGGAGTGAGAATATGAAAAAATGCACACGAAGGACCACTCGGCACTTTTACTACCGGGTTGAGCATCAATCACATCCGTCGGAGAAAACCAAGAACACTCCCACTCAAACACCCACAAAAAAACATTTCCAACCGATTAGTAGCCTAGACCGCTTCGCATCCAGTGATCGGATTGGGTACGACGGTAGGGTGGGGAAGATAGGGGATAATGACACTTAGCGCTCCAACGCTCGGTCTAAAAATACACTCCAACGCTTGGCGCTCTGGCGGGAACACAAATCTCAGCAGATCACTCACACGCAATTTGTCTGCTCTTTGCGATATTTTATCTCTGTGTGACATCCTTGAATATGGTTCCCAAATTATTATTATTAAAACTTACATGTGCAGATAGACAATGTCAGGTGACACACAAGTCCCAAGTATTACAAACAAACTTGCCTAGGAAAAAATGACATGACATATTAAGGCATGAATCAGTATCACAAAAGATAATAAATAAAATATTTCAGTAAAAAATACAGTTAAAGAAAAAGCTATCTCTCCCTTCAGAATGCGGAACATTACACAAAGTCGACTTATTTTTCTTCTACTCCGTAAAGGTTCCCAGCACAGCTTTTTTAACATTTCAGTCACACTCTCCATTCTCCTATGTTTCTACAGCACATATCTGGCAGCCTTTCTTTGGAACTTCATCTGTTTTGTAATATGCCCTTCTTCGTACGGTTCCCATACAGGTGATGAGTACTCTAAAATTGGTCTTACCACGGTTTCATACGCTTTTTCCTTAGTTGCTCTAGTGCTCCCTTTGAGGTTTCTCATCACCCAATGAGGATTTTTGAATGCTTTCTTAATAATATATTCCACGTTTAGCCCCCACCCTAATTCCTTGATTAAATATACACCTAAGTATTTACAGCTATCACTACTAGTATTGACATTTTCCAAGAATTTGTAGTCCATTTTGTTTCCATTTACCTTGCTAGTAAAAGTGATGAATTTGTATTTTTAACATTAATATCCATCCTATTTTTTGTCACCCAATCCGCCAATTTATTAACGTCCCTTTGCATTATATCTCGATCGCTGTCGTTCTCGACTTATATTAAATGTGCGCCAATTCTCCACTATATTCATTCAATTTACTTGGCCGCGTGTCATATTTATTTCCCTCTATCATTCACTACCGTCATTTACTCTTCAATAACATCTCCCTAGATGATGCCAAGTCTTCTCTCGGTATTTCCCAACTTATGATCATCGTGCCATGAAAGATAATACGTTATAATTAAAAATTGTCAATGCTTATTATAGGTAATCTGAACTTTTTTCCCTTTTTCTTTCTACACCTATTCTAATGACCCAAAATGATGACCTAAACCATTGTATTATCTATCGACTCTAAATCACAAACGATTATTTAACTTAGTCTAAGTGTAAATCAACCTATAATTCAGTCATGAAACGTCTACCTAACTTCGACCCATACCAAAATCCTCAAGAAATCGGACTCTATGAAGGGAAACAGCGCATCGGTGTGCAATGAGACATGGTGGCTTACTATTACTAAGTATAATTGTATGTATATATATTTAATCATTTATTTATTTATGTATATGTAGTTGATATTTTAAAAGCTCATACTTAATTCCTTACTACAATTTTATTGATTCCATTAAAACCATTATAAACGGGACAGTTCAATAAATATCACAACATGCTAATATTTTTGGCTCTGAAATTCAGTCATTTGTTCAAGGAAGACGTGATTTTTAAGGAACGCCGAGCATTTTACTGGGAATGACTCATTCAAAGATAATTATTAAACGTTTTCATTAGTTTTATTTTATTGAAACTTGGTATTTAAAATGCTGATGATAAGATCACGAATGCATGAGGACCGGGCAATGTGACAAGTGAATCACATACGATAACTGCCATGCCCCATGTTGAGAAGCAGCATATTCAGCGTAAGTCACTGATAGCACTGATTAGATACAAGGTCCTGTATCTACTGCTACTGCAGTGGACGACAGGGAAAGTCATTGAATCGGACGGTAACTCTAACAAGGCCGTTCTCAACTCAACTGTTTCTAGCTGGTTGTCATGTTCTCAACCTTTTACCCCCTCGGAATACATCATACGAATTGGTCTCCCATTTCTTCTTTCCTAAATGTGTGTTTTCAATATCAGATATAAATCTTATTTATTTTAGTTTAGAACATAGGAAGTTTAAATGACTTATTTGAAATGCCTTTAATGGAGTTCAAATGAGCAGTACACAAACCAAACCGTTTCTCTGTCTGTTAGCCACACGTAATCAATTGCACAGCTGTTGCAGCCCTGTGGGGTTCAGTGAGAATACGATAGTATTAAATGTATATACATCTATAAACATGTATATATATATATATACGAGGCGTGTTCATAAAGAAAGAGCCGTTTGGTCACAGGAAACAATATACTCATATGAAACACATTTTATTGGCACTTTTAGTTAGCTACAAACCTACTTCACTTATCTACATAATCGCCGTTCACTTCTAAGCATTTTTCGTACCGCTGCACCAGCTTCTTTAACCCCTCTGCATAGAAACTCGCCGCCTGAGGGTTGAACCAATCGACAACGCCATTCTTGAATTCCTCTTCGGTTTCGAAACGTTGTCCACCGAACCACTGTCAAGTGCAAGAAGAGGAAGTAGTCGCTGGGTGTAAGGTCAGGACTGTACGGTGGGTGGTTTAAAGAGTTCCCAACGACCCAAAAACTCTCGTCCACTGGACATTCTTTGCTCTTTGCGGTGGTCGGTGAGCATTTTCGGTGCCCACCTTGCACGCAATGTGTGGTATCCGAGGTTTTCCGTAATAATATTGTAGACAGTTGTTCGTCCAAGTTGAGGAAATTGTTCAGCCAGGCCATTAATTGCACAGGCCAACAGTGTTTTTGGTGCCGGTGCTTTTAATGCTTATTTAAAGAACAATTGGGGTGCTGAATCCAATTATGACACTAGTTTTTTCCTATCAGCTATAGTTTTCAAGATATAGATATGTTGTTACTTACGTAAAAAATCTTCTACATGATGATATGGGAATATTATATTAATAATTATCTCATTGACCTGCAATATAGAAATATAAATAAAATTTATTGACAGTTTATTGAAAATAAAAGGAACACCGCAGAGTGGTTATAAATTAGTATACTTATAGATTTATTTGACTTTGAAAATTATTTTCCGGAATATATCAAATATTAAAACAACTAATCGTAAGATGTGCCATATCTAAAAAAGTAGAGCTGTTAAATAAAAACTTGATTTCATATTTGGATTCAGCTCTGCAAATCTGCAAATAGTTAAAATCATCAAAAATAAAAAGATTCTCGGCACCAACAAAATTTTTTTTTGTAGGCCTGTGTTGTCAATCGACGATCACATCGCAGTTTTTGTTCCACTTGCGAAACAATTTCATCGGTCAGAATACTGGGCCTACCACTTTTCTCTTCGTCATGGACATTTGTTCGTCCATTTTTAAAATCACAGCACCATTGTCTAACCTTTCCTTCACTCATAACTGTTGGTTTATAAACTAGGCATAATTCCCGATGAATTTCAGCAGCCGACAATCCTTTTGCATACAAGAATCGTATGACAGAACGCACTTCACAGCTGGCGGGATCAACGATTGTCACGGACATTGTTGTTTGCATGCACGGACAAGAAAACGACTTCTGAAACAAAAGAAATGTTGCTATAGCTTTTCAATGAATCAGTAGATGGCGTTGCAGGAGCAAAACTGTGTTCTGAAGCGCAAATATTTAAATATAAGCAAACGGTACTTACTTTAAGAATACGCCTCGTGTGTTAATATGTGTATATATATATTTATTTATTAGGTAATCTACCGGTTAAGGTAGGTTTTTGGATGGACACAACTATCAAATAAACATTTTGTGACTCCCCACCTAGCAAACTAATCTATATCAGGTCCCTCTTCATCTCGGTGTACTTCTTTCCTCCCTTCATCCCGTCCAACATCCCTATCCTGTTCCTACCCTTACCTCGCTTGCCCAACATTCTCCCCTCTATTACCCTCTTCAACATTCCACTACCGCTCAATACGCCTTTCATCCATTTTTCCTGCCTCCATAGGATTTCTCTCAACAAACCCCTCTCCTCACCCACCATTTCCAGTACTTCCTCATTTGTTTTCCTTTCGGTCCATTTCACCTTCTCCATTCTTCTCCACACCCACATTTCAAAAGCCTCCAATCTACGTCTATCCTCCTGCTTCAGCGACCACGTTTCCGCGCCGTACATAGCTACGCTCCATATCAGAGTTTTTACGAGTCTTGTCTTAACATCCCTACTCAACGTCCCCGTCATCAACTCCCTCCTCCTTGAGAAAGCCTCCTTGCCTAGCGCAATTCTTCTCCTTACGTCCCTACCACTTTGACCGTATTGGTCCAAAACACTTCCGAGATATGTAAACTGCTCTACCTGCTCTATTCTTTCCCCGCCTATTTTAATATTTAGCTTAGCCTTTTTCTTTCTGGAAAATCGCATAACTTTTGTTTTATTAATATTGATTCTCATCCCATATTTATCGCACTGAACCTCCAATTCACTCAACAATGCTTGCAACCCCTTGGCTGACTGAGCAACTAATGCTTGGTCATCAGCAAACCTAACCGATTTTACGAGTTCCCCTCCGACTTTCATTCCTACCTCCAGTTCTTCCCATGCCTCTTTAATCATTTCCTCTACATATACGTTGAACAGTACCGGTGACAATGGGCAACCCTGCCTTACACCTCTTCCTAACACTGCCCATCCAGACTCTCCGTTCCCCACTCGCACCTGAGCAGTCTGAGACATGTACAGGTTGCGGATCAGTCTCCTGTCCCTCCAATCCATTCCTATTTTCTGCAATACACGCATTAATTTTTCCCAATTCACTCTATCAAACGCTTTTTCGAAATCTACGAAACAGGCAAAAACGTCCTGATTGTATTCTATATTCCTCTCGACTAGTGATCTCATTACTGCAATGGCATCACGCGTACCTCTTCCTTTCCTGAACCCAAACTGATCATCCCCTAAGTAATCATTTGCCTTACTCTCTATCCTTTTGTTGATGATCCTGAGAATAACTTTAGCTGCGTGGGATATCAAACTTATTGTTCTGTAATCCTCACATGACGAAGCCTTTGCCTTTTTTGGAATAGGAACTAACACCGATTTCACAAAATCTTCCGGCCAGATTCCTTCCTCATAGATACTACGAATCAGTCCATATATGGCCTTTTTCCCACCTTTCCCTAACCATTTCAACATTTCTACAGGAATATTGTCCACCCCCACAGCCTTATTTGCTTTCATCTCCTTTAATGCCCTTTCTATTTCATCGTCGAGTATGCCTGGACCTAAGCTATCTTCTTCTACGTCATGTTCCTTTTCTATGTCTAACCTTGTCGGCCTAAGTTCTTTACCATACAGTGTTTCTATATATTCCTTCCATCTCTCTTGGATTTTTCCTGGTTCAACTATTATCTTACCCCATTTATCTTTAACTGTTAGCACAGCTCTTGCCTTCTTACTTCCCGATAGTAACTTAACCTTGCTGTATAGAGCACCAATTTCACCCTTCTTCTGTAAACTTTCCATATCCTCGCATTGCGTTTTCCACCATTCTTCTTTTGCTTTATTTGTGGCCCTTCTCAATTTATTGTTTAACTCTTTGTACTTCATTTTGCCTATATATATATATATATATATATATATATATATATATATATATATATATATATATATATATATATATATATATATATATATATATATATATATATATCCCTTCCATGGACTACAACCTTGTCGTGGTGGAAGGGCTTGTGTGTTCCGATGACCCCTAGAGCTGTGCTGGCGGGAGTAATAATAATTACTCCTGGAAGGGTCACCCATGCCAGATAGGTCGAAGGTTAGGAGCCAGACGAAAGGTAGTCCACGCAGCGTCTGTTCCTCAGTGAGGCGGCTGCAATGGCGTCTGACCCCAGTGGGGCGGCCATTAAGTGATGGTGTCACGTTAAAAACACTATTGAGGAAGGCAACGGGAAACCACCTCAATTATGATTCCCAAGAATATTATGATGGGCACTATAGATAATATGAGTCCTGGCAACTACGGGACACGGCCCAAGAGGCCGTGTGTCGTGCCCGGCAGCGGGGGAGGCAAGGCTTCCGCGGTCGTCATCCAACGAAACCCTTGCGGGGAAGAAATAACTTCAGCAGGACAGAAGACTCAGAAGAAGGCGAAAGTAGTTAGAATAGGAACCTGGAACGTCAGGACAATGTTGAGGAGAGGCAAATTAGAAAATATTAAGCGAGAGATGGAAAGAGGTAACATAGATGTTTTAGGCCTCTGCGAGGTGAGATGGAAGGATAGCGGGGATTACTGGAGTGACAATTATAGAGTAATATACAGCGGCGGGGACGAGAGCCAACGAGGGGTTGCCGTAATTTTAAATAAAGGGGTAGGAAGAAGCGTAGTCAACATAGAGCAAGCGACAGATAGAATTTTACTCGTAGAGATTAAAGCAGAGCCGACGAACTTGGTCATTATTCAGGTATACATGCCACCGAGCAACCACAAGGAGGAAGAAGTCGATAGGATTTATGATGAGTTAGAGGATATCATCGCGAGGGTTCCTGCAGGGAAACATTTGATAGTGATGGGGGATTGGAATGCGACGGTAGGCGAAGGAAGAGATGGTGGTGAGGTGGGGGACTATGGGTTAGGCACGAGGAATGAACGCGGGGAGAAAGCAATTGAATTCTGCAGGAGACAGGGGTTAGTCATCACTAACACATGGTTTAGACACCACAAAAGGCGTAGGTATACATGGAAAATGCCAGGTGACTCAGAAAGGTATCAGTTAGATTATATTATGGTTAGGCACAGGTTTAGGAACAGTGTGATAAATTCGCACAGTTTCCCAGGAGCGGATGCGGACTCTGACCACAATTTAGTTGTTATGAAATGTAATGTTCGTTTCAAGAAGATAAGGCAAGGGCGGCGGGTTAAAAAATGGAATTTAGAAGCAGTAAATGAATTAACGAGGAAGGAGTATCAGGAGGCTGTAGAGAAAATGATGGATGACGGTAAAGAACTGAGTATTATCGAAGAAAAATGGGAATGTATCAAGAAAGGGATATTGGAAGCCGCTAAAGACACTATAGGAACCGTTAACGGGAAAAGGATAAGGAAACCATGGGTAACGGATGAGATGATTGCGAAGATGGATGAGAGAAGAAGATGGAAAAATGTAAACACAGAGTTAGGCAAAATGAAGTACAAAGAGTTGAACAATAAATTGAGAAGGGCCACAAATAAAGCAAAAGAAGAATGGTGGAAAACGCAATGCGAGGATATGGAAAGTTTACAGAAGAAGGGTGAAATTGGTGCTCTATACAGCAAGGTTAAGTTATTATCGGGAAGTAAGAAGGCAAGAGCTGTGCTAACATTTAAAGATAAATGGGGTAAGATAATAGTTGAACCAGGAAAAATCCAAGAGAGATGGAAGGAATATATAGAAACACTGTATGGTAAAGAACTTAGACCGACAAGGTTAGACATAGAAAAGGAACATGACGTAGAAGAAGATAGCTTAGGTCCAGGCATACTCGACGATGAAATAGAAAGGGCATTAAAGGAGATGAAAGCAAATAAGGCTGTGGGGGTGGACAATATTCCTGTAGAAATGTTGAAATGGTTAGGGAAAGGTGGGAAAAAGGCCATATATGGACTGATTCGTAGTATCTATGAGGAAGGAATCTGGCCGGAAGATTTTGTGAGATCGGTGTTAGTTCCTATTCCAAAAAAGGCAAAGGCTTCGTCATGTGAGGATTACAGAACAATAAGTTTGATATCCCACGCAGCTAAAGTTATTCTCAGGATCATCAACAAAAGGATAGAGAGTAAGGCAAATGATTACTTAGGGGATGATCAGTTTGGGTTCAGAAAAGGAAGAGGTACGCGTGATGCCATTGCAGTAATGAGATCACTAGTCGAGAGGAATATAGAATACAATCAGGACGTTTTTGCCTGTTTTGTAGATTTCGAAAAAGCGTTTGATAGAGTGAATTGGGAAAAATTAATGCGTGTATTGCAGAAAATAGGAATGGATTGGAGGGACAGGAGACTGATCCGCAACCTGTACATGTCTCAGACTGCTCAGGTGCGAGTGGGGAACGGAGAGTCTGGATGGGCAGTGTTAGGAAGAGGTGTAAGGCAGGGTTGCCCATTGTCACCGGTACTGTTCAACGTATATGTAGAGGAAATGATTAAAGAGGCATGGGAAGAACTGGAGGTAGGAATGAAAGTCGGAGGGGAACTCGTAAAATCGGTTAGGTTTGCTGATGACCAAGCATTAGTTGCTCAGTCAGCCAAGGGGTTGCAAGCATTGTTGAGTGAATTGGAGGTTCAGTGCGATAAATATGGGATGAGAATCAATATTAATAAAACAAAGGTTATGCGATTTTCCAGAAAGAAAAAGGCTAAGCTAAATATTAAAATAGGCAGGGAAAGAATAGAGCAGGTAGAGCAGTTTACATATCTCGGAAGTGTTTTGGACCAATACGGTCAAAGTGGTAGGGACGTAAGGAGAAGAATTGCGCTAGGCAAGGAGGCTTTCTCAAGGAGGAGGGAGTTGATGACGGGGACGTTGAGTAGGGATGTTAAGAAAAGACTCGTAAAAACTCTGATATGGAGCGTAGCTATGTACGGCGCGGAAACGTGGTCGCTGAAGCAGGAGGATAGACGTAGATTGGAGGCTTTTGAAATGTGGGTGTGGAGAAGAATGGAGAAGGTGAAATGGACCGAAAGGAAAACAAATGAGGAAGTACTGGAAATGGTGGGTGAGGAGAGGGGTTTGTTGAGAGAAATTCTATGGAGGCAGGAAAAATGGATGAAAGGCGTATTGAGCGGTAGTGGAATGTTGAAGAGGGTAATAGAGGGGAGAATGTTGGGCAAGCGAGGTAAGGGTAGGAACAGGATAGGGATGTTGGACGGGATGAAGGGAGGAAAGAAGTACACCGAGATGAAGAGGGACCTGATATAGATTAGTTTGCTAGGTGGGGAGTCACAAAATGTTTATTTGATAGTTGTGTCCATCCAAAAACCTACCTTAACCGGTAGATTACCTAATAATAATATATATATATATATATATATATATATATATATATATATATATATATATATAACGCTATATACTGGCGAACTGGCCCCCCTACCCTGATGTGTGAATATTCACACGCCGTCGGGCTTGGTACATGGGTGAGCTCTACCATCACCTACTAAACCGACCTTCGGGTTGATTACTGTGTTTATGGTTTCTATATATATATATATATATATATATATTCATTAATTTATTACTAAATTATTTATTCATATGGGGTATTTACACACGATTTTATTTAATTGTAGATGTCTCAAGTGAAAGCTATTGTTTTTATTTGTGGATAAACATATTTTCAATTTTTGACTAGTGTCCGAGCGGTTACCCAGGGCACCTATGCATAGATGAAGGCGTATTTATATAAAACTAGATTTATAGCTCTACTAAGACCATGGTAATGTGTTGCCTATTGTTTATGACCAAATCATTCTTTTATATTCAGTTAATTTTAATTAAAAACACAAGGATTTTGGACGATACATATATAGTTTGGTCATGGATTTTACACTTTTTTCCTGCCCTTTCCCTACCACCGGCGTAGACGAGAATCTGGTGGTACCTCCCGAATATCTAGTCAATCAGACTTAGAGATGCGGGCAGAGTTGGTCTTTCCTTCGAACCCTCAATCCCTCCCTCATAGGACCTTCCAACGTCTTATATTACTCATTATACTCTATTATATATAACTCCGGAAAAATAGTATTGAGCTTCTTATATATTATGTTTTAACATAAAAAACATCTTCCCAAAACAAGTTACCTTTTTTTTACCTTAGGACTTCTCTACGACACTAGTACCTTCCCAGGGTTGCCGGAGGGAAGTACTATTATTTTCATAAACAATATTAACCATACCCCATTCCCGGTGTAAAACTCACTTATTAATATTTATTTTTCCATATAAAAATATGAGTAGTAATTGAGAGAAGGGTTCTGAGAATATAAGATTCATTATGAAGCGTTTTTGAGTATCCTCACAATTTGAAACGTTGTTTCTCTAATGCCTGGCCCTTGTGAAATACGTGTTAAACAAATTGACCACTATAAGTGGTAGCTCTATATTTCCGAACGTCTAAAAGAAACATGACCGCTGCTGCCTCTTATTGCGAGGAACGACAATGGAGTCTATTCTATCCTCTCATGGTTTTAAACTCTCGTTTCTAGCTGCACGTGGAGAGCTGGGGCAGTCCATTCGGAGAAACTCCACGGCCAATATGCAACTCTAGGAGGTGTTTCCGCACCGTACACGTGCAAACCCAAGGTGTGACTCCCCAGTGAGGCAGCATTTAACTGTTCTCTCACCATTCTTGCGTGTTCTCCTCCCGTCTGTCTAGATCCGCCTACCCAGCTCCAATAAGGTAATCAATACCGTATGTTGCTTTCACTTCGTCGGCGCCTAATATACGCAAGGAAACAAACACTTGGCATTGGATTTCAGGAGGAAATTTCCTCCTCACTCCAACGAGCGTAGCGCCGAAATTAAAATGGTCGTTGTTTCTCCCATTCAAAATAAAAATTTGAAATACTGATAAGAAAGTATAAAAATGTATTTTTGTACCAAAAACGAATACAGCTGTAGTAAATAAAATATATAGGATGCAGTTTAATATTATATGTATACAAATGTAAATAAATAATGACAATTAAATACGCCACATCCGATGGCATAGACAAGGGATGAGAAATCCTATTGCAATTGTTATTTTTATTAGTATGCATATATACAAAATCTTTACACAAAAGATATTTTCTTTGAGTTCCTTTCTAAGCATCCTTTGTCTCTTTTACATGATAGTTAATTTGTAAATGGATTTGCATGGGAACGCATTGTGAAAATGCGGCAGACAGTCAGTCTTATAATATTTTGAAAAAGTATAATTAAAGTGGTAACTTCAATTTATTCCTCCAACTAAGAGAGAAAATTATATACCCGCAACCAATGGCATAGGCATAAGACGAGAAAACATATTGCAATTGTTTATATTATTAGCATAACATGAAAAAGATGTTTCTCTGAGTTATACTATTGTTTAAAATATCCATATTGTATTATACCGATGGCTGGGCAGGTGCTTTGCGTATTATAAACTGCTGATCTCTCGAATTACTTTTTCATTATCAGCACTGCATTAACTATTATAATACACATATTTTAACATTTGTAACCAATGTAGTATTGAATAGTTGGGCTATAAAATTTATAAGCAGCCATTTCATTAAATAATTATTTGTCTGATTACGTACACAATACATCTTAAACACTAATATGCGAAAATACAAATTAAATCTAGTTTCAGTTGTACGGAGAACCTGAATCGCTAAAGGCGGCCAGTGTTTAAAAATATCCATATATTTTCCTTTTCAAAAGTAATTCTGCCTAGTTGAGTTATTATCAAACATTTGACCCCATCATTAAACTATTTCGCGTTACGAGTAGCATTTGGGTGCATGATGGTCAGCTTGGAGATCGAATGTCATGCGTACCTTGAGACCAATTTCACCCTTATTTAACTTCCAAAATTCTCAAAAAATTGAAATGCATGTAAACAGTACGTAGGATTCATTCTTTGGGACCTCATGTAGCACTGGAATTTAAAGCTGTCCTTACGAAGTCTTCGACCAAATTTTACTGCTATGCATGCTACGCTCTTAAAACTTCTTCCTTCCTAGTTATTTTTCTACATTGTAAATAGTTCCACAAGGATCGTCTCTACCGATATCCTTAAAAATCTTATTTACCTAACAATTAAATAACCCTATACCTAAGTAATCCACGTTTTAAAACTATTTTTGGTTCAAGGCCCCCCAATACCCTATTTGAACGAAAGAAACGCTCACATTTGAAGTCCCGTTACACTTTTTTAGATTTCTTATTTTTCATCCTATGTTCATGACGTGCACGGCTATAAAAAGTGAATACAGTTTATACATATACTCGATTTACGAGGCAGTTCAGGTTTAAAGGGTCTATTATATACATCTGCATAATTTTAATAAATATTCCAATAAAATACTCCACACCCAATGGCATATGCAAACGACGAGGAATCTTATTGTAATTGTTCTTGATGATAGCTTACCGTGAATAAGATGTTTGCTTTGTGTTTCTTCCTGAGCATTTCTCTATTAAACATATGAAAATTATTGTACTTATTTATTTATTTGAGAATTTATCAGGTCAAGACGATCCAGAGTAAGGCTTTATCTGGTATTTTTGCATAAAGATTATAAAAGTGTATAATATATTAGGTGCGATTTGGAGAAACCTCTCTGGGATATTTTTTTTCAAATAGAAAGGAATCGTTTTTAGGAAAAAGATTTCACTCACTCAGATGGTAAAGCACAATTCACTCTGAAGTGGATTTCTGTTCATTCCTTCAATTACGCGAGACTATGAGGCTGTCGAAATCCTTCATGAGTTCATTTAAAATTATCACTGAAAAATGTATATTACGAATTTAGCCGAAGGCTGAGCAGGGGATTCGTGTATTGTCTACAGCTCTCGATATTCTTTTGTTAGCAAAAATAAGGGAACTAAAATATTTTCAATTGATTAGTATTTTTATGCACCCTGAATACATACAAGTATATATGACGAAAGGAAATACAGTAACTTTTTTATTATGCATTTGTGGATATTTACGAGATATAAAAGATTCTTTGTATTTTGAAATTATTCTGGCTTCAAATTTATAGTCTGTACATTCAACATCTACATAATACCCCGCAAGTCGCCGCAATGACGCGTGGAGGGCATGTAGGGCGACCAGATATTCATGTAGGTTCACAACCGTCACACTTCTACACAAATATCAGTTTGGTTATGCATTGGATGAAAGTTAATAACCTGAAAGAAGGTAGTTATGAGTAAGATTATTAAATAACAGCATACGTGTATTCAATTTCTAAGGGAGGAGATGTACCGAAAAAAAGGGTTTGGCCAAAAATGTAGGACATTGTAAAAGCATATGCACTACCAATGCTAATTCTCTACTTCTAGCCTGATTTCGTATATATTTTGATCTTCAATGATACGAGGAAAACGGATCTATGTATCCGTTCAACAATTTATCTATCTGATTTGACGTACGTGATCTGATCTACCATATTCCGGGCATGTAATATGTCTTAAACATCCACAGATAAGTAACCTGCCTCAAATTTACGCAGTAAATTTAACTTGTATTTCAAGTCTGTATTTAACCTTTAGTGTCCAGCAAGTTTCGAGACAGAGAATGTGGCGTATATGGGGAAAGCTTAGGTCCTGGAGCATTTGTAAGCCATGGAGAAATGGCGATGAAATCATTTTAAATGCGTATGGCATATGGTAAAAACTGAGTTATGACCCTCTCTTCCTTGAGAAAAGGTGGCTTGTACCACTGAAAATTCGAAAACTAGTGAGTTTTCTTTTCTTTTTGTGTTCCTGTGTTTTTGTCATTGTCCGCTAGTGGTAGCTTTATATACATTATTATTCACATTCGTAAGTCCTTCACATAAGTTCACACATGTATATGAGATCTTTTCAAAAAGTATTCACAACTTTTGAATTTCCGCAGGTTACGTATATTTGATTTTTGATTTTTTTGTGGCGTTATGTTTTCAATGATGCCAATAAGATTGTTCGCAAAAGCGAGAATAAGTCGTATAACATGTTTTAGTCTCTGAAAGCATTTGAGTACCGAAGGAATCCGCTCAAATGTGGCCGGTGTGGTAAAAATTAAATCTTCGAGTCAATAATTTTTTCCTTCTTAGTCCACTTAATAATATTGAGAAATCAAAAATTTTGAACTCAAATTTTCCTTCTATTGAGTTCAACTCCCACGTCCCGTTACCTGACAACAGTTGCTAGGTGACGATTGCATGAGAAGGAAAAGGCTTCATTGATTAGTTTTCTGCTGCCGTGTACGCCACCCCCACTCTTTTGCGGTAAGGGTCCATTGATAGGGAAATAGGGGTGTGTGGGTTCTGCGCACATTCATGCAATATTCTGCGCCCGAATCTCGAAGTGAAAGGATGTGCATCAGCGCGCTCCAGACACCATCGGAACCTGCTTCGACGCTTCGATAACTGCTTGTTTCCTACCAGCGCTGAAATATCCGTATGAACCAGTAGAATAGTTTTCCTGCTAGATTTAGTGTATTTATAAGTGCTCCGCCTTATTGTCTAATATATTTATATTACTCTTTTATATAGGTGTTCTTGATGGATTTTTTAGAAATAGAGGTTAGAAATGTGTGTGTCCTAATTTATTTTTGAGTTGAGGTATTAGTAAAAATTTTATTATTTTTTATATATTTAGGTGAAAAGAGATTCTTAATTAATGTTTTTAACTGGTGAGTTTATATTTTTTGTATTATTTTGAGCGCTGTATTTCGAGGTCAGTGCATTGTTTATTGGTAACTGTTTTATTGGTAGTCTTGTCTACTGTTTTATTGGTAGTCTTGTTTGTTTATTTCTAATTAGCTACTTCTTTAAGTTTTCTAATTTATGATAGTCCTGTATTTCTTGTGTTCAGATGTCCTATATTACTTGTGTTCAAATTTAGAGTTCCTAACCTATTAGTAAGGACAAATAAGCTGGACACTTTAGATTAGCGTTTGTTTTCCACTCCCATTCGAGGTACTTTCAATAAGTGAATCCAAGGATGAATTCACTTAGGTTTCCCATTTCGATGCGTGAGAAGGCTGAAGAATGCATGGCTCTTAGGGCCCGTATCGCCGAATTGGAGTGAATTGTGCGGGAGATTCATTCGAGAATTGACGGCGAGGTGATTGATCCTAAGGGAGGTAGTGCTTTCGATGGAAAACTGAAAGCACACTTCAAAAATGGTGCTGCACGGGATCGCCTGGCTGCAGGAAGTTGCTGGATGATCAAGAACCGGCACCGGGCTTCCTCTTCTAAGGAAGTGGTCGTACCACTCCGTAGATCTGGTGACTGAAAGTTTGTCTCTCGGGGGATGGGCTAAGGATACACAGCAGCGTGAATTAGCAAACGAGGAGGCATATATACTTGTACTTTCCACATCTGAAATAGGTTCCAGATGCTCGCGAAAAGTAGTCCCGAGGTTCCTGCATTTCCTACCCTCGCCAAAGTTTAACTGTCCGCGTGAGGAAAGGGAGGGAATAGTTGTATTAGGTAGTTCAAACGTCCGGCGAATAATTTCCCCACTATGACACTGAGTTCAATGGGAGGAAGGTACTGGATCTTTGTGGTCCTCAGGAGACGTATGCGGTGAAGGCGGCGGTGAGGGATACGGGTTGCTCCAAGCTAAGAATTGTAGCTAACGAAGGCGTCAACTACACCTTGTAATGTGAAGAGATCATGCGGTCCTTTAAGAAATTGCTCGGGTAGGTGAAGCAGATCAATGTGGGGTTGTCTCAATAAAAGTTCCAATAAAATTAACCAACTACTTGTAGCATCGCATTGACCGTGAAAGGCTCGTTTGGAGTCCTGTAGACGGTTTATATAAAATATTTTAGAGATTTTATCGGATAAATGAGGTCAACTTTTTCTGAGATCTTTTCTCTCCTTTTTCTTGGAACCCCTAAATCGCTCCGTGGTTTATTATATGTGTGAAAGGAGCTAGCATAGTATTATCATGTCAAATCGCCATGAACGACATTTTTTATCGTGGCGGAATATTCCGTCAGTTGGAAACACTCAAAACCAAGAAGTCTTCCAGTCCCGGAGAAATTCCGGTCCACGTTTACGAGATGTTGGTGACTGAAATAACCACATACTTCAAATAATTTTTCACATATAATTGGCGGACCATAATGTGACCAAGAATTGGAAATAAGCTAACATCACGCCTTTATTTTAGTGTGGCGATAGGGAATAAATCAATAACAACAAGCCAATTTCTCTGGCACCAATATCATGTAGAAATCTAGAATAAATAATAGTTGCATCTATTATTGGACACATCGACAGCCAGGTTTATTGATAAAGAATCAGTATGGGTTCTGAAAGATCATATCTTGCAGGACACAACTAGCTCTTTTTGTTCATAATGTTTTAATTTCTGGTAAATATAGCACTGTATTTCATGCAATATTATAGGTTTTAAAAAGACTATGAACAAGGTGCTCCATGAGATACAAATTATAAAGTTAAAAGGCTTTGGGATTTACCATTAGGTTATGTTTTGGCTCAGAGAACTCTTAATAGTCGCGCACAACGAATCGTTATCTATGATGCACCCTGATCCACAGAAAAGGCACGAGGAATTGGTCGAGCAGAAACCATTCATGCAATATCAGGAGGTTGCACATGGATGACAGGACAAAAAATGGATGAACAAACTGCCATCAGCAAAAATCTGCGACATAATTCGCCTGCTGGAAGGAAAATCAGCGATTACGCGATTGATGTTAATTACTGGAGCAACAATGGATTTCTAAAGCCATTTTTGAGCCGTTACTCGATCTACCATTTGGACGATTAATTCAGATTGTGGGAAATGGAAAAAAACCGCGGGAAATTCCGCGAAAATAACTTCAACGAATTCACCCACTACAGCTAAATAAAATACAACGATTTCAAAGTGTGATAATCATTCGTGCCGACCTGGATTTGAACTCAGCACTCTTGATATCCGGTCGAGGTTCTTAGTCAATGGCTAGATTTACAATTTGAAATTGTCAGATATTAGGATTATTTGTTCCGTTTCGATATAAAATCAACTATTGAGAGTATGGTTATATAGGGCAGTGTGTTTAGGGATAGGGCAGAGGGTGAAGGCGGAAAATTTAGTAGACTGAAGGTTATTACTTATTCGGACGGAATGGTATGTGGTTCGCCGATGCATAAGGAGGTTCAAAATGATTTTTATTTTCGGAGCTGCAATTTACTTAAGGAGCATATATGACTAAAGAAAGTGGATGTTTGATTCGGAAAGAGGGCAGTCATTGCAAAGTGAGGGGTTACATTGAGAAAAGAGGAGTGGAAGAGGAGCTGATGTTGGTGAGAAGGGTTTCGTAGATCTCACGACAAAGCATATATTTAATATTAGTTTGTGGGAGACTAAAGAGAATATTAAGAAGAAGGGTGAAGCACAATATTTTATACTAATGAATAGGTCGGGAAATTTTGGGCTGCTTGCATTAAGATTTTCATTGTGGACAGGGTTTGGTCATAGGCGGTTTGTTATGGACTGTGAAAGTAGGTAATAATATTATTAAGGAGTTTTCCGGTTTTCCACTTTTAAAGTAATTTGATGCGCTATTGTTTACGGATGTGTTTTGTGGATAGATGTAACTATGCGGTGACGAGGTAGTCTAGTCCGAGGATCGGGGTCGATAGAGAGTTGGACTATTGACTCGGGGTTCGGAGTTTGATTCTTCGGTGACGCCTCAGCCCACAGGCGACACGCGGGAAGAAACTGCTCCCCTTACCCTAATATTTATATTTCAGAGGCTATTGATATTAATACTGAGATCTACTTCTATCTATCAATCCGACACTCAAGGTAATATCTGTTATATATTACTAAATGAACCATGTATAACTTGGCGCGAACAAATTCCTTTCATATCCTTTCGATTCAATAAAGTAAAGATGCAAATATAATTTTATTTCCCATTCTCTGATGTTAGCTATTTTTGAATTAATATAAGTATAACCTCATCATCGGTAATAAAATAAGATTTAAATATTTTATAAATCATAATCAACTTTGTAAAGAAAATCATCAAGGAAACTCAATGTGAATTAGGAAATCGTTTAAATAAGTTTGTTCAATTAATCAGAACAGGCAGCTTTACTTCCAGAAAGTTCAAACTCTTATGGATATTACTTAAGAATATCATTAACTATAAGTACCATGTCTTAATTTCTGGGTCTTACAATATTAACACGACACACTAGGCCTCCTATACTCAATTCTCGAAGCTAAATAGTAAGTAATTTAAATAATGTTTTCCGTTTTTAGTAAATTGGCATGACAACAAGCTTCTACAGCTACAACCCATTGTAACGTTTTATCGAGTCGTCAACTCTTTTATTCTTTTTTGGCATTGAGGCAGTTCTAGATTTACTCCAAGGCAAACATGCGATACTGGGAGGTCTTTACGTATCATACACGTGAGTACTCTTACGTTTGAATCTTCTTGGGGAAGGATAGAATGTGTTAACCCATCACGATCTTATTCCTCTTCACCATTCACTTCTCACTATGAGATAAAATGGCGTACAATGGCTTTGCTTACAGCTATCAAGGTTGCTAATCAATAAGATGTGCTGGAATACGTATGCCAGGGAACGGTCGGGAACGAAATTACTGGGAAAAAATCTCTCTAACTCCAACAAACGTAGGGCCAACATCGGATATTATTTTTCACATTAAAATTGAAAATTTAGAAATATATATCTAGAAGACTTTCCGCTTGCGTTTCGTTCAATTTTAAATATTTATCGCTTTAATAATTCCTGTCCATGTGGACGCTAACCCAAAGCGCATTGAACATTCGAGGACGCTAAATTTCTAAGAAAGTATGAAAATGTGTTATTTATAAAAGTCCTCCTTTGCAGGCCTCAAGAATAACTAATATGTGCAACAAACCGCTATCACATTTTGCTGAATTTTTTTCCATTGATTACATGAATACGTACTGTTAAAATTTAAATAAATGAGTAATGTTTAGTTGAAAAATTAGACCTTTATCTTCAAATTTCAGGTATCTGAACATATTTTGTAAATTAATATCAAAAAAGGAAATCATATTCCGTAACATACTGAAGCAACGAAGACTCTTATAGAAAATGCCATTAATGCTTGCATGCTGGGCAGAAAATGCCTGCCATGAGTTTCTTCAAGTGCATCTTCTCCATTATTATCATCTTCTAAAAGTGTAGCCTGGTCGTTGGAGCCATTGGTCTATCTCCATTCCTTTCGTTTTACTTTGCCACTCCCATGGCACTTTTTATTTAATCTATAAAATCCTTTCTTGGCCTTCTTTTTCCTTATACTCCAATTATTTCTTCTCCATTATATTTTCCAGGAAAATATGTCAAAGTCTGTGTTCAACCTCGTTAGGAACTAGGGGTCATGCTTTTAGGCGCCTCAAGATTAGGTGTCTAATGGAAGGCAGCAAAAAATATATTCCAAAATAATACAGATGACATAAACCCACAGTATGAACGGTAAACCTAATAGTTTATTTATTCTTCATTTTACCTCAAGAATACGTGAATGACATCAATCACACATAAAAATAAATAATAACGGACGACAGCGACTAAAGTTTATATCACATGCAAGATATTCTGCGACTTATTTAAATAAATACTAATAGCATAAGGAACTAATATATGCAATATTAGGCTAAATCAGTGGAAGAAATTAAAACACATAAATAAATTCTTGTGAAATTTCCTTCCTATAAATTTAACACAGAACATATTTGTAATGCCATTAATTATCAACTTAATGTTTTGAACATAACCTTGCATTATAATATGGGACTTTTGAAAACCATCGATTCTCGAAATCGTGTGTCTCAGGAAAATTACACATAAATCAGGGAGCATTAAGCGAACAAGAATTCGTGACGAATTATCAAGTATTTCACGCAGTAATTTTTGCCACTAAATAATCGTACTGGTTTGTGTTGAACTAAAGGACACTATAATAAAGTCAATGTTTAAATACATTGGTCCTTTGACACATAGGTTCTCATAAGTCCTTTGACAATTTCAAAGGACTATGGGAAATTTGGTGAAAGTTACTTTTAGTAAGATTCATTCACTAATGATCATTCGTAATTCCACATTATAGCAGGAATTTGACACTGCATCCCAATCCCAGTCAAGGAAAATAATTATTTACAATGCCAATTCACTCAATAACCCAATATTACTTGGAACAGCACAAACGCAACGCAAATAGTGATACCAGAAGCATACCACCTTCAACCGTCAAAATACGACCTAAGTATTATTGTTATAAATGGCTCAAGGTAATTTTACGGGTCATTTTGTCTATTTTTAAAATGACCGTAAACCTGAATGGCCTTGAAATATTATCAAAATCAAAGGTAAGATTACTACAATCAATCTCGCGAGTGGTTTCCATACTGTATCCTGTAAGTTATACGTTCTCAATAACCACTCGGCATATGTGTTGCATACCCTACAGGATGGACCTATGTAATTTATGTATAACTGAGTATTATCCTAAATAATAAATATCAAACTCTTATTACAATTATGCCTAACATTAAAATAACCAAGCAAAACCTCCTGCTGGAGAGGGTAGTAAAAAAAGCATAAAGTATTGACCATAGATGTCGTAGTATTGCTATCATTTTCAGATAATGGATTTCAAACAAGTGACTCCAAGTTGAAATGCTGGGGCACGCTGAACGCTACAAATTTTACACAACGTTTGTAATTATTGGCAAACAGTATCGGAGGGATACGTATTTTCTTGGATCAATTATCCTACTTTAATTGCTATTCGGTTTCCTAGCAATTTATTCCTGAGCTTATTTTTTTAATTCTCTTGTTAAACATATGAATATGTCCTAATTGGACAAATTCGGACATATTCATGTGTCTGAGAATAATCTGGCCAGAACTACTTTTAAAATTGACTACAAAAAAAACAAAAATAATTTGGACTAAAACACACCTCGCTAACGGTTAATCATTAACTTACTTCGAGTAGCGCATTGTGTTACCAAGGATATACATGTTTGTATTCATATATGCATATACATATGAATACACACTGTCGTATCCCCGCGTCTTCGAGGGGATATTGGCGACACGAGAAAGTACCCCAAGAGTCGAGTGGCTGCCTCGAGGGTAAATAGGGGCTTGAGTTTGGTGGGTGGTGACGCGGAGCGTCTTGGGCTGGGCCCCTTTGGTCCAACCAAAGGGGCCCAGCCCAAGTGTCCTCTCGGATAGCGAGTCCCCGATTGCTGTAGTGCTTCCAACCAGAGGGGCCCAGTCCAAGTGTCCTCTCGGATAGCGAGTCAGCAGCGCTGATAACACCCACGCTACTACTTAGTTATCAGTTATCACTACTCTTGGCTCTTAGTCCACATCGAGTCAGCAGCGGTGATATCGCATGCTTGGACCCACGCCTTTAATTGGTCACTTAAGGGGTGGGGTAATCATCCTGGTCAGTAAATTATACGGATGCAACACGTCCCCCCATCACCAGAGAGAAACATGGGGGAACATTGTTCCTCTCGACACCAAACACATATGGGCGCACTAGCCTCTGGAGGATTTACCCCTAGCTACACCCTGTTAACATGTCACAGGTATAAACTACAATCATGGATGCAAAACAAAATATAATGGAAGATCCACTATGAGTACGCATAACATGATAACCTTAATTACATTTTTAAGGTACAGAGACATATTAATGAATTATCTTCTACCTCTAACATCACCAGAAACATGAAATTTGCTTATAATCTTAGGTTTGAAGATGAGGCATATATCTCTGCAATCGTGCCTTTTCCCGCCCGTATTACCTTTTCAGTCTCTTTTTACAGCAGCATTTATGTAAACAACAGTATACACAAGAAAACAAATAGCTAGGCAAATACACAGGTATCCCATCAAATCCTTGAAAAAACACATCTAATTTTAACAATAATACAATTACTTTGGTGTAAACCACAGTAGCGGGGCCCCCCTTAAGGCCAAACGGCATTCTTATAAATTCGAAATGCTCGTTACCCGTACTGAAAGTCGTCTTACATCTGTCTTTCTCCTCCATAGACACCTGGTGGTAACCACTGGCCAAATCGAGAGTACTAAAGTACCTTGCCTTACAAGTTGATCATGTATTTCCGTAATGTTTGGTAATGGAAACGCATCACCCACCGTGAATTCATTCAGCTTCCGGTAATCAACCACGATTCTCCAATTTTGTTTCCCTGACGCGTCGTTTTTCTTGGGGACGACCAGTATCGGAGAGTTCCCTGCACTTCGGCTGGGTGCTATTATTTCGTCCCTTAGCATTTCTTGGATCTGTCTCTGCACCTCCTCCTAGTGGGCTTCGGGAATATGGTATGGACGAGTGTTGATGGCGTTGCCTTCTTCTCTGGTAGGAGTTGGAATTGTTTGTAAAACGGTAGAGGGCAAGTAAGTTTATCCCCAGGCAAAAAAATACGTCATGGTACGACATGCACAATTCTAGGAACTCTTCATCTTCCGATTTATTTAGAGGACTAACGCGCAGCTGCTCTTTAAGTAGCCTTGCTCGTGTGACGTCTCGTCTCTCCACATGTGAAATTCCACTGCATTGGAAATTTCAATACACTTTCCTTACCCTATATCTCTCATACGCTCTGATAATGATTCTGGTTTTACTTGGCATACATGTTTACACATTCATATTTAATGGATAGGAGATATAAGGCTGTATGGCTCTTATATTTAGAACATGACATTAATTTTGGTTACATACTCATGTATTTTTACTGATTTGTTAAAATCATTAAGAAAAAATGTTTTACCTTATGCAACATGGACATGCAGTACAGCTGAGATTACAAGCAAATAACGTTCCAGAACCTCGTAAATTTATTTCATAATCTCTGAGCTAATGTATTTTTGATTAAGCCTAAACTATTATTTTGCAATATAAATATTACTCATAATTATGGGTCATACAAATACATTCTTGGAAACTTTTTTTTTTCAAAATATTTACTTTTCCTTACCACTCATTGAGAGAATTAGCATTCTAAATACTCCAGTTGTGCACGCTCTGCAGTTGACATGGAGGAACGCCTGAACGGAGCCACGGAAGAATTATGGAAGATATGGATTCCAATCATATCATTCCATACTCATTCCTGATTTGCTCATTCTAGACGCAGTCTAAATGACAACGTTATTGATTACCTTCCTTAGTAGTAGTAGGCGGAGCTATTGTACACCATTTTATCGAACAGTGAGAAGTGTCTAGGGGAGGGAAATAGGTTAGTATGGGGCCAAAATTTTCTTTCCTCCCACAGTGGGGAGTCTCACTCAGGGTCTACATGTCTACGATTCGTAGAGATTCCCTATCATCGCATCCTTACCGCGGAGTAACTCTAGCTCTACTCCGATTCTCGGAATATGCATCTCTAGAATGTGGAATAAGAGTTTAAATCAGTATAGTATAATATATATATATAATACTATATATATATATATATATATAAACACAGATGTAGATTTTTGAAACATATACACACAAAGAAAGAACACTCACAAATGTAGTTTTGACGTTTCGACGGCACCAGAATAACTTTCTCGGGGAAGAGCGGAGAGGACATGTGTGGGGAAGGGTGAGGGAAGGAAAGGTAAGGGACCAATAGCAAATGTACAAGGGATGGGAGGGGATATGTAGCTAATAAAGCTATCGGATGCATTCAGGGGGCTTGGTTCAGCCCGAGAGGCTTAAATGACTGGGTGAGCAGGAGTACCCAGATATGCGCCATCTCGCGGGTTATCACCTTTATGCTACTTGCAGGTTTGGGAAGGGTTTCAATTAGCGTAACAGAAAAGGAGCTATCGAAGGATCGGATGTGGGAAGCAGTGTGAGTAGGGAGGGGATAATTAACTGTGCTTAGTATATTTTTCAAAAATGCCTCACTTTCTGGGAGCAAGGTGTCTAACTCTGAGTAATTGGAGAAATGTCTTTTTAAATAATTCCCAAATTCGTAGAGTATTTTCCTGGTGATCTTCCTTCCAAATTTGATAATGATTTCATGAAATAACTTAAGGTAAGCGGATCACCGATCATGAGGTAATAATATTAGATATCTAACTAACTTTTCCCCTTTTTGCTTTCCAATTCATTTCCTCATCAACATTTCAGCGAACTATACCATTTTGTTAAATTTTAATTATTTACCCAACATGCACAACATTCAAATTTGTGTTTAAGTTGTTTTAATAACTTATTTCAAGTTATATTCTGATACAGGTATTCAATAAAAATTATGTAGGTATTTTTGGTTTTGAATACAGCGAAAATGAGAAATGTATGCTCTCAATTTATGTAAATTTTATCGATAGTATACTGAAAATGACATCTAGAAAATAATAATTCTCGTATAAGTATCAGGTGATTGCTTTTCCTTTCTTTAGAATCCTAGATATGTTCGACTGAAACTCAGCTTTCTTGCCTCAAAATTAATCTTTGTAGGCATTCAATGAACATAACATGTTTTGATCTCTGTGTCAACTTCGAACTTTCATGTCGTTGCTTGAGGGGACACCCTAGATTTTCATTCCAGCGTGTATTCCACAGGATGATCTTAATTGCAAATGCAATATTGACACACCCTTACACCCACTTTCCACCAATCAGACAGATGTGTCCACCACCCACACAACCCCATTTTTCTACTTTATGGGCCCTTGCCACAAAAGAGTGGGGATAGCGTAGGTGACAGTTGAGTAGGTCAGATGGGTGCGTCTCTCCTGGTCCATAAAGATAATCAATAAAGCTTTTTGCGTAGCATCCAGTCTTCACCTAGCAACTGTTACCACGTAACGAGAGGGGAGGGTGAAACGTGGGCGATACCCTCACTGGAACGGGGATTGGGGGCCAAAGTTGCAATTTGCCTAGACCATTAAATATACCAAGGATATAAAAATATATATAATTCATGGGCTTACTTGTTACTACCACGGATGAATCTGAGAGAATATCTTCGGAGCTTCAATGCTTTCTGAGACAAGAACAATTGGAAATGTTTCCTTCCTCTTTTATGCATAGAGTAATGGTATTACTCGAAATCATCATACAAAAATGCCATAATTTCGTACAATAAATAATTCAGCAGCTCATCTCTTTCAAAGCATGCAAAATTACAGTTTTCATTTTACACTTAAAAACTGATATCAGATTCTAATTCAAGTTCTATATTTTGCAAAATGTTAACATAGTAAATTATTTTCTTTTGTAAAGGAAGGAATAAAAGATTTTCTCATTAAACAAACTTAATACATATTTAAAAATATATGAATTATGTTAACAAACTAGTAGTACTTTTTTCGAGTGCCAACATCAAATTTAAAGAACATATGGTTAAAATATCTTATAACATATGAAGCGAACGGTAACTACAGCCGTATCAATATTATTGGAAGAATTAACCCCAGCCGCTTACTCTTACAAATGGGCAAAGGATATGGTGAGGGAAATTAGAGGGGAAAAAACATAAATAAATAATTAAAATTAAATTTTTATAAAATGATATGGGACCTATTAGAACAGAAAACGATTTAACCAAAATCTGATAGCAAAAAACGCTCTGACTAAGGTGTACTAGAAGACTAATAAGTTTGTATGAAGGCATCCAAACAGTAACTAAAAGAATTTCGTACTGCATCGAAAAGTTGTGAGAAAATCCGCTAGAGTCAAATATGTTTACGATCAGAAGACGAACGTGTCGGGCCTTCTAGAGGAATTAGTCTGGAAGTAATTTGAGATAGGAAGAGAACAAGAAGGATTTAGGCTTTTAGCAAGATTCAGAACACTTGACATAAAGGGAATTATTGTAGCCCCAAAAAATTTGGACAAGTTAAACCTCAATAACAGGATATAGCAGATATAGAACTCCAGTACAGATAGATAAAAATAATCCTTCTTCTCTTTGACAAACATTACTCATAATAGTAGAAAGTCGAAGTCATAGTAAAAATAGTAAAAAATCGAATTAAAGGCGAGGAAAAGATTAAACGTTGCTTAGACAGCTGATAATTTGGTAGTTGTTTGTGCTGTGAACATTAGTTTCTT
Organism: Hetaerina titia; assembly: GCA_037158775.1. Taxonomy (NCBI): domain Eukaryota; kingdom Metazoa; phylum Arthropoda; class Insecta; order Odonata; family Calopterygidae; genus Hetaerina; species Hetaerina titia. Next base: position 32,322,139 of record CM073779.1, read on the forward strand.
GTATATGTATCTGCATATATGCAAGTAAAATTAATTTTTGCATGATTATTTGTATGTGTTGGGGCTCATTAGCATTATTAGTTTGTTTTTCATGTAACTGTATTTATTTTACGGGTGGTATCATTACACCCTAACTGCCACACACCCTTGCGGCAACTCGCGGGATATTGTGTATGTGTGAGTGTGAGAGAGATTTTAGGTTGTAAATTATGCTCGGATGATGATGGAAGATAATAAATTATGGAGCGTGAGATGTCTCGTGGAATCACGTGATCGGGTCGTACCCTGTAATGGTATCATCACCTTGTAACGGGTGAAGGAATTAGGAAGGTGTTCTAATCTATATTAATTTTTCTTCACACACACTACCTTATTTTCTCATAACATGAGGTATACGTATGGAGATGCAAGCTTTAATGCTGGTTAATAATCAAATTGGTGAAGAAAAGTGAGCCAGAAATAATCTTTTGACTAATAAGAAACGTATACAGAGATAATAAAATGAAAACTGAAATAACACTATTCAGATTTATGCCATAACTTTTGCTATTAATATTGTAAAGGCATTGAAAAAGGATGGATGTTCAAAGCGTATTTCAATTGAGAACAGGTCAGACGTAAATCTTCCTAGCAATAGGAGAACATATTTTCCTGAATACTCGCGACGTCTGTATTTCTCTCAGGCAACACCAGAATCAAGGAGACCAGATGTAGCACCTTACCACACCGCCATTCCAAATAAATAGTATTTGATACCAATTTCAGATATACGCCATGCCACATTCTGCTTCGAAACATATTACTTCTTGGAATTCTTGAAATCACTAAATATTAATGAGTCTCTTTGTCTTGATGCGTTCGATTTAGTGAAAACAAAATTAATTTGAAGTACCTAAGTTGGTGCAAGAATTGAAAATATTCTATCTAATACATTTTACGTGTTAAAGATGAATGAAGGAAAGTATTTCCAAAATATTTTTCACTGATACTAGCCTTACTCTGTGGAAGATTATTCGTTAAATCGAAATATCTACTCGGCTGCACATCAGCCAAATCACCGAAGGGTTGGTTCCCCGCCGCCATTGGTCAATCATAATAAGAGGAGGGGCTCCTTTCAAAATCAAATTAAACCTTGTTGCTCCAGCTATCTGGCTCGTGTCAACCCTTCGACGGGCCTGTTCCCTGCCATCTTCGAGAGGTTTCCCGAACTAATGAAAGCCACCTCGCCAAGCTCAATAAAGAGGTGAGGGGGACAGCGTATTTGGAGGAATGTGTTTTTCGTTCAAACCGAATCTTCATAGCCATGGTATCTGCGAGATGGTCAGATTTTTTTGCTCTTTTCTTGGTGTGAATTCCTGAATTCAGCCATAGTGCCTGTAAAATGACACATTTTCCGCTGTGTATCAAGAGCACGTAAACATTTTCAATCTACGGGGGGTGGAGTCGGGAAATAATGTTTTTAATTGCGCAAAGTTGCGTATACATAACGAACTTATTACCAATCAATCAATTCTTAAATCACCTTTAGCTTTTGTAACGATCGAAAGTAATTTCATAATCAAAATAGTCATAGTCATCTCTCAGACAAATTATGACTCTCAGATCCCAAAAGTAATAGGACAAATGACCACTTGCCTTAAAACGACATTAAACCCACGTAGAATCAACTCAATTGGTGCCTTTAAAAACATTTAAAATATTCATGTGGGTGAATGGAATACTATTTAGCCTCTGTTAACAATGAATCCTCCCGAAAGAGTTTTTGTGAGCATACATAAAACCGTAAAACAAAAAGTGATATACCAAATAAAAATTATAACATTAAATTCCCTTAGTATTAGAAAAATATATTGGTTAATAAACATATCTTTGTTATTACAAAGGCAGACATAGTAGTTGGAACGGAAAGTTGGCTGTGGAATATTTGGCAAACTATGAGGTTTTTCCAAGCGGTTTCTCAATTTACAGAAGGGACAGGCCTAATAGATTGGGTGGAGGAGTAATCATTGCTGTAAATTCACATCTCTGTAGCCGAGCCGAGCAGATATGAATATGACGAACATGACATAGAAAATGTTGGTGCAACATAAACACGGACAAGAACGACAGTAGTCTCTCGTGTGCTGATTTTACACACCCCCAGATTCGAACACATACTCTACTCAAGCTCGATGACCACATATCCACTCTCAGCGACAAACATGGCAACAGTATGATTATAGTTTCTGATGATACTAATCAACCGTCAATTAATTGTGACTCGTACTGCATAGTAAAATACTCCAAAAACAGAGATTCATGCAGAGAACTCCTTCATATATTCGCAAAACACTTTTTCGAAAAAAATATTAAATCAACAACACAGGGCCACAGCATACTTGATATGTTCGCGATTTCTACCCCCTGAATCATTACAAACATTGATATAATGGACGGCATCAGTGACCATGAAGGGATTTTTGTTGAATTAAAAACCAAGTTCGTGAAAATAAACAAAGAAAAGTGTATACTTATTCAATAAGCCCCATTTTAACGGAGTAGCGAATAGTTAAATAGATGAATTACCAGAGTACAAGACAAAAGCCCTGACAATCGACAGGGAGAGCACTTGGAAATAGATATGAAAATATTATACGAGGCGTATTCTTAAAGTAATTACCGTTTGCTTATATTTAAATATTGGCGCTTCAGAACACAGTTTTGCTCCTTCAGCGCCATCTACTGATTCATTGAGAAGCTATTGCAGCATTTGTTTTGTTTCAGAAGTCGTTTGCTTGTCCGTGCATGACAGCAACAATGTCCGCGACAATCGTTGATCCCGCCAGCTGTGAAGTGCGTTCTGTCATACGATTCTTGTATGCAAAAGGATTGTCGGCTGCTGAAATTCATCGGGAATTATGCCTAGTTTATAAACCTACAGTTATGGGTGAAGGAAAGATTAGACAATGGCGCTGTGATTTTAAAAATGGACGAACAAATGTCCATGACGAAGAGCGAAGTGGTAGGCCCAGTATTCTGACCGATGAAATTGTTTCGCAAGTGGAACAAAAACTGCGATGTGATCGTCGATAGACAATTAATGGCCTGGCTGAACAATTTCCTCAACTTGGACGCACTACTGTCTACAATATTGTTACGGAAAACCTCGGATACCACACATTGCGTGCAAGGTGGGTACCGAAAATGCTCACCGACCACCGCAAAGAGCAAAGAATGTCCAGTGGACGAGATTTTTTGGGTCGTTGGGAACTCTTTAAACCACCCACCGTACAGTCCTGACCTTACACCCAGCGACTACTTCCTCTTCTTGCACTTGACAGTGGTTCGGTGGACAACGTTTCGAAACCGAAGAGGAACTCAAGAATGGCGTTGTCGATTGATTCAACCCTCAGGCGGCGAGTTTCTATGCAGAGGGGTTAAAGAAGCTGGTGCATCGGTACGAAAAATGCTTAGAAGTGAACGGCGATTATGTAGATAAGTGAAGTAGGTTTGTAGCTAACTAAAAGTGCCAATAAAATGTGTTTCATATGAGTATATTTTTTCCTGTGACCAAACGGGCCTTACTTTATGAACACGCCTCGTAAGCCCCATCTTTCACACGCAAAGATTGAGAAATTAAGGAACCTAGATGCTGCAACGGAGAAGTCAGTTTGGTATTAAGAAGGAAATGAAGGTTACAATCAGATTTTAAAAAGAGTTTAAAAAGTGAAGATGTAGTTTTTATGAAGGCATCCAAACAGTAACTAAAAGAATGTCGTACTGCAACGAAAAGTATCATGCGCAAAGCTCTACACTCTTTCAAATCTAAAATACTATCTACTGTCTAAAATACTAAAATAATAGCTTGAGGAAAATTGAGAGTCATTCTGATGCTACGTTAGAGAAATACGGGGTGAACATTAAATGGTTCATTCTTTGGAGAAGGAAAATGGTTAACTTAATACAGACAGCATGAAAAAGGCAAATATTTTAAAAGAGTCTTTCCAGAGCGTCTACAATAAAGACACAAGCGCACCAATACTCTCCCATACCCACCCGGAGAACACATAAGTGACACAACACAGACCAAGAAAGAAGTAGAACATCAGCTCCGAAGTATCAATGACAACAATGCCCTAGGTCCGTGAGAAATACCTGCTAGAATATGAGAGGATTAGGTGAAGATATTTCTCCGTTTTTAGAACCTGCTTTCTAAAATCTATAGAAGAAGGCTCAGTACCTCCTGACTCGAAGCTAGCCCATATAATTCCCACCTATTAAGGTGGCGATAGAGATAAGCCAACCAATTACCGACTTATTTCTTTAACATTGATCTCTTGCAAAATATTATAACACATTATTGTCAGTAACATTATGAGATTTCTTGATAGTGGGAAAATACTAAGCCACAACCAGCATGGATTTAGGAAGAGTAGATCTTGCGAATCACGATTGGGTATTTTTATTCAAGAGGTACTTAGATCGGGAGATAACAAAACACCTGTCGTTGCAGTACTTCTGCGTTTCAAGAAAGCCTTCTATAAATTCCCGCACAAATTTTTACACACACTTAAATGCTATGGTATCAATGAGAATACAATGAATTAGATTAAAGACTTCTTGTTAAATAGCAAATAAATGGTAGTCATCGATGAGTTGTGCTCAACAGATATAGCTGTATCATCGGGAGTTCCCCAGGAAAGTGTATTAGAAGTCTATTCTTAATTTAGATTAATGACTTACGCTCACACAGTGCTATACAGGGAAAAAAGGGGGTCTATCAGATTGCGAGCTAAACTCTAAAGACTTAGACAAAATACCGGATATGTGTAAGGAATGGGGATTACTGCTTAATGCAGGCAAATGCGCAGTTTTTAAATTTTGGAACTAAATATAATTTATGAAATACGAGTAGAGTGTTCAGTGTTAACTGCGGCCCATAAATATAAGTATTTGAGGGTGGTTCTAACTCCACACCTTTTATGGGGAGCATCATTAAACGGGTGATGAGGTAATGAAATGAGGCAGTTAAAGAGAGGTTATGTTTTGCTCTAGTTAGACCTCATTTGGAATATGCTGCAAGTATTGGGGATCCTAGGGAAATAATTTGGTAAAAGGAGTTCGACAAAGTCCAGAAAAAATCCTCCAGATTCATTAAAAATTGTTCTAAGAAGACGAGTGTGACAGGTTTTTTACAAGAATTAGGCGAGGAGCCACTTGAGATTTGAGAGAGAGCAAGCGATACTTTAAGAATAGTTCAGACCAAACGAGTTTAAAATGACACTATAGGAATTAATATGGCCCCACACTATGATCTATGGGTAGATCAGACCATAAATATAAGATAAGAGAGAATAATTCAAGTAAAGATAGATAGTAAAAAATTGAAACAATGTAGACTTCCACATATAGAATTTATTAAACGACCCGGGTTTCATCGCTGAGCGACATCATCAGGTAAAATTTTTTCCGTTACATCCCAATATATACCCTCTGAGGCGAGGTAGGAGATTAGGGGAGGCAGCGAGGGAGGAGGACGGGTCGGTGGAGGGGGGAGAAACAATGTAGTCAAGAAGGGGTGGGGACACACAATGAGGAAGTCATTAGCCGGGTTATGAGATGGGAGGCAAGGGAAAGGAAGGTCACGAGCGGGGGAGAAAAAGAGTGAGAAAGCCTCACCGGGATGGGATAGGGTCTGAGGCAAAGTGGTCAGGGAAGAGTCGGAGGTGGGTTCTTCCCATCCGTGTCTTGGGGTGAGGGGCGGGAGAGGTAGTGGTGATTAAAGAAAAGGTGGTAGCGTCGGTGTGAGTCACAGTAACATTGCAAGGGGGAGGGGGGTGGGACGGTTTGGGGGAGCGGGGGTGTGGACGGTTAGGAAAGGAAAGGTTCAAGAGAGGGGAGCGGGATTGATACAACAAATCATTTAAAATCTTAAATTTGTCCGTTTTTACAATTTTTAAAATTTCTATTTGTTCTAAGGCGTCCAACTTGGGACCTTTCTTAGCAAAGTGCAGAATTTCCGGGTTGAAGTCACTAAAATGGTTGCAGTCCAAAAGGTGTTTGGCGAACAATGAAGTGTGTTTTTCGTTCCTAAAACACGCCTCATGTTCCCTAATTCTTAACTTCATATTTCTGCCAGTCTGGCCGACATAAACCATATTGCACACGTTGCACATCAGTTTGTACACACCACTCCTCAGCAGAGGGTCCACTTTGTCTTTTCCTCGACTTATTAAATTGTGGAGATTTTTTGGGTGGTAAAAAGCTGGCCTGATCTTCTCCTTGGGTAGACTATTGCTGATATGGCTGGATATAGTCCCCAAGAATGGAATTTTGCGCCGTTTGGGAGTGCCCTCTTCCGAACAGAGGGTGGGAAAGATACTCATCGTAGCTAACTTATGCCGTTTTCTTTTGTCAAGGGAATCAACAAGGGTGGGGGAATAGCCGTTGTTGAGCGCTATTTGTTTAATGATGTCTAGTTCTTTAGCTATGTTGGATGCTGACATTGGAGTACTGAGTAACCTGTGTAATAGTGAATGAAAGGCGGCCAATTTTTTAGAAACGTGATGCCTGGAAGATGAGTGGATGATCTGGTCAGTATAAGTTTTTTTCGGAAGATTGAAAATTCCAGTTTCCGGTTAACATTTTTTGAAATTGAGATGTCCAGAAAGTTCAAAGTTCCATTTGTTTCAATTTCTTTTTCAAATTTAAGGCACTTATCGACACTATTTAACAAATTTAAGAACCTCTCAAGTTGTCTAGTGGAGCCAGACCAAATGCAAAAAATGTCGTCAACGTATCTGTACCAGCAAACCACGTTTTTAATTAATTCTGAGTTCAGGGATAACAGACTCCTTTCAAAATTGTCCATATAAATGTCTGCCAGGAGGGGGGATAGCGGGGAGCCCATAGCCAGGCCTTCGGGCTGTTTGTAAATTTTGTTGTTGAACTTAAAATAATTTTGTGTCACGCACATACTTGTCAGGGAATAAATTTCACTGATCACGGGGGTGGGGGTGCCTGCCTTGATGAGGGCTGCTTCCACAAGATTCACAGATTCTGCAGCGGGGACACTGGTAAATAAATTGCAAACATCAAATGAAACCAGGATGCACTTCTGTGGTAGAACTAATTTGGATAGTATGTTGGCCAGTTCAGCGGAGTTTTTGACTCCGAACTTGGGTCGTTTAATAAATTCTATATGTGGAAGTCTACAGTGTTTCAATTTTTTACCATGAAGCAATTCCACAAAGTAACGCCTGAAACCATTACTTTTAAAGATAGATAGCAAATACTCATTTTTTCCCCGGAAAATCCGGAATCATAATAGTAAGAAACCAAAGGCACTGTAGAAATATTAAAAATTTAATTTACAAGTCAGGACAAAATTAAACGTTGCGTAGACACTCGGTATATTCGTAGGTGCCTGGTTGTGTTGGTTGATATAATATGCGTCTGCATGTGTGTGAGTTGCAAAGGTTTTTGCATGAAAATATACGATGGTGTGTGTGTGTGTAGATTGACATGAATTTGTAAATTTTGCATGCAGTTTTATTCTTAATTACGGATGGTGACCTTGTCGCAAGGACATGGCCGCGCGGCTGCAAGCCTTTAGTTCCGCGCGGCTGCAAGCTATTAGTTACAAAGACATAACCCCGAGGGACCAACCGTCCTGCACTAAGGGTGTCCAAATGCTGCACAGGACATGAACCGGATGTGACCCTGCCAGTGCGGGCCACGTGTGCCTGACCCTCGGTAACCCCCGCAGGGCAAGGGTCCAGGCGTGGCTCGCGGCGACGTCATTCCTTGAGGAAGATTAACGACGTCCCCTACTGGACAAGACGGTATATAAGGGTCTCATGCCTAAGGGTCCGGGGAGTCTTGTGCTTTGCGTCATAGAGAGTCTTGTGCTTGGCGACATAAGGCTCGTTGGTTCGGACGTGCTCCCAGTGCGACCCGCCGGTGACCATCACGACCGAGTACGGAGCCGGGTTCGGCGCCTTGCGTCGGATAGGAGCATTGGTTCGGACTTGTTCCCAGTGCGACCAGCCGGCGACCATTACGACCGAGCACGGGGTACTGATGGGCTCGCTCCCGACTTATCCCGCGAGTGCCCACTAGGTTTAGTTGTAAGTTGTTCGCCATGGATTAGTTGTAAATTGTTCTCCATGGCTTGATTGTAATTGTGTTCTCGATATATGTCTCGAGACAATAAATGTATTTAAAGTAAGAAGGTTGCCTTCATACATTATCAACCCGACCTCCCCACCTTTGTCCGCCGCGACAACCTAATACCCCCGCCACACGCCCTTGCGGGGGCTTTTGGGCTACTATGTAGATGTATAAGTGCATGGGATCCTCATGAAGTAGGTTTAATTTTGGGACTAGATCGAGTGCAAGGTAGAGCAGCTAGGTTTACTGCTACTTCTTGCTCCATATATACTCTGCTTCACTCTCACTCACCATTTGTATCAATTATATGCGAGTACACTTCCCCAGTTCACCTGGATTAAGCGTTTCACACTTCAATCTTCCTCTCCAAAGGATTACTCCTCCATCAGTGCTCGAATGAACACATTTATGCTGTAATCTTGGCAGATCATTTTTATTCAAATTCTGTTCTCTATCCTTCACAAAGATACCGTCATTGTCATTTCATTCAGAATCACAAAGTAGTCAAAATATGCAGTCTACGTTGAAATCCTTTCTGTCTTCCTCCAGATATTTCCAGATCGATTCATTGCCTGAGCTATCACTCTCCTCTGCACAATCACCTGGCCCATCCAATAATACATCATCACAAAGTTTTTCGCAGGTATCCTCCTCCGCCTATCTACAAGGTGCACCAACACTAGTTGACGAAATACATGCAGAATACAGATAAAGCGAAAAATAGTTTTGGGAGATTTCTTAGTTAAGAAATAGGGGAAATGGTCTTAGAAAAAATTATTTATTTTAGCACACGATAACAAGTTTAACATTCGTAATATAAACGCACTTCGCAATTCATCTCGGGAGGTTAAACTGTAGTCAAAAACAGAACTTGAGATTTCCAAGGAGGAAGGAACACAACATTCAGACACTGTGTCTGAATCACGAGGAAAAGTAGATAAGCATTTGGGCACTTGGTTCTTTTTTATCAACGACCCTATAGATAGGGTAAGCGTTGAAAACTAAACCTGACCTAAGGGCTGTCAGTCTGGTTATTAACGATTAGATAAGATGCCTTGTAAGTAACCAGAAGTACCCAGGATGGGAACAAGAAGCGTTAAGACAAAGGTATTTAGTATCTTCTTCGTCTTCTTGAAATAAATCAACACTCTGAAAGAGATAAGATTAAAGGTCACCTCGTCTTCTACTAAAAGATGGGTAACCATAAGACATATGGTATAGTTGTTTTGGAAACCCTTTTGATTCTGAGAGACGAGTGGGTCAGAAATTCAGTAAATACCAATTGGACGGCTACCCCACAGTAGTATCTACTTAGTTTTCTTGGTTTGGATCCCTGAGTCAACATTTCCATTAATCTTTATTTGACTTCTTAGGGTAGTCGGTGTAGTAATTACTATCCTTATTATTCTTGTAATTATTTAATTAATACGCGTAAATAATTTAGCTTGAACGGTGTCCAGATAGTTCCTCGCGCACACCATATAGGGGTTTTGCGGAATTCGACATTTATGTTCATATAGTGGGGTATAATTAGAGCGGCTCGTCTCCTAGCACTTCTGTCCTAAAGTCCTTGCGACGGTTTTCTGGGTACTGAAAAATATACGTGCATTTATTGCTGGGCCTAAGGATTACACAAGCCAACTCCGTGAATTCATGGGCATTTTTCATTAATACCTTATGGCAAAACCTTATGGCATTGATACTAATTGTTCGTCCTAATTTAACCCTCCATTGACTACTTTTTTCCGTGATCATTCCTTGTACCTATACCGAAGTCCCTTATCTTACTATCACCTCTCCTTCACTCAGCTTCGCTTTCGAATTCTCTATCAATATCAAATATCAATAAGGTGTCGGATATCAGGTTGTGTTTTAAGATATGGCAATGATACTTAGCGTTGTTCAGTCGGCGTCCGGTCAAAACTTACGAAAAACTTTGGAGTCACAATAATATTAATAATAATTCTATTCCTCACTCATCTATGTGTACTATTCTTCTTCGTAATTTTCTAATCAATACTCCTGCCACCCCCCACTGTACCTCTTCTCTTCCGCTGAATATAATTCCATAGTTTTGCTCTATTAATGCCCGCCATCCTACCCTCCTGCTTCGCACAACCATGAATTATCTGTACTTCCTCTAAATCCGTTTTTCTGTATTCACTGACCTCAATATCGTCAAAGAGGGTATAGTATATTGGGGCACGCAGATTATTTATGCATTATAATTGACTCACCGGGATGATAAACCATCACATTTCTGATTAGCAAGTCACACTGAATGTGTCAACGATGATAATTGGTGCAGAGGCAGGCGAGGTAAAGCGGTTAAGAATGGAAAAATACTGACCCAGTGAAATTTGAATTAGTCCAACCGCCCGAAGCGCGTTCTATTTGAAGTTACTAGTTCTCGTGAGAGTCTCGAAGATGGCGCAGAACATCGTCTGAATTCACCCGCCCGTTGGAAAGGCCAGTCCCGGAGCATACGGCTCTCGCGTCGCAGTTTATCAGGCCGTGGGGTGAGGGAAATCTTCCCTAGAGCGCCGACGACGACATTCGAGACTCATTCGTTCTCGAGACCCCGCGTGATTTGGACGTTTCACGATTGATTGTTGTAGAAAGTCCCCGAATTTACTTGGCGAAGCAAGTCTTAATTATCTATAAAAATTTTCAGTGACGGACATCAAAAAATTCGCAAGTGGAAACTCTGTTGCTCAGTTTGTTCATTGACAATATATTTAAATTAGAGACGAGAGTAAATCTCGCATCCGACTTCGAAAAATTACCAGTTCTTTGCTTATACTTTATTTGATATTAGTGTCCGGAATTTTAGTGAGGGACCGGTAATTGTCTGGAGGGTCTCGGTTCAACTCTTTGTGACTTGGAAAAATCAACGAATCTACCATGAAGCAGTTTTCAAGGAAACTTCCTTGGTGCCATAGGAAACTCCACTGTCCCCCACTTTATTGTTTCAACTCATATGTGAACACAAAGCGAGTTTTGTGGTGCAAAAGGATTATTACGAAGCGGAGGAATGTGATACTTGGCTGACATTCGCTGCCGTGATGTTTCCGAAGTCCCTAGGAGATTCCTGACGACTTTGTGTGAGTTTGGATACAAATATATTTCTGTTTACTACTTAACTGCCACTTATATTAAAATATTAAATTATATTAAAGCTGCGGTGAATGCATTCAATTGGGAATTTCCTACCATTCCAATATTTCTCAAACCTCATATCTCATATAAAACTTTTCCCTGTTAGTCCGTGCATGATCACACTGTCCATGAACATACGTCATTGCCTCATTGATATTTACTTTTCCTTGCGAATATAATTCATTTCCATTCCTCTTCCTTACTCTCCCTTGCCGTTACCCATCCCATCTGGTACTTGAGCCGACTCACACACACCTTTTCGGTTGATCGCGGGGTAGTTACGTAAATGTAGATACACATATAGTATGTCTCACACAACATAGGTCGCGAGGAAGGGGCAACGTCCAAGTGATTAATCGTGCACACACTTCCTATTTTCGTATTTTGGTTACAATAGACCTTTGGCAAAGATCTCATCCCGTTACAAAAATTCATATTGACCAAGTGAAAGTTAACTAATTCTACACTTCTAATTGCAATAAATCGCGATAATTCTCTATTGCATTGATGCCATTTGATAATATTACTTCATTCTTATGATTGCGAATACATCTGTACACTAATGCGTCGTCATCAAGTAAACGTCCTTTATAATCGACCAAGGGAATAATGTCGTTAACCTATACAGGTAAGAAAAGAAGGCTGAGGAATTTAGCTAATTACGGCTGCGTTAGAGTTGACATTCCACCAATAACATTTTTAAGCAACATTTAAAAAGTATGCAATCAGGCGTATGATGTTTTTGTTTGTTGAACCAGAGGGTTCTAGATTTTTGAGTAACTAGTTATTTATTACCTCGAAAAATAGTTTCTTAAAAACTAGAAAAATGAAAGCTAACAATAAATGGTGTTTACATACCAGTACGAGTATATCAATTTAACATTCAAACTTTAATCCACTGGCCTTGGTTACGTCAGCTTGGCTATCGTCGAGGATAGAAGTTGTCTGACTCAAGATTGGAGAATTAAAATTATGACACGAAAATAAGCATAGTGATCTTTTATTGTGCTTATCTACAATTTTTGCCTTGCAATGCTTGATTATTTACCTAAAAATCATATGTTTAATGTATACGAGGTTTGTTCAAAAATTAACGGGAATTTTAATTTTTCGGACAATAATATTTATTTATTCTTATACATTGATGTTGTCACCTTCAAAGTAGTCCCCATTGGAGATTATCCACTTGTGCCAGCGCTCCTTCCAATCCCTGAAATACTTCTCAAACTCGATCTTTGAGATAGCCTTTAGTTCTTTCAGAGATTCGCTTTTAATGTCATCTACGGCTGTAAAACGTCGTACATATTATCAAGCGCGCGCGCGCACACACACACCCACACGCACACACATATGTATATGTATATATATATATGTATATACCCCCGGTGGCCGCGGGGTAACGTCTTCGCCTACCAATCTAAGAGTCGCGGGTTCGATTCCCGCCTGGGTGGGATTTTTTCCACCTATGTTTTTTATCGTTGTCACTGTTGTGTACACAGCTATAAGCCAAATGCTTGCACCATGACACCATGAAACACCATGAAGGGGTTCTAGTGACTCCATTTCAGTTTCATTTCATTCAGTCTTGAGGTCATTACGGTCCACAGTTGGCCAAATTCAATTAAATATATACATACAGGTATATATATATACACATACATGTATACATATATATACACATACTATAAAAATATATGTATATTTTGGAAAAGATGACAATAATTAAATCCTTCTCTTTAAGTTAATATATTCAGGTTTTGGGATGCGATATTGTTCGAAGGGAATACGAATATTTCAATCTATCGGTGACAGTATCTTTCTCTCTAATATAGCTGTGTGAATGTACCGTCATGTTCTGTAATGTAGTTTTGTGATATTATGCTTGGTATTCCTTAGATTACGATAGGTTTTAATCGATAACACCAGCTATACATTGCACTTAAATACATGTAAGACGCTCATAAATTCCGCGTATTGTCCGCAACCCTTAATTCCAACTAACATTGCCATTATTTTTCACCCACTTTGTCTCTAGCTTAACATCCCCCCTCTGTCACAGTGTTAAATATTTCATCACTGAACTAAATTATTCCATCCTTCTTTATTTAGACAGCTTAAAGGTATCTAATCTTCTTGCCGCAAAACCAAGCTTCACCGCCAACGAAGTACGCTCTAATACGGAGTTTTCAATAATATCTTTTTAACCTCAAAACTCCTTATGTTATTGTCATCAATACTTTCCTTCATGCAAAAACTTCTTCGTCGACCAAGGTTTTGCAATAATAATAATAATACGCGCTCTGTTTATTCATAGTAAATCTTTGCAAAGCGAGAAGTTTTTGTTTGCATACTGTTTAATTCGCAATTACGACAGAAATAGCAGGATCTGAAATATTGAAGTTTATTTGATCTTTTACTTCGGATACGGTTTCCAATTTATTCCTGCAACAGTGTATGTTGCCCATGTTCACTTCATATAAGTAAGGGTAGTTCTTTTTGTTCGCTATTATTTTTGTTGTAACCGTTCTTAGAACAAATAGTTATGGATATAGGCTTTTTACGCTCTGTGAAACAATCACCGTTGTACCCTTTTCAGGAATTTAATTTTGGAATGGATTTTTGTTCCTGATGTTACTCGAAAATGGTTTTGAGTTATCAAGAATACACGGGTTCTTCACTTAGTAAATGCGACAAGAATTAGGAACAATGTAATGAAAGATTAAACTTAGCACCCGAGAATGAGGAGGTAAAAATGAATCCCAGAATACATCGGAGCATCGGAAAGGGGAATTTCAATTAAATGTACAAGGTTGAAGTTATAACCATAATGGTAATTAACTGTCGATGTTTGAAAAATAAAATGGCCGAAATTCACCATATGGTAGATGGATCATCTTCATTCTAATGATTCCCAACTCAACTTCAGAAGGGTTTATGTTATGCTTTTCCTTTTTTCGCAATAGTTTTTATGATAACCATGGGCTACCTTGGTTGAAACTACTAAATTTCTCAATATTTCCCTAAATACGCGCATCCGATGCACACCCTCGTTTTTCCCTGTTTGTTGTTATCTCTTGACGTTGCTCAATTAGAAATATATTCTCCAAATATACCCTCTTTCCATGTGCGGAATAGGCCCTCTTTCAATGTGCGGAATTTATTTCCGTAAACTGTTCCTGATAGTGTTTATTAACCCAAGTATCTTTAACGGAGTCCGTTTACTCCTGTAAAAGATCCAATTTGCATTTGAGTATTTTTGTCTGTAGTTGGTCATTGACGAGGAAGTATCATTCTAGAGAAAGTTACTAAAGATGGGTACAAAAAACAGAAGAGGGGTATTCTAGTTGAGTGGTTGTGGTTGGTCACCGTCGAGTAATTTCCTTTCCACCAAACGAGCACGATAAATTTTTCTTTTTAATTTTTCATTTTACGAGGCCGTAGATTTCAAGGTTCTTAGATCGTGAAGAATGTTGCTGAATATAAATTATATTGTGATTCAGATTTAACAAGGGGTTAATGTGTAAAGGAAGAGACGCTAGTAAAGCGGTTGACTACAGTTTAGGACATAGACATGACCGAGGTAAGAAAGCTACAGCATTTTGGAGGGGGAGTTTTTAATCATAACGAGCACTTCATTTACATTTCACATTATACATAATAAAAACACGAAGTAGGTAATAAAAGATGTTCCTGAATCACGCCACCTGGGAAAGGTAGGTGGGTAAAGTCACTTCAAGGACACGTACAAACATTTGGGAGTCTCCACCTACAGTTCCCCCTTCCCCTCGTGTTTCCGTTTTTCGTCCCGAGAGGCATCGTTGCGGGCACGCGCAACTGCGTTACCCTCTCCTAGTCGTCACGCGCCATTTTGAAAGGTCCTGAAATATCCCGGCGACACGGCTCCCCACACCCCGCCGGCCATCTTACGAACCTTTGTTGACATTGATTTCCACCACAAGAATTGTGGTGGAATACGCGGAACAGGGATATGGAAAGTTTACGAAGGGGGTAATTGGTGTCAGTGTAATTATTAAAAATGAATAAACAAATCTCAAAACATATATAAATTAGCACAACTTATTACAGAGCCAAGGGATATTCAAGAGAGATAGAAGGAATGATTAGAGGATCTGTAATATGAATGTAATTAAAAAACCGATAGATTTCACTGAATGCATAAAACGTTGTTCTGAACCACCAATTTTTAATGTGAGAAAATAAACTATATTTTTAGCATACCAAATAATATAGAATAGTAGGTATTGGTAAAATCTACTAACTAATGTTACCCTGTGAATCGGCTCTTGGGGCTATAGAGTGAGGTTTTTAAAGGATATCAAAAGAGAAGGGAGAGGCTTAAAAACTTATATCCAGTTCCATTTAAAAAGATTTTTCTGTGAAAGTTATTAACCAAATTGTCCAATAATACAAAAATTAGAAATTAAACCAAACGGTCTTTCCCAATGTTTTAGACTTTGGATTTGAAATATTTCACCTCATCAAGAATATTCCTCTTTCTTCATTCATATACTCTGCTTTACCCTGCTTATTATCATTTTGAATTATTTATACTATGAAATTATCTAAGTCTTACTCAAAGTATTCTCTGATATTTACCTCTCTACTGAGTGAAGTAATGCAGCATCATAAATAAATTACAAATTTAGATGTGCTGGAACTTCCATAATAACTGATATAAAACTTTAATCTTCTACTTAAAAATATTAATATTTGACTAATTTTGACTTAGGTTTTGGCCAATGACAGTGGGGAAATCCAAAGATCTTATGAGGTAGAGAAAAACACGGATACAAGTGGGGGGTGTAGATTGAAAGCTTGTAGAAATCTTGTAGGTTTAATTGCTCCTTGGTCCATTTCTCTTCCTTTGCAGACATTCAATCTCCACCCCTCATATTTTCCTGTTGTTTGTTGCATCCTCAAGGGTTTTAGTTTTTCCAATTTGCCTCTCCCTAACCTCTTTCAGCATACCCGGGATATCTATATACACATATATCTGAATGTATCAATACATAATGTTATTTTTTATTGGGCTTTCAAAGTTATTTCATCGATGTGATGACCTTGGTGAGCGATTCACATGTGGAGTCCTTCAAAGAAGATTTTAGTAACTCTCCACAGCATATCATGCAGTCTTTCAGTCATGACATCTGTATTTGCATCCTCAGGAACTTCCAAGTTCCTTGGTCAAACTGTAAATCTCAGCTTTGATGTATCCTCAAAGAAAAAAATCACACTGGCTCAATGGTTTTAGTATCAGGAACACTTTTACAACGAGTCAAAGAAAATTGTCCTCAAAAAACCCTGTGCTCAAAAAAAATTATTTTCTACAAAGGTCTTCTCTATGACGCAGCCTCAAAGCTTACCACATTACTGCATGGTAGTTATTAAAAATGGCATTGATTTCCCCAGCCAAAGCCAATACTTCTCTTCCCCTTATAGTTTTGTAGACCTTAAGTAATTTTTATAACTGGAGAGTTAATTCCGCCTCCCCCTGTGTGTATGTATGTCTGCCAAGTAAAAGCTGTGTTTATTATACCAGGTACTACTCTTCTTCTAAAAAAGATGGATCTAAATTCTATCAAAATTGTTAATAAAAATGTAAGAGTGATCTCTCCATGTGTTCCTATGTTGTTTCTTGTGGTCCTAGTTCTATTTGACACTTCCGTATTACTTCAACAAAATCATTTGTATATACATATATTGTCCTGCATATATTTACTTAAAGATGATTAAGTACATCAAATCTCATCAAGCATAAATATTATTGAGTGGAAAATTGCAAGTTTACATCTCTGTTATTAAATTATGCTTTGCTTAGCATTGGAGTTCCAAGTTCCTTTTCTGGACATTTCTTGGGAAGTTATCACTTATTGGATTCTCCTTTTTGTATGTTTTTAATGGTGATCCGTCATATCAAAGATCTAATTTAGAAGCTTTATTTGGCAAATTTTGTCTTCAACTGCATGCAAAATATTCAGATATAATATTATCAATTTTGTAAGCTGATTTCCTGGGTGTTATAAAAGTTTATTTACAATTAATTTCAATCAGAAATTTCAGGAACTGTTTGACTGACCATCAAAAAATGAATTTTTTATGTAATTTTTACAGGCATTCTTCTTTGGCATGACAAATAAGTGAAGAACTGGTTATTGTTTGAAGAGCCTTAAGTCAAATCTTCATATGCTCAAAAACTTCACAACCCTTCCATGAACGAATTTTCAAGGCAACTTACCTGTGGACATAAGGAACTACACTTTCCTCTACCGTGGGTCAACTAATTCCTACCAAGAGGGGACGATATGATAATGTGTTTACTTTCGTGCCATAGTGTATCCAATATGCCTGGGATGATCTTATGTGAGTATGGATACTAAATCAATGTTTATTAATGGCTAGCTATATTAAAATTTTGATCATTATTGCATGTGGATTACTATGAATGCATGTGGTGGTGTTATTAGAGCAATCCTACTTTCCTAATTTTTGTTGGCAAATATCATCTTTTATGTTTCACCTTTCCCTTTTTTATCCTTGTATTATCACAATTTTACAAACAAACCTGAGTTGCTTCTGGACATTTTCTTATTTATGCACTAATATATCTCTCAAAAATGTAAACATGCTGATAGGTAATGACCATATTACTTAAGGAATCTAGATGAACAACCTTTGAAAGGTCTAAAAGTTTGTAAAGATTAACAGTTTGTTAAAAATCAATGGACACATACGTAGTAGAATTTTTCTATGATGGAATACTTATTTTTGCAATTCATATTTAAATATATGCTTGATGCTATTAGTATGAACACCATTACTTCTGTTTTTCATTCTCCCACACCCTAATGTAAAACATGTGATTCCTTTCATTTCCATCAATGGTATTAATAATTTGAATAATTATAATTACAAAAATATTTCTTCTCATTCCTTACCTGCATCTGGAATTCATGCTATAGTGAATTCCCTTTCAGTTGGAAATATTCTTGCATGTTTTCATACTTAGTAAAATTATTCATTAAAAAAATTTTCTAGTATAGTCCCATTTATTAATTCCACAAAATATTTCCTTTCTAAGATAAGAAGTATGCAGATTCAAGTTAGATATGTGAAAATAATTCATATTAATAATTCTAGGCAAAGAAGCCAATCAAATCCATTATATAGGTTTGTATGATATGTCATTTTAAAATATTCACATTTTTGTAGAGCTTCAGTATTACCTTAACAGAGCAACAGAAAAGCATAAGTAAATGACAGTTAAATAAACTAGATAACTAAAGAATAAAAATACTTACAAATACAATGTTGCTAACACAAAATGGAAAACAGGGCTAATTAAAATCAATTTCCCAAGTACAAAATCCAAATATACATTTTTTATATTTTCCCTTCAAGTGTTTTTTTTATATTGTTTTAAAATTAACCTTTCGTATTGTTAGCTTAATAATACAATTTTTCAAATTAGGTTACATTTTCTTATCAAAATTTTTCTGGAATATTTTGCAGAGTAAAATATTCCATTATGATTAAAAACTGAGGAATATGCATTTGGGTTTTATATTTGTCCATAGCAGATTTTAATATTGCCATCAAGAATCAATAACGATGTATAAAAATTGAACAAGGAGGTGAAAATAAAAATAACTAGTTCATATATATTTTATTAAAATTATATATAATGCATCCATTTCATATGATAATTATCTTGTTAAATCAAATTTAAGTAAATATGGAAATAGACAAAAAGCACAAAAGTAATACTTAAATGAATTAGCCTCCTGCAGATTTAGCATAATAATAGCAGACAGATGAAACAAGCATAAAATTAATACAGTAAATTTTTAGAGTACTGCTGATGTATCTTCCATTAAGCAATTAAAGCACGAAAACACTAAATATGACCAATCTTGAATGACTGAGTAACCTTGAAATTTTCACTTTCCATGAGTTACTGTTGTATCCTTTCTTCTTTCAATGAATCCTTTCTGATAGTTTCACAATAATCTGACCGTGTAATCTATCACTCTTGGTCTACAAAAATAATATGAAAGAGATTTGCAAACTGGGCAAATATATTGATGCCTCCTATTCTGCTTGATACATTCCAGACAAAATGTATGATTGCATGGAAGTGTTACTGCCTGATTTAAAGCAAGAAAAAACCAAAGTATTAGTAATGGAATTGCTTGATACATAGACAAGTCAAACATCATATTGAGCATCACAAAGAACAAAACAACATCTTTTGACACACATGAAATGCATGCCTAAATTTATCTTCATTTTCACATAATTTAATACAACAAATAACCAGGATTCCATATTTATTACATTTATTAAAAATATTAAAGTTGAAAAGTATATTGAAAAATATGATGAAGTCACATATTGAGCCCAGTAATTCATGAAGAATGGTACTATATTAAGTACATAGGGATAATTTGAGATAAAACTAAATATATAAGTGCTATAGAGAATGGTTAATTCAAAGATATTTCTATATTAGAATTTCTCAACCTACTACCCTTTTTCTCCTTTTCCTCCTATTCTCTATTTCTGTTAGCCATGAGCATTCAGCATTATCTTTCATTCTTACTCTACCCACTCCAAAACATTAGCATAGACACCTATGTTATGGTTATTACATAGAACTATTTGCCAGCAGTAAAAATTCAGGTATGCAATCATTTTATTCCTAAATAATAAAAAAAATTTTGGATAATATGTATTAGCTGAACCATAGCAAATTATATTGTGAATTTACTTACATCCCTGAATAACTGCAAGCACATGAAGCAATGTAACTCTAGACTTATGTTTTCAAATAAAGTGTTTCCTCTTTGCTGATTTTGTCTAAAAATCTTCATTTCCTTAGCCATCCTGGCTATTTTTACTTTAGCTTCTTTCTCTCCATTTTGTGCTTTCATCAGTGCTATGAAAAAATTAAAATTTTCTCTGCCTAAATAAATCTATAACATTTAATTTTCCATTTTCAAATTATTTGGCACCATATTAATATCAACACCAACTCTTGAATACCAAATATTTAAACCTCTTTTCAGCCATGGAAGTAATTGCATGAGCATTACAAGCAGATATAATGTAAACTTATACTGATGCTTCAATGCAATATCATTACAATAGAGTCATCACAAAGCAATTTGCAATGGACCCTATGAAAATACAATCCAAAGGATTAGGATAATCAAAGATTCAACAAATTTCTGAACCACACATCAGGCTTAAATTAATGCACTTTCAAAGAATTGCAACAAATAGGGTTCAAAAGAAAAATTCAAAATGAAATACATGATAGAAGATTAATATATATACTGTCAAATGGCAATAGATATACGGAAATGGGATAGGGACACACAAAAAGACGAACACAGGAGGAGTGGGGAGGCAGAATCAAGCAGACAAAGAGCTTAAAAATATTTCCTTAACCGGGACTTGAAAACCAGACCTTCTGCTTGATTCTGCCTTCCCCACCTCTCCTGTGTTCATCTTTTAATTGTGCTCCTATCCTCTTTCCTTAAATCTATTTCTGTGTTCCAGAATATCTGTTCGCCATATGACTATTCGTGGTCAAAATCGTGTTTATAATATATGGACATTCATCAGACATACATAGTTCCATACCTAACTGCTTATTCAAGACAATCTTGGGTACATATCAAGTCCATAACCAAAGATTCCTTCCTTTTAAAAGTGAGTCCTATATTACATTATATTTAGGGTTCCAAATCATTGTTTTTAATTCATTTAGGAATGCTAAATATTTCACTTTGCTTTTTTATATTCATAGAAATTACGTAGCTTTGTTTAACTAACTAGTAAAAAAGGTTAGGCCTTTTCAAGAAAGTCAATGCATCATCTATTTAAAACGAAAAGTATTTCATTGTTACATAAAATATGTCAGCCTTTTTATTACCTGCTTTCATTTCTTTGAGCTGATGTATTACAATTGCATTTTCTTCCGTAACTTAATGCAAGATGGCATCCTTTTCATCCAAACTAGCCTCAGTTTGATGGTTCACCTTAGGATCTTCAAATCTAGAGTATTCCTATAAATAGAAAAATAATATTTCACTGATATCAGCTGAAATAAATATTTGAATCCATTTTTAGCTGCAAAAAGTTAAAGTTTAGTAAAAGTATTTGATGATCAACATGCTAGAAGGGGAAATTATTGGCATAAATGCTATCATTAAAGTACAGGTTACATTCCAAAAGTAATGTAATTATTTATTTTATGAAATTGATTGACTAGACTTGGACAAACACTTAAAATTCTTCAAATTACGGCCTTGGATCTCTACACATTTTTCCAGCGACTCTACCATGACCATGAATGGCATCTTCAAGGCCCTCTCGAAAGGGCATTGTGGAAGCTGCATAGGTCTCTTCTATAAATAATTCTATCGAATGGAGGCTCATCACTTTAATGGTTGAAAAGTTCTAACCAAAAAAATGCAAGAGTTGTGCTACAAGTATATAAGCAACATGGCAAGAGAAAGGCTAAGTTACAGTTTAAAATAATTACAAAAACTGATGTAAGTGTAGGTTGTTTTTGGGTACATGGTAGTTGAGAGATTATGATAAAATTGTTTTGTCAAGATAAGCAATTTCAAGAAAGGAATAGATATCAAGTAAGCTAGCTAAAGAATATAATTTGTTAAGAGAACACAATTAATGGATGCAAAATTTGGTCTTTATCCCAAATAGATAATATAAGATAAAATCATCCATGCTTTGTATTTGGAACTTACCGAGTCTCCCGGATTATTCCGTTTTATCTGTCCACCAAACTGATCTTCAGCAGCAAGCCGGCACAAGTTCTTACTGAAATACGGTTTTCATTTTATTTTAAGTGTCATTAAATAGATCAATTATTAGAATATTCCAATACTCACCCTTTAACTGTAGTAATTTTTAGTAAGTGCATTGATCTCTGTTTCGGGTCCATTTTTAGTTCTATTATCAGAGTCACTCCACCGAAATGCATAGTCTCGTGGGAATAAAGGTAAACGTCTTCATGTAGCACGTTTTGTCCACTCAAAAATGTTCCCCTCTTACTCTAAAATAAATTAAACAATAAGTTGTAACTTTAAAATAAATTGCCAAATCATTTCCGATTGTCCAAAATTGATCTCTAGGATGTATACGTCTATGTATGAACTTACAAAGTTACGCAGAATCCAGTTGCCTTCGGAATAAATAATTTCACATTGTTTAGCAGAGACACCATTGGAAGAGATGACTAAATCTGATAATTCGGATCGGCCTAGAACGAACTGCAAACGAGCAAATATAGTTATGTAAATTTGGTCGATAACTTCAAATTCAACATTAATATCGTCCTACTCTTTTGGTTTCCAGGAGTTGAATGCGTGTGCCGTCGAACTCGATCGCGTACACGCAATTATGCAGAAGGACATAAGCTCCGTCAGTCATGTTGCTGTTCGTCATTATAATCAGTACGTTGGTAGTTACCTGGAAACTCCTTTGACTTTTCTCAAATGAAAAAAGATTTCTAACTATGAAATGTCGTCTCCGTCCCTTCTCACCAGTTACTCCATGTATGTGACGTCACTCAAAGCTCGTTGACCACATAAATCAAGTTCTTAACTAACATATTATGCTAGATTTTATTTGCTGTAATTTCCAGGAAATCATCTAAGAATTTTTTTTAATGTGTTTAAATTTAATACATTTTATAACAATCTAATTTTTATATTTGAAACATTTTTACGGCACAATAGAATACAAAAATATAAATAGAGAACACGGAATAGGACACTCACATTGCCGTGAGTTTAAAATTTCCATCTTCTCTGATGCCTTTTTAGGACAGTCTGAAATGTTTCGGGCAGAGAAAAAGTGTAGGCTGTGTGGCTGACCCGCGGGGTGTGCTGGAAAAGGGAAGGGGAAACTCCATTTTTACGTTGGAGCCCGGGAGTTTCAAAATATCGCAATGCTTGCCTGCAGATACGCAAGTTCGCACCTCTATATTGGTGGCTGAATCGGCTAGGGGTTTTTTCAATACTTATTGAGAAACACTGGTCGAAGAAAAGGTTGTGGGTAATTCGCGTGTGAAGGCATTGGTGAGGGTGAGGCATAATTACAGGAGTAACGGTGATTGTTAATCGGATGGACGAGCAGGTAATGTATTTCCTTATGTAACATGAAGGGCCTCATTTAGACTATGTTGCTTGTATAAGGGATCCTCACGAAGTTGAATTAATTGCCGAATTGGATCTCCTGTAGCATCAAGGAGCTAGATTTGTAAAACCTTGTTCTGATAAATTAAGTTGTGTATCCAAAATATTAGAGCAGCTATCCTGGGAAGCAAGGACGGAGCGATAGTTAAATTACAGATTGAAGCTCTTCTATGAATTAGAATGGCGCCTCTTTAGCAGTGATGTGGAAAATGCATTATTATCCCTATAGTTCTACGTTAGGGGAGACCATGTTAATAAAATTGGAGAGATTAAGTGTAGAAGAGTTGCTTGCTCTGGAAGAAACTATGGATTTCATAAAAAATATATGAAATTTAGACGAGAGAAAGAATGAAAATGTAAATCAAGAGTTGGGTAGAAAAGATATAGAGTTTAATAGTAAAATGAAGTGCGGCACAAATAGAGCAGAGAACTGAAGAAAGCAGATGGTAAAAACTGTTCCTGAAACACGCCATCTTGGAAGGGTAGGCGGGCAACATCGCCTCAGGGAAACGCAAAATCTTGGAACGTCTGGGAGCCTCCCCCCTCGGTTCCCCCTAACCCCTCGTGTGCTCGTTTCCCGTCCCGAGGTTCACCGTTTCGCGCACGCGCAAAGGCGCCACCTCGTCCTACTCGTCACACACCATCTTGGAGCGTCCTCATACCTCCCGGCCACAAGGCTCCCCTCACCCCGTCGGCCCACTCCCGGACTATAGTTGACATTGAATTCCACCACAATAACAGTGTTGGAAGCAGCTGTGCAGCGATATGGAAAGTTTACCAAGGGTGAAATTGGTGTACCATACAGGAAACTGAAATCGCTGTCAGAAACTAATTTTGGAAAATACATAAATCAAAGGAAATTACATATACAAATCGGGAAAACTTATTACAGAGGCAGGGAATATTCAAGAGAGGTGGAAGGAAGAATATATAGAGAAACTGTATTATAAATAGCACACAGTCGACACTGTTGGGAAGAATATTTTTCGCGGAAATTGTTATCTGCAGTCACCATCAGGTAAATGACTACTGAATCAAAGCAATAATGTTTTTAGCTTTTAAACCACCTATAGATTTCACTGAATACGTAAAAAGTTGTTCTGAGCCACGAATTTTTAATATGAGACAAGAAACTATATTTTTAACATACCAAATAATATATAACAGAAGGCACAACTGTAGGGTTATACTTGTACTCGTACATAGCAAAAATGCTACTTGCCACCCTTAGCATCTAGGGTATAATTAGTTCTACTCCATTGTATGCACTTTCACTAATCTCTTGTGTGTTGTTGCCAAAACTCTTCCCGCATGACCACATTAGAATTTCTTTAAGTAATGTAGTGCTCTGTACAGTATTGTTTATTCTGCTTTTGTTTCACTAAATTTCCCTTTCCATCCCTTGTCCCTCTCCGTGGGGGGAACCCTCCTATCTACAGTGTTGGATTAAATTGTTTACCTCTCTTCATGGGGAGGAGAGTGTTTTATGTTGCATGGTCTTGTGGTAGTGGAATTTTGCCTTGCTACTTACCAAATTCCAGCTTGCACAATATTGGATCAGTTTCTTACTGCATCCTAAGGTACCATTATTTGTATGATGATAGCATATGTAATTGCATGCAGTTAGAATGAAAGGAGATAGATATGTGAACTCATGCATGTAAAATGATACAATTTATGCATGAATATATGCACCACTGTAAATATGAGTTCGCATGTATATGTTGGTTTTGAATGTGGTTTTTTTCCCTCTTTTTTGTGGTGACCTAACACCTCCCGCCACATACCCATGCGGCAGCTTGTGGGGCATTATGCAGATGTAGATGAATAAAAAACGGTTGCTATTTCTGAAAAGTACATCATTTGTTATTTTTTATTAGGTTTTCAAAATTATTTCTTCCAGGTGGCCACCTTGGTAAGCAATGCAGATGTTGAGTCCAAAGAAGTTTTTAATAAGTCTTCTCAGCATATTTTGCATCACTTCAACCATTACATCTATAATTGCTCCCAATTACATCCATAAGAGCTCCCAAGGTCCTTGGTCAAACTTTGTAAACCTCAGCTTTGAGGTATCCTGTGAGAAAAAATCACATGGGCTCAAATCCAGGGATCAAGGAAGGCATGGAACATCCTCTCATAAGGAGATCAGGTGGTCAGGAAATTATTATTACAGGATTTGGTGAGAATGATGGGTAGTATGAGTCATGGCCTCATCCTGTTGAAATCAAAAGGAATGTCATATTTTTCATTGTACTCTTCCATTTTAGGGAGTAAAAAGTTCTCTGGCCTGTCACAATAGTGAATAGAGTTTATTGTATCAGTTGAACCTCAATATTCAAAAACATATGGCTGCAATAATGGCTATAAAGAGACCTTGCTTTAAGTTTGCAAGGTATGCCATTTGCCCAGAAATGAAAATGTTCTTATTTACTGAGCCAGAGAAGTGAAAATATGCTTAATTGCTAGACCACAGATTAATGTTACGTTGCACAGAAGTTAAGATTGCATTGCAAGCATCTATAAGTTTTTCCAGTTCTCTAAACTCAATTTTTGAATGCCAATAATATAAAAATTTTCCAGTGTAAAATTTGCCTTATCATTCTTTTTATATTCCTAGGGCAGCATCATGTTTCTGCAGAGAGTGCAATGGAGGCTGTTCAAAGGATGCTCCCACTGTCATGAAATTTTCAGGTACCTACACAATTTTAGGTCATCCAGCTGATACTCTATTAAATGTATATCTTATCATCTATACACTAGTAATCTATTTCCTAATGTTTTAGTAGAAGGGACTTTTTCATGACAAGTAAAACTAAATTGCTTAAAAGCCCCTCCAAATCAAAACCAAACAATTCCTGTTTTTAAAGAACATTTCTATGATAAAGCCTTGATGCTTAACAGGTCACTGTATGGTGATTATTAGAAATGGCATTGTTTTCTCAGATGATGCTACTACTCCACTGATGCTCATAGATCTGTGCACTTTCAATGATTTTTTAAAACTAGGGAATTAATTGTACCTCATCCTATGTGTCTATACCAAGTACTACTGTTCTTCTGAGGAAGATGGAGCTAAATTTTGTCAAAGTTATTAATAAAAATATTTGAGTGATCTTTGTGTATGTTCTTATGTTGTTTCTTGCTGTCCAAGTTTTATTTGACACTTCCATATTACTTCAACAAAATCATCTGTATATACATAAATTGTACAGTATATATTTACATGAAAAAGATTTAGTACATCAAAACTCATTAAAAATAAATCTTATTTCATGGAAAATTGCATGTTTCATCTCTGTTATTAAATTCTACTTTGCTCCAGCATTGGAGTTCCAAATTCCTTTTTTGGACATTTCTTGGAAAGTATATCACTTTTTGGATTCTCCATTTTGTATGTTTTGAACAGTGATCCTTTATATCAAAGATCTAAGTCAGAAGCTTTTCAATAATGGCAATGCATAAGTACCTACCGTAAAGTTAAAGTCTGAAATTTTTTTGTCCTCAATCAATAGCTAATATTTTATGCGGGTTTTACAACAGCAGTATATACCTATCTCAGAGCCTAAATCACATGCATCAGGTCATGTCATAGTATGGTGAGATCTATTTTTAGAGAGCACCAATCAGCACTCCCTACTAATATGCAAGACTTTTTATGGTGAGGATTGTTCTCTCGAGGTTTCTGTAGAAGATCATGTCTGACCTAATTTATTTGGCAAAGTTTGTCTTCAACTACATGCAAAATATTCAGAAATTATATTATCAATTTTGTAAGCTGATTTCCTGGGTATTATAAAAGTTTATTTACAGTTAATTTCAATCAGAAATTTCCGGAACTTCTTGATTGACCATCAAAAAATGAATTTTTTTATTGTTTTTACAGGCATTCTACTTTGGCATTGCAAATAAGTGCACTACTGGCTATTGTTTGGAGAGCCTTGAGTCAAATCTTCATATCCTCAAAAATTTCACAACCCTTCCAAGTACGAATTTTCAAGGCAACTTACCTGTTAATACAAGGAACTACACTTTCCTCTACCATGGGTGAACTAATTTTTGGACTGAGCTATTTTTGAAGTGCAAAATAATTCCTACCAAGAGGAGAAGATATGATAATGTGCTTACTTTCATACCATAGTGTATCCAACATGCCTGGGATGACCTTATGTGAGTATAGATACTAAATCCATGTTTATTAATGGCTACCTATATTACAACCTTAATCATTATTGCATCTAGATTACCATGAATGCATGTGCTGGTGATATTGGAGCTATCCTACCTTCCTTATTTGTTGGCAAATATCATATTTTATGTTTCACTTTTTTTCTTTTTTATCCTTGTATTATAACAATTTTACAAACAAACCTGAGTTGCTTCTAGACATTTCCTTATTTATGCACTCATATACCTCACAAATATCTATACATGGGTGTATATATATATATATATATATATATATATATATATATATATATATATATATATATATAAACCATAAACACAGTAATCAACCCGAAGGTCGGTTTAGTAGGTGATGGTAGAGCTCACCCATGTACCAAGCCCGACGGCGTGTGAATATTCACACATCAGGGTAGGGGGGCCAGTTCCTTTCCCTGTGCCGGTTATGGTTTCCCAGGAAGATCTGGTACCCGAAAAATCAATTAGCTTGGGTGGAGCTGCAGGTGCCCAAAGTGCCTTGCCCGGGAATCGAACCCGGGACCCTCCGGTCAGTAGTCCAACGCTCTACCCACTAGACCACCGCGACCCGCATATATATATATATATATATATATATATACACACACACATTCAAACATGAAATACCGCCATACGGCAAATAAATATTCATTCACATTGAAATATCCTTATCTCTGTTTCAATGTGAATGAATATATATATATATATATATATATCGTGGTCGCTGAAGCAGGAGGATAGACGTAGATTGGAGGCTTTTGAAATGTGGGTGTGGAGAAGAATGGAGAAGGTGAAATGGACAGAAAGGAAAACAAATGAGGAAGTACTAGAAATGGTGGGGGAGGAGAGGGGTTTGTTGAGAGAAATCCTATGGAGGCAGGAAAAATGGATGAAAGGCATATTGAGCGGTAGTGGAATGTTGAAGAGGGTAATAGAGGGGAGAATGTTGGGCAAGCGAGGTAAGGGCAGGAACAGGATAGGGATGTTGGACGGAATGAAGGGAGGAAGGAAGTACACCGAGATGAAGAGGGACCTGATATAGATTAGTTTGCTAGGTGGGGAGTCACAAAATGTTTATTTGATAGTTGTGTCCATCCAAAAACCTACCTTAACCGGTAGATTACCTAATAATAAATAAATATATATATATATATATATATATATATATATATATATATATATATATATTAGACAGTAACACACAGCACGAGAACACATAAAAAAAGAACACTCACAATAATATCTTGATAATTTCGACGGACTTGTACTCAATCTTCTTCGGAAGATAATATATGATACGAGGGTCATCCGGAAAATAGTACCCGTTCGTGAAATAAAGACACAAAAGTAAATATTAACAAACATAAAAAATTTTATTTGAAAGAGGATACTTTAAACTACTTCTCAACATAATCTCCAAGCAAATTAAGGCATTTGTCATAACGTGTGACAAGTTTCTGTATTCCTGCTGCATAGTCCTTCGCCGCCAGCTCATTGAGATACAGGGTCACTCCTCCTTTAAGTTCTTCATCGCTGTCAAATCTTTTTCCTGCCAAAAAGTCTTTAAGCTTTGTAAAGAGATGAAAATCTGAAGGGGCCAAGTCCGGGCTATACGGTGGATGGTCGAAAGTTTCCCATTTGAATTGCTGGAAAAGTTTTTGTGTTATCCCAGCTGCATGAGGCCTGGCATTGTCATGAACGAGAATGACACCAGTAGACAATAGACCTCGCCGCCGATTTTGTATTGCCCGCCGTTTTTTTCTTTAATGTTTCACAATACGCATTGGCATTAATAGTGTCTCCACGGGCCATAAAATCAATAAGCAATACACCTCGTCGATCCCAGAAAATGGTTGCCATGAGTTTCCTGGTGGACAGAACTGTCTTGAATTTTTTTGGTTTGTTTGGTGAATGAGCATGATGCCACTCCATTGACTGTCGTTTACTCTCAGGTGATGCATAACAAACCCATGTTTCGTCACCAGTAATTATGCGAGTCAAGAAAGAGTCTCCTTCATCAGAATAACGTCCCAAAAACGTCAGTGCTGCAGCCATACGCTTGGTTTTGTGCTCATCTGTAAGCATGCGAGGGACCCATCTTGCACAAATTTTTGCATAATGCAGATGGTGTTTAACAATTTCATGAACAATTGTTCGAGAAACATTGGGAAAATGCTCACAGATGTCATCAATTGTGACGCGCCGATCGTTCCTCACGAATTCGTCAACTGAGCTCACCAGTTGGTCTGTAATGACAGACGGTCTCCCCGAACGCTCATCGTCGTGTGTGTTCCCCCTTCCCATGTTGAAGTTGCGACACCACCGCCGAACAGACGACTCGTCCATTACATTGTCTCCATACACCTCCTTTAATTGGCGATGAATATCACATGGGCGAACGTTTCTTGCATTGAGGAATTTAATCACTGCCCTCACTTCACAACTGGCGGCGTTCTCAATTTTTTTAAACATTGTAAACAATCACAGAAACAACACAGGCAATGCTAGCGTCACGCAACTTGGCTCAGAGAAGGCAGACAAGCCACTGAAGCTATCTGACCTCGTCCAGCGGCTACTCGCGTCGTCGCTTCATGCGGCACGAAAGGGTACTACTTTCCGGATGACCCTCGTATATATATTATTATTATTAGGTAATCTACCAGTTAAGGTAGGTTATTGGATGGACACAGCTATCAAATAAATATTTTATAATCCCAAACAAAACCCAATCCAGCGACCTATTTTACATCAGGTCCCTCTTCATCTGTGTGTACTTCTTTCCTCCCTTCATCCTATCCAACATCCCTATCCTGTTCCTACCCTTTCCTCGTCTGCCCAATATTCTCCCCTCTATTACCTTCTTCAACATTCCACTACTGCTCAATATGCCTTTCATCCATTTTTCCTGCCTCCATAGGATTTTTCTACACAAACCCCTCTCCTCACCCATCATCTCCAGTACTTCCTCATATGTTTTCCTTTTGGTCCATTTCACCTTCTCCATTCTTCTCCAAACCCATATTTCAAAAGCCTCCAATCTACATCTATCCTCCTGCTTCAGTGACCACGTTTCTGCGTAGTATATAGCTACACTCCATATCAGAGTTTTTACGAGTCTTGTCTTAACCTCCCTAATCAACGTCCCCGTCATCAACTCCCTCCTCCTTGAGAAAGCCTCCTTGCCAAGTGCAATTCTTCTCCTTATCTCCCTACTACTTTGACCGTGTTGGTCCAAAACCCTTCCAATATATGTAAACTGGTCTATCTACTCTATTTTTCCCTCCTATTTTAAGGTTTATCTTTGCCTTCTTCTTCCTGGAAAATTGCATAACCTTTGTTTTATTAATATTGATTCTTATCCCATATCTATCGCACTGAACCTCCAATTCACTCAGCAATGCTTGCCACCTCTTGGCTGACGGAGCAACTAATGCTTGGTCATCCAATCAAACCTAACTGATTTTACACGAATTCCCCTTTGACTTTCATTCATATTGTCTCCAGTTCTTCCCATAATGCCTTTTTAATCATTTCCTTTACATATACGTTGAACAGCACTGGTGACAATGGGCAACCCTGCCTTAACCAATGTGTATAATACGTCATTTGAGTATAAATTCACATTCTTATAGAGCCTTAGTGTTCTTTTGACAGAGTAGGAAAAGTAAGTGGTTATTAAATGAACTCATTTAATAACCACTTACTTCTCCTACTCTGTCAAATGAACACTATGGCTCCATAAGAATGTGAATTTTCACTGGATAACTACAGACTAAAAATACTTACACATACATTGTTGCCAGCACAAAATGTCAATCATGCCCTTTTAAAATCAATTTCCCAAGTTTAAAATCGAAAAAACATTTTTTTTAGATTTTCTCTTCTCTTGTAATTCCAATTAATCTACAGTCATATTAGCTGAATTATAGAAGTTTCTAACTGAAATTACATTTTCTTATTAAAATTTAACAGGAATATTTTGCAGAATGAAATATGCCCATATGTTTTGTAACATGCATTTGGGTTAGATATTTGTGCACAACAAATTTTAATTTGGTCATTAAGAATCAACAATGATGTATAAAAAGTGAACAAAGAGGTGACAATACAAAAAATTAATTTTAATACATTATATTAGTATGATATAGAATACATACATTTTTATATGATAACCCTGATAATGGCAAATTGACCAAACAAATAATAATCCTGAAGGTTTAACTTCCATTAAAACATGACAAAACAAGATATTATCCTTTCAGATAGATTCATTGTAATTTACCCAAATCACTCATGCCTTACAAATGGCATCTGCACATTGGGCACATTATTGGATGATTCCCCTTCTGCTTGCATTGTAGACTAAATGTATAACTGCATGAAAGTTTTACTGCCAGATTGATTGCAAGAAAAATAAACAAAATATTAGTAATGGCATTGCTTAATACATGACCAATTAAGAGAGCATATTGGACCCCATAAAAAACAAAAAGGTGACCTTTTTTGACATGAAATGCATACCAATTTTTTTCTTCAATTACTCATAGTTTAATGCAACCAATAGCCAGGATTCCATACTTATGCTTAACAATATTCAATTAGAAAAGTAGATTTTAAAATATAATGAAGTAATTTATGTAAACCCACCAACTCATGAAGAATAGCACTATACTCTTAAGTACACAGGAATAGTTTGAGTTAAAACTAAATATATGACTTCCATAAAGACTAGTGGTTTCTTAGATATATCCATCTTAGAATTTGTCAACCTACATCCCTTTATTTACTGTCTTCAATTAACTACTTCTGTTAGCCATTAGGATTCAACATTATCTTTCATCCTTACTCTACTCACTCCAAAATATTAGCATAGGCACCTATGTTATGGTTATTATTAAAAAGGCAGGTGTACAATCATTTTATTCCTCAATAATCAAAATTGATCAGATAATATGCATAAAATTATACAAAGGAAATTGTATTGCTGAATAATATATATAAAAGAAATTAGTAAAAGTAAGAGCATCTACCTGGCAAGTTAAGAGATCTGATATTCAAGTCCCGGACAAGGAAAATATTTATAAATTAGTGATCGGCTTGATTTTGCCTTCCCCATCCATTCTGTGATCGTCCTTTATGAGTGTTCCTTTCCTCTTTCCTTATAACCACTTTTATATGAATGTATATATATGTTAGAAAGCATATAGTATCATATAGAATAGGAACAGTATGTTTCGTGGCACAAGCGGAAGATCCGGTGTTCAAATCCCGGTCAAGGAAACATTTTTACTTTCGTGATCTGCTCAAAAACCGCCTTCCCCACATGTCCTGTGTTCGCCTTTTATGTGGTTTCCTATTCCCTTTCCTTATACCTATTTCTATGTTTGAATGAATATTTGTGCGTCGTATGGCAGCACTTCGTATTTGAATGTATATATATAATTATATAATTACATATATATATATATATATATATATATATATATATATATATATATATATATATATACATATATATATATATATATATATATATATATGTATGTATGTATGTATGTGTGTGTGTGTGTAAGTGTGTGTGTGTATATATATACAATATATATATATGTATATATATACACACATCCCTCCCATGGACTACAACCTTGTCGTGGTGGAAGGGCTTGTGTGTTCCGATGACCCCTAGAGCTGTGCTGGCGGGAGTAATAATAATTACTCCTGGAAGGGTCACCCATGCCAGATAGGTCGAAGGTTAGGAGCCAGACGAAAGGTAGTCCACGCAGCGTCTGTTCCTCAGTGAGGCGGCTGCAATGGCGTCGGACCCCAGTGGGGCGGCCATTAAGTGATGGTGTCACGTTAAAAACACTATTGAGGAAGGCAACGGGAAACCACCTCAATTATGATTCCCAAGAATATAATGATAGGCACTATAGATAATATGAGTCCTGGCAACTACGGGACCCGGCCCAAGAGGCCGTGTGTCGTGCCCGGCAGCGGGAGAGGCAAGGCTTCCGCGGTCGTCATCCCACGAAACCCTTGCAGGGAAGAAATAACTTCAGCAGGACAGAAGACTCAGAAGAAGGCGAAAGTAGTTAGAATAGGAACCTGGAACGTCAGGACAATGTTGAGGAGAGGCAAATTAGAAAATGTTAAGCGAGAGATGGAAAGAGGTAACATAGATGTTTTAGGCCTCTGCGAGGTGAGATGGAAGGATAGCGGGGATTACTGGAGTGACAATTATAGAGTAATATACAGCGGCGGGGACGAGAGCCAACGAGGGGTTGCCGTAATTTTAAATAAAGGGGTAGGAAGAAGCGTAGTCAACATAGAGCAAGCGACAGATAGAATTTTACTCGTAGATATTAAAGCAGAGCCGACGAACTTGGTCATTATTCAGGTATACATGCCACCGAGCAACCACAAGGAGGAAGAAGTCGATAGGATGTATGATGAATTAGAGGATATAATCGCGAGTGTTCCTGCAGGGAAACATTTGATAGTGATGGGGGATTGGAATGCGACGGTAGGCGAAGGAAGAGATGGGGGTGAGGTGGGGGACTATGGGTTAGGCACGAGAAATGAACGCGGGGAGAAAGCAATTGAATTCTGCAGGAGACAGGGGTTAGTCATCACTAACACATGGTTTAGACACCACAAAAGGCGTAGGTATACATGGAAAATGCCAGGTGACTCAGAAAGGTATCAGTTAGATTATATTATGGTTAGGCACAGGTTTAGGAACAGTGTGATAAATTCGCACAGTTTCCCAGGAGCGGATGCGGACTCTGACCACAATTTAGTTGTTATGAAATGTAATGTTCGTTTCAAGAAGATAAGGCAAGGGCGGCGGGTTAAAAAATGGAATTTAGAAGCAGTAAATGAATTAACGAGGAAGGAGTATCAGGAGGCTGTAGAGAAAATGATGGATGACGGTAAAGAACTGAGTACTATCGATGAAAAATGGGAATGTATCAAGAAAGGGATATTGAAAGCCGCTAAAGACACTATAGGAACCGTTTACGGGAAAAGGATAAGGAAACCATGGGTAACGGATGAGATGATTGCAAAGATGGATGAGAGAAGAAGATGGAAAAATGTAAACACAGAGTTAGGCAAAATGAAGTACAAAGAGTTAAACAATAAATTGAGAAAGGCCACAAATAAAGCAAAAGAAGAATGGTGGAAAACGCAATGCGAGGATATGGAAAGTTTACAGAAGAAGGGTGAAATTGGTGCTCTATACAGCAAGGTTAAGTTATTATCGGGAAGTAAGAAGGCAAGATCTGTGCTAACAGTTAAAGATAAATGGGGTAAGATAATAGTTGAACCAGGAAAAATCCAAGAGAGATGGAAGGAATATATAAAAACACTGTATGGTAAAGAACTTAGGCCGACAAGGTTAGACATAGAAAAGGAACATGACGTAGAAGAAGATAGCTTTGGTCCAGGCATACTCGACGATCAAATAGAAAGGGCATTAAAGGAGATGAAAGCAAATAAGGCTGTGGGGGTGGACAATATTCCTGTAGAAATGTTGAAATGGTTAGGGAAAGGTAGGAAGAAGGCCATATATGGACTGATTCGTAGTATCTATGAGGAAGGAATCTGGCCGGAAGATTTTGTGAGTTCGGTGTTAGTTCCTATTCCAAAAAAGGCAGAGGCTTCGTCATGTGAGGATTACAGAACAATAAGTTTGATATCCCACGCAGCTAGAGTTATTCTCAGGATCATCAAAAAAAGGATAGAGAGTAAGGCAAATGATTACTTAGGGGATGATCAGTTTGGGTTCAGGAAAGGAAGAGGTACGCGTGATGCCATTGCAGTAATGAGATCACTAGTCGAGAGGAATATAGAATACAATCAGGACGTTTTTGCCTGTTTTGTAGATTTCGAAAAAGCGTTTGATAGAGTGAATTGGGAAAAATTAATGCGTGTATTGCAGAAAATAGGAATGGATTGGAGGGACAGGAGACTGATCCGCAACCTGTACATGTCTCATACTGCTATCGGGTGCGAGTGGGGAACGGAGAGTCCGGATGGGCAGTGTTAGGAAGAGGTGTAAGGCAGGGTTGCCCATTGTCACCGGTACTGTTCAACGTATATGTAGAGGAAATGATTAAAGAGGCATGGGAAGAACTGGAGGTAGGAATGAAAGTCGGGGGGGAATTCATAAAATCGGTTAGGTTTGCTGATGACCAAGCATTAGTTGCTCAGTCAGCCAAGGGGTTGCAAGCATTGTTGAGTGAATTGGAGGTTCAGTGCGATAAATATGGGATGAGAATAAATATTAATAAAACAAAGGTTATGCGATTTTCCAGAAAGAAAAAGGCTAAGCTAAATATTAAAATAGGCGGGGAAAAAATAGAGCAGGTAGAACAGTTTACATATCTCGGAAGTGTTTTGGACCAACACGGTCAAAGTGGTAGGGACGTAAGGAGAAGAATTGCGCTAGGCAAGGAGGCTTTCACAAGGAGGGGGGAGTTGATGATGGGAACGTTGAGTAAGGATGTTAAGAAAAGACTCGTAAAAACTCTGATATGGAGCGTAGCTATGTACGGCGCGGAAACGTGGTCGCTGAAGCAGGAGGATAGACGTAGATTGGAGGCTTTTGAAATGTGGGTGTGGAGACGAATGGAGAAGGTGAAATGGACCGAAAGGAAAACAAATGAGGAAGTACTAGAAATGGTGGGGGAGGAGAGGGGTTTGTTGAGAGAAATCCTATGGAGGCAGGAAAAATGGATGAAAGGCGTATTGAGCGGTAGTGGAATGTTGAAGAGGGTAATAGAGGGGAGAATGTTGGGCAAGCGAGATAAGGGTAGGAACAGGATAGGGATGTTGGACGGGATGAAGGGAGGAAAGAAGTACACCGAGATGAAGAGGGACCTGATATAGATTAGTTTGCTAGGTGGGGAGTCACAAAATGTTTATTTGATAGTTGTGTCCATCCAAAAACCTACCTTAACCGGTAGATTACCTAATAATAATACACACATATTAAAAAACGAAAATCCCACCATACGGCGAACAAATATTATTCTCACACATAGAAATAGATATATAAGGAAAGGGGATAGGAAAACACATAAAAGACAAACACAGGAAAGGTGGGGAAGGCGGATTTGAGCAGGTCACATATGTAAAAATATTTTTTTATCCGGGATTTGAACCACGGCTCTTCCACTTGCCGGGCAGATGCTCTACCAACTAAGCTAATAAGGAAACCAGATTTACACTGAGATCTCCGATCTTATAAAGCGTCAAAGTGCTCCGATAGTGGTTACCCGAGAGATTAGGGAGCTGTTTCACCCACCAAAGGAGAAATAGACGCCACACAAGAAGGGGAAAGGAGAGTAGAAAAGCATTCATACAATATTATAAAGGATAGGAACGGTGCGTTTCATGGCACGCAGAGCCAGAAGAAGAGACGAGCCACATTGGCCAAACACATATTCAAACACGAAAATCCCAGCACCGCTCTGACGGGCTGCGATTGGAGGGGGGTATGTTGGCAAGCGACGCTGAAAAAGGCAGCCGGCTCTGAGCTGTGGTTTAGTGAGGAGCTCTGTTAACGCGAACCTCCACGCTCGACCCACGTCACGGAACGCGATGCCGAAGTTTTTGGAGCAGCGTTATTCCATCAAATTTGCGGTAAAGCTTGGGAAATCGATTGCCGAAACTGGCGGTATGATTAACCAGGCTTACGGGGAGTCAGCCATGTCCAGAAACATGATCTTTCGGTGGCACAAGATGTTCGTGGAGGGCAGAGAAGAGGTCGACGACGAACCACGGCCTGGACGCCCATCAACGACACTCACCGACGAAAATGTGCGAAAAGCTCGCGATGTACTGAACTCTAATCGTCGTCATAGTGTTCGGATGATAGCAGAGCAGTGTAATGTGCAAAAAACAATAGTGCACGAGATTATTAGGGACCAAAAACATCTGGCGGCTGCATCACGACAATGCGCCGTCTCACACCGCGCTTGTCGTGTGGGACTTCTTGGCCAAGCACGGCGTGGCAACGCTGCCGCACCCAACCTACAGCCCGGACTTGGCACCACCGGACTTCTTTCTGTCCCCGAAGATAAAGAGGAGTTTGAAAGGAACGCGATACGGGACTTTGGACGCCGTCAAAGAGGCCGTGACGACGTGTCTTCGAGAGATTCCCGATAATGCCTTCGTGGGAGCGTTCCAGGAATGGGAACGCCGCTGGAACAAGTGTATCGACTGACAAAGGTCCTATTTTGAGGAATATTAGCTTAAGATATGTAGAAGTGTAATATTTTTTTTTCCTGAGCTCAGTACACTTATTTTATGGACGAACCATTTATACACACATGTACACATTTTTGTATATAATATCTATATATTTTCACATATATATACATATATAAATATACATAAAAATATATATACATAATATATATGAATGTGTTTATATACATATTTTTTCACACAGAGAAATAGATATAAGAAAAGGGGATAAGAAAACACATAAAAGGCAAACACAGGAAAGGTGGGAAGGATGGATTTGAGCAGATCACAAATGTAAAAATATTTCCTTACCCGGGGTTTAACACCGGACTTTACACTTACCAGGCAGATGTATACATATATATACATCCACCAGGTGTATTTATATAAAAGTGTGTGTACATATATATTTTTATATATATATATATATGGGTCACATTAGTCAAGGCGGTAGAGCATTAGACTACTGACCAGAGGATCCTGGGTAAGGCACTCTATTCACCTGCAGCTCCACTCAAGCTAAGCTGTGATTTTTCTGGTACCAAATCTTCTTGGGAAACCTTTATTCCTAGCCTGGAAAGTATATATGTCTTTATATATATATATATATATATATATATATATATATATATATATATAGGCAATCTGATGATGACAGCCGTGCCATTGAAACGTAAATATCTACTGTAAGTGTCCTTTTATGTTTCTGTGTGTTTAATATTTATTAACCTAGTGTTTGTTTGTTTGTGCGTCGCCGGAGTGCATCATTTTCAAGATTATGTATATATATAATGGTAGCACATCCACCCGGCAAGTGGAAGATCCGGTGTTCAAATCCCGGTCAAGGAAACATTTTTACTTTCGTGATCTGCTCAAAAACCGCCTTCCCCACATGTCCTGTGTTCGCCTTTTTTGTGTTTTCCTATCCCCTTTCCTTATACCTATTTCTATGTTTGAATTAATATTTGTGCGCCGTATGGCGGGACTTCGTATTTGAATGTGTATATATATATATATATATATATATATATATATATATATATATATATATATATATATATATATATATATATATATATATACATATATATATATTATTAGATAATCTACTGATTAAGGTAGGTGTTTGGATGGAGACAACTATCAAATAAATATTTTATAATCCCAAACAAAACCCAATCCAGCGACCTATTCTACATCAGGTCCCTCTTCATCTCTGTGTACTTCTTTCCTCCCTTCATCCCGTCTAACATCCTTATCCTGTTCCTACTCTTTCCTCGAATGCCCAACATTCTCCCTTCTATTACATTCTTCAACATTCCACTGCCCCTCAATATGCCTTTCATCCATTTTTCCTGCCTCCATAGGATTTCTCTCAACAAACCTCTCTCCTCACCCACCATCTCCAGTACTTCCTCATTTTTTTTTCTTTCAGTCCATTTCACCTCCATTCTTCTCCACACCCACATTTCAAAGGCCTCCAATCTACATCTATCATTCTTCTTCAGCGACCACATTTCAGCACCGTACTATGCTCCATATCAAAGTATTTATGAGTCTTTCTTGGTTTGCCTACCTTTCTCCCCTCTATTACAGTCTTCAATATTGCACTGCTGATAAATAACCCCTTCATTTATTTTTCCTGCCCC
The DNA here is from genome assembly GCA_037158775.1 of Hetaerina titia. Classification (NCBI taxonomy): domain Eukaryota; kingdom Metazoa; phylum Arthropoda; class Insecta; order Odonata; family Calopterygidae; genus Hetaerina; species Hetaerina titia. Next base: position 32,361,800 of record CM073779.1, read on the forward strand.
ATAGGATTTCTCCCAACGATCCCCTCTCCTTGACCATCATACATCATCATCATCTGCAGCTCTTCAGCCCGATGTGGGCCTTGGCTTCCTCTACGATATGCCTCCATTCGGTTCTTATTCTTGCTTTTTCCTTCCATCTTGTAACTCCCATTGCCTTCAAGTCATCCTCCACATCCTGTAGCCATCTCTTCCTTGGTCTACCTCTTCTTCTAATGCCTTCCATCTTGCTATTAAGTATCAGTTTGGGCATTCTGTCATTTTCCATCCTTTCTACATGCCCCAACCACGCCAGTCGCAGTGACTTGGCAAATCTAACTATGTCCTTCCCTTCTAGTAATTCATTTATCTCCATGTTCATTCTAATTCTCCATCTCTCTCCTTCTCTAATTAGGCCATAGATTCTCCTTAACATTTTCCTTTCGAATTTTCTAAGTGTTTCCTCATCCTGACTTGTTAATGGTCCATGTTTCAGCTCCATAAGTTACCACGGGTCTAATAAGCATTTTATAGATCTTCATTTTTGTGTTCCTTGATAGTAACATTGATTTGAGAATTGTTACATTTGCAAGGTATGCCCTGTTACCTTCCATTACCCTTTGATTGATCTCCGTGGATATGTTATTTTCATTGTTAAGTCTTACTCCTAGATAGGTAAATTCCTTGACACCCTCAAACTCATAATTCCTTTCTACTTATTTCCTACTTTCTACTTATTTCATCTTTGTACCTCAAAGCTTGCACAGGATCTCCTAAAATTTTACTATTCCATTTAATCCCTCTTGACCTATTGATCTTATCCAAGAGGGCCTGTCGTTCTCTAAAATTTACTTTCACTAGATAGTGATCAGAGTCACAATTTGGTCCTCGTGCAGACCTTATGTCTAATATAGAAGATGAGTTTCTCCTGGATACCAGCACATGATCTATTTGATTCACAATTCCTGTCCCAGGCATTTTCCAGGTACCTTTATGAATATTTTTATGTTCAAAGCATGTGCTCTTTATGATCATGTTGAGCAACAGAGCAAGCTGGCAGAGATGCCTTCCATTTTCACTTGTCACATCATGCAGTGAGTACTTTCCTGCTACAGAATTGAAGAAGTCTTCCTTACCGATTATTGCATTAAAATCTCCAAGAATGATAACTGTTTGATATTTTTGTATTTTTTGGCATTCTCTATCCAGTTTATCATAAAATTCCTGCTTTTCTTCTTCTGTGTTATCTTCAGAAGGGGAAAGGGCTGATATAAGGTTGATGTTGCGGAATTTTCCTTTCAAGGTGATTTTACATAGTCTGTCCCCTAATGGCTCAAAATTCATCAAACTGTTTCTTATCCTTGTATTAATCATGAAAGCAGTTCCATATAATCCAGTTCTTTGGCTGGGTCCACTGTATAGTACTGTAGAATTCTTTTTATCAATTCTACCATTTCCTACCCATCTCACTTCCTGTAGGGCTATAATGTCTAAACCATATTTCAGCATTTAATTGGCAACTTCAATCATTTTACCCGGTTTCAACAATGTTCTAACATTCCATGTTGCTAATTTCCATGTACTCGTTGTACTTGTCTGTTTGCCAGGTCAATAACGTAAAAATCCATCCTTATCTATCCAAGGCACATTTAGAGGTTTTGTAGCAAGCGAATTTTTTAAAGGATAGGGTTGCTAGCCCTACGCCTAACCCCCAACTTGGAGGGCCAGGATTTATATTCAGGGTTCACTCCCTTAGAAAGGCTTGTTTCTCTACAATAAAGAGTCCTCTCTACCCTATCATGTGAGGCACACTTAGTCTGGCAGTTCAGTTAAGACCTGTCCAGCAAGGGAGGCCCTACCAGTAGCCATGCTACCGCCAGCATAGCTCTTGACATCCTTACCGCACGCAATCCTCCCCACCCGGCACTGAAAGTGCCTCAGAGGGAGGACCACCATACATAGTACTTCCTTATTGGTTTTTCTTTTGGTCCATTTCACCTTGTCCGTTCTCCTCCACACCCACATTTCAAAAGCCTCCAATCTATATCTATCCTCCTGCTTCAGTGCCCACGTTTCACCACTGTACATAGCTACGCTCAATATCAGAGCTTTTACGAGTCTTGTCTTAACATCCCTACTCAACGTCCCCATCATCAACTCCCTCCTCCTTGAGAAACCCCCCATGCCTAGCGCATTTCTTATCCTTAAATACCTACTACTTTGGTCAAATTACTACAATATTGGTCCAAAACACTTCCGAGATGTGTAAACTGTTCTATCTATTTTTTCCCCGACTATTTTAATATTTAGCTTTGCCTTTCTCTTTCTGGAAAATCCCATAACCTTTGTTTTATTAATATTGATTCTCATCCCATATTTATCGCACTGAACCTCCAATTCACTCAGTAATGCGTGCAACTCCTTGGCTAACTGAGCAACTAATGCTTGGTCATCAGCAAACCTAACCAATTTTAAGAATTCCCCTTCGATTTTCATTCCTACCTCCAGTTCTTCCCATGCCTCTTTAATCATTTCCTCCATGTGTATGTTGAACAGCACCGGTGACAATGTGCAACCCTGCCTTACGCCTCTTTCCAACACTGCCCATCCAAACTCCCCATTCCCCACTCGCACCTGAGAAGTCTGAGACAATATATATATTTAACTAAATATCTACAAATTTACCTATCCCCCTACTAAGAACTGTTCTCTTCCTAACACTGCCCATCCGGACTCTCCGTTCCCCACTCGCACCTGATAGCAGTCTGAGACATGTACAGGTTGCGGAGCAGTCTCCTGTCCCTCCAATCCATTCCTATTTTCTGCAATACACGCATTAATTTTTCCCTATTCACTCTATCAAATGCTTTTTCAAAATATATAAAACAGGTAAAAACGTCCTGATTGTATTCTATATTCCTCTCGATTAGTGATCTCATTACAGCAATGACATCCCGCATACCTCTTCCTTTCCTAAATCCAAACTGATCTTCCCCTAAGTAATAATTTGCCTTACTCTGTATCCTTTTTTGATGATCCTGAGAATAAATTTAGCTGCATGGGATAGCAAACTTATTGTTCTGTTATCCTCACATGATATAACCTTTGCCTTTTTTGGAATAGGAACTAACACTGATCTCATAAAATCTTCCAGCCAGATTCCTTCCTCATAGATACTACGAATCAGTCCATATAGGGCCTTCTTCCCACATTTTCCTAGACATTTCAGCAATTCCACAGGAATCTTGTCTACTCCCATGGCCTCATTTCCTTTCATTTCCTTTAATTCCATTTCTATTTCCTCGTCGAGTATGCATGGACCTAACATATCTTCTTCTACGCCCTGTTCCTTTTCTATGTCTAACCTTGTTGGTCTAAGTTCTTTACCATACAGTGTTCCTATATATTCCTTCCATCTCTCTTGAACTTTTCCTGGTTCAACTATTATCTTACCCCACTTATCTTTAACTGTTAGCACAGATCTTGCCTTCTTACCTCCCGATAATAACTTAACCCTGCTATATAGAGCACCAATTTCACCATTTTTCTGCAAACTTTCCATATCATTGCATTGCGTTTTCCACCATTCTTCTTTTAATAATAATAATATATATATATATCATATACATATTGTGTTTTCCTATCCCCTTTCCTTATACCTATTTCTATGTTTAAATGAATTTCTTCAACATTCCACTACCGCTCAATACGCCTTTCATCCATTTTTCCTGCCTTCATAGGATTTCTCTCAACAAACCCCTCTCCTCACCCATCATCTCCAGTACTTCTTCATATGTTTTCCTTTTGGTCCATTTCACCTTCTCCATTCTTCTCCACACCCATATTTCAAAAGCCTCCAATCTACGTCTATCCTCCTGCTTCAGTGACCACGTTTCCGCACCGTACATAGCTACGCTCCATATCAGAGTTTTTACAAGTCTTGTCTTAACATCTCTACTCAACGTCCCCGTCATCAACTCCCTCCTCCTTGAGAAAGCCTCCTTGCCTAGCTCAATTCTTCTCCTTACGTCCCTACCACTTTGACCGTATTGGTCCAAAACACTTCCGAGATATGTAAACTGTTCTATTTATTTTTTCCCCGCCTATTTTAATATTTAGCTTTGCCTTTTTCTTTCTGGAAAATCCCATAACCTTTGTTTTATTAATATTTATTCTCATCCCATATTTATCGCACTGAACCTCCAATTCACTCAGCAATGCTTGCAACCCCTTGGCTGACTGAGCAACCAATGCTTGGTCATCAGCAAACCTTCCTGACTTTACGAATTCCCCTCCAACATTCATTCCTACCTCCAGCTCTTCCCATGCCTCTTTAATCATTTCCTCTACATATACGTTGAACAGTACCGGTGACAATGGGCAACCCTGCCTTACACCTCTTCCTAACACTGCCCATCCGGACTCTCCGTTCCCCACTCGCACCCGATAGCAGTATGAGACATGTACAGGTTGCGAATCAGTCTCCTGTCCCTCCAATCCTTTCCTATTTTCTGCAATACATGCATTAATATTTCCCAATTCTCTCAATCAAATGCTTTTTTGAAATCTACAAAACAGGCAAACACATCTTGATTGTCTTCTATTTTCCTCTCAATTAGTGATCTCATTAATGCAATGGCATCACGCCTACCTTTTCCTTTCCTAAACTCAAACTGATCATCCCCTAGTAATCAATAGGGGATGATCAATTTGGGTTCAGGAAAGGAAGAGGTATGCGTGATGCCATTGCAGTAATGAGATCACTAACCAAGAAGAATATTTATATTTTTATTTTTACATATTTATTTTTTTAACTTAGACAGCAGTACACAAAATGAGAACACATAAAAGGAACACTCACACGTTACACCTTGATAATTTCGATGGACTTGTACTCCATCATCATCGGAAGATTAGTTAGGGGTCCATCGAAATTATCAAGATATAACATGTGAGTGTTCCTTTTATGTGTTCTCATGTTGTGTGCTGCTGCCTAAGTTTTTTATTTAACACTTCCATGTTGCTTTGTTCAGGGAGGAGGGGTTTGTTGAGAGAAATCCTATGGAGGCAGGAAAAATGGATGAAAGGCGTATTGAGCGGTAGTGGAATGTTGAAGAAGGTAATAGAGGGGAGAATGTTGGGCAGACGAGGAAAAGGTAGGAGCAGGATAGGGATGTTGGATGGGATGAAGGGAGGAAAGAAGTACACAGAGATGAATCTGGATCTGGGATGAATTGTTAGTTTTCCGTGTCGCTTGTTACTATTTCCGCATCCTCCTTATTCCATCTCCCACTCCCTTCTGGCCTCCCTTTCCCCCTCCATAACCTCCTCCTTCACCCCTCTCCCACCACCTGTTCCCTACTCCGCTTTCTCCACCTCCATATACCCCTCCTTCACCCGTCCCCCACTACCTGTTTTTCCCCTCTCCCTCGTCCCATACTCTCTCTGCACCACGTACCCTTTTCCTTAGTCATATCTTATCTTCCGAAGAAGACGGAGCTCTAGTCCATCGAAATTATAAGATATTATTGTGAGTTTTCTTTTTATGTGTTCTCGTGCTGTGTGATACTGTCTAAGTTTTTTATTCAACACTTCCGTGTTACTTCGAAGAAATCATCTATATATATATATTATTAGGTAATCTACCGGCTAAGGTAGGTTTTTGGATGAACACAACTATCAAATACATATTTTGTAACTCCAAACAAAACCCAATCCAGCAACCTAAACTACATCAGGTCCCTCTTCATCTCTGTGTACTTCTTTCCTCCCTTCATCCCATCCAACATCCCTATCCTGTTCCTACCCTTTCCTCGTTTGCCCAACATTCTCCCCTCTATTACCTTCTTCAACATTCCACTACCACTCAATACACCTTTCATCCATTTTTCCTGCCTCCATAGGATTTCTCTCAACAAACCCCTCTCCTCACCCACCATCTCCAGTACTTCCTCATTTGTTTACCTTTTGGTCCATTTCACCTTCTCCATTCTTCTCCACACCCACATTTCAAAAGCCTCCAATCTACATCCATCCTCCTGCTTCAGTGACCACGTTTCCACACCATACATAGCTACGCTCCATATCAGAGTTTTTATGAGTCTTGTGTTAATATCTCTACTCAACGTCCTTGTCATGAACTCCCTCCTTCTGAGAAAGCCTCCTTGCCTAGCGCATTTCTTCACCTTACGTCCCCACCACTTTGACCGTATTGGTCCAAAACACTTCGAGATATGTAAACTGTTCTACCTGCTCTATTTTTTCCCTGCCTATTTTAATATTTAGCTTTGCCTTTTTCTTTCTGGAAAATCGCATAACCTTTGTTTTATTAATATTAATTCTCATCCCATATTTATCGCACTGAACCTCCAATTCACTCAGCAATGCTTGCAACCCCTTGGCTGACTGAGCAACCAATGCTTGGTCATCAGCAAACCTAACCGATTTTACGAATTCCCCTCCGACTTTCATTCCTACCTCCAGTTCTTCCCATGCCTCTTTAATCATTTCCTATACGTTGAACAGTACCGGTGACAGTGGGCAACCCTGCCTTACACCTCTTCCTAACACTGCCCATCCGGACTCTCCATTCCCCACTCGCACCCGATAGCAGTATGAGACATGTACAGGTTGCGGATCAGTCTCCTGTCCCTCCAATCCATTCCTATTTTCTGCAATACACGCATTAATTTTTCCCAATTCACTTTATCAAATGCTTTTTCGAAATCTACAAAACAGGCAAAAACGTCCTGATTGTATTCTATATTCCTCTCGATTAGTGATCTCATTACTGCAATGGCGTCACGCATACCTCTTCCTTTCCTAAACCCAAACTGATCCTCCCCTAAGTAATCATTTGCCTTACTCTCTATCCTTTTGTTGATGATCCTGAGAATAACTTTTGCTGCTTGGGATATCAAACTTATTGTTCTGTAATCCTCACAAGACGTAGCCTTTGCCTTTTTTGGAATAGGAACTAACACCGATCTCACAAAATCTTCCGGCCAGATTCCTTCCTCATAGATACTACGAATCAGTCCATATATGGCCTTCCTTCCACCTTTTCCTAACCATTTCAACATTTCTACAGGAATGTTGTCCACCCCACAGCCTTATTTGCTTTCATCTCCTTTAATGCCCTTTCTATTTCATCGTCGATTCATTCCCTTTCGTTCATCATTATATAAATATATATATATATATATATATATATATATATATATATATATATATATATATATATATATATATATATATCTTATGTATGCAAAAATCATATATTTTTTTTTATTTTTCAATTGATGAATGGAATTCAAAATTATTCTAATGAGCATGTCATTACAGCATAATAGTATCCTTTAAGCTATTTTTATCATCATTCAACAGCACATGGACATTTCATCAGATATACATCATCACATACCTGTGGTGTTCATTCAAGATAATCTGGAAATGTATTTAATTAATAACTACTACAAGACTACTTCCTTTTAAAAATAAGTCCAGAATATATATAATCAGTTATGATGAGGGTTCAAAATGCATTTCTAAAAAATATTATCTAAGAATGCAAAATAATGGACTATCCTTTTTTTTATATTTCTTGACAAAGATATAATTAAGTATACCTCATGATGGAAAAGCCTTAGGTAAAGTCAAGCTAGTCAATGAATCATCATTTTAAAACAATTTATTTAAAAGAACAAATATCAAAGACATTTTTTTACCTGCTCGCATTTCTCTGAGCTGGCCCAATAACATTGTACTTTTATCTTTTATCTGGGATGCCAACCTTCTCCACCAAACTAGCCTCAGTATTAAGGCTTGACTTAGGATCTTCAAATTTAGAATTTACCTATAAATGCAAAAATATTTTTTTACTTATAACAGCTGAAATAAATATATGACTCCTTTATTAGCTATAAAACTTAACTTAGTAGTTGATGATCAACATGCTAGAAGGGGAAATTATTGGCAGAAATGCTATCATTAAAGTACAGGTTACCTTCCAAAAGTGATGTAATTATTTATTTTAAGTAAATGATTGACTAAATTTGGACAAACACTTAAAATTCTTCAAATTACAGCCTTGGATTTCTACCCATTTTTTCCAGCAACTCTACCATGGTGTTACGTGCCCTGGAGGCATCTTCAAGGACCACTCGAAAAGTCATTGCCAGAGCTGTATAGGTCTCTTCTATAAATAATTCTATCAACTAGAGGCTCATCACCTTAGACACCTGCTGCAGACATGGATATGAGTCTGCACGACACCTTCACGTGACTCTCTCACAATTTTCAAGGATCAAAAATGGGTTCTTTTCAGGGCTGATTTAATCCCAGGGAATGAAAAAGAAGTCTGCTGGGGTGATGTCAGGATTATAGGGAGGATGAGGTAGCTGTGGCACCTGGTGGTTGGCCAGGAACTTGTGGACTCATAGTGCATTGTTCTGATAGAATTGCCAGGTAGCTAAGATGTCTTTTCATGTCCTGATGACCGTTTTTAAGAGCTTTTTCCAGGACATCCATGCAATCAACAGCATTAATTATTTATCCTTGAGGATCAAATGCCTTATGGACCACTCCTTTACTGTCCAAAAAGACAATAAGCAATATGTTTTCACTTTTTATTTGCTCATCCTTGCCCTTTTTGGCTTGGTTGACTGGTCGGTGTGTGACTCATAGCTTTGGCGTTTTCTTTATGGGTCGTTATCAAAAACCCAGGTTTCATCATCAGTGTGAGATTATCCAAATAGTCAGGTTCATTCTCAATAAGTTACAAAAGTTCCCTTGAAATTCCTTCTTGATTGGTCTTTGTGACTCTGCTGGTTAATCTTTGTGATGCTGAGGTTGATAATAACTGACGTCCTGCCACTTGCACAAATTGGCAAGTGCTGAGACCACCAATTTTGCACCATAGCTTAGCATTACCAGCATCTACTACAAGTTGTTAGATCCCACTCCAATCAATTAGAGGCATAAACAAAATATAATAAACGTTACTTTTGGAACACAGCCTGAATTGTACTTGGTGAAACATCTTTTTCTCTACACTTATTATTCATAGAGTTTTTGCTATAAAGTTAGCAATAACACTAAATTTGTGGCAGCATAATAACAGCAGCTAATCAAAATTATATGTATGATTTCATCATTTTCAGAAAATAAACTAGAACAGTGTATATTTAAAATATTCTAGATGTGATGAAATATTACCAATGATGGAAAAACAAATGAAGGGTACTGTAATGGGCATACTGTTGGTGGGAGCTGTAGGTAAGAAGAGTAATAACAAGATGTGTTACAATTAATTAACAAATTGTAATGATTAGAAATATAGTATCAATCGAGAATATTTGAATGCCAATACAGGTTCAAAACAAATGCTCAGTCTGGGATTATTTTTGAGCCTCAAGCACACTAGACTCAGGGTCTGTTTGGATTTTTTTTTATCTGGCAAAGATTAAAAAATGAATGACATGGTAATGATAGTAGTAGTTTTTAGGGTAGGCAACGGATTGGCTCAGGTCATTTGCGCCCTTAGGGCAGACAGGAAAGGATTAAGGGTGGAGAGAAACCTGGCATTGCCATTAGCCTGCTCTTAACAAAGGCGCCAAGGGGTCCGGAGCTTTATGTCCCATCTGACAGACGGCCCTTTACTCAAAGTGCCCTCCATAAAGCACCTAAAGTAGGGAAACCACTGAAAAATATCTGTTGCCGCCAGGATTCGTACTACTGCCCTCTCGGTGGGAAGCCCGTAAGTTAACCACCTCACCATCCCATTCCCTTGTAATTATTACTTGTGTGATAAGACATAGCTTTAACTCTTATTTTTCTAAAAGGATCTCCTAGAGGTGTACGGAGTTTCTCCTTTTGTGGGTATATTTTAGGTTAGATGCTAGTAAAATTTAAAGGGTATCATTGAAGGGCAGGAAACATGGAGGAAAGGCGTATTGAGCGGTAGTGGAATGTTTGAAGAGGGTAATAGAGGGGAGAATGTTGGGCAAGCGAGGTAAGGGTAGGAACAGGATAGGGATGTTGGACGGGATGAAGGGAGGAAAGAAGTACACCGAGATGAAGAGGGACCTGATATAGATTAGTTTGCTAGGTGGGGAGTCAAAATGTTGATTTGATAGTTGTGTCCATCCAAAAACCTACCTTAACCGGTAGATTACCTAATAATAATAATGCATTGAAGGGCTTTCAGTAGACAATCAGCAAGGATATTTAGTCATTACAGTGTACAGCTGTTTTAACAGTGGTATTCAAATGGCCAAGCATTTGTAATTATGGTTGAAAAGTTCTAACCAAAAAAAATGCAAGAGTTGTGCTACGAGTATATAAGCAACATGGCAAGAGAATGTGATTCAAAGTAAGGGAAAGGCTAAGTTACAGTTTAAAATAATTACAAAAACTGATGCAAGTAAGTGTAGGTTGTTTTTGGGTACATGGTAGTTGAGAGATTATGATAAAATTGATTTGTCAAGATAATCAATTTCAAGAAAGGAATAGATATCAAGTAAGCTAGCTAAAGAATATAATTTGTTAAGAGAACACAATTAATGGATGCAAAATCTGGTCTTTATCCCAAATAGATAATATAAGATAAAATCATCCATGCTTTGTATATGGAACTAACCGAGTCTCCCGGATTATTCCGTTTTATCTGTCCACCAAACTGATCTTCAGCAGCAAGCCGGCACAAGTTCTTACTGAAATACGGTTTTCATTTTATTTTAAGTGTCATTAAATAGATCAATTATTAGAATATTCCAATACTCACCCTTTAAATGCAATTATTCTTAACAAATGCTTTGGCGTGTGTTTCAGGTCCATTGATAGTTCTATTATAAGCGTCACCTCCCCGAAGTGCATAGTCTCGTCAGGACGCATATATACATCCCTGCGTAGTACATTTTGTCCACTCAATAGCGTCCCCACCTCACTCTAAAATAAATAAAACAATAAGTTGTCACTCTAAAATAAATTGCCAAATCTTTGCCGTTAGTCCGAAATTGAACTAAAGGATGTGTACGTCTACACATGAACTTACGAAGTTACGCAGCATCCAGTTGCCTTCGGAATAAATAATCTCACACTGTTTAGCCGAGACATCATTAGAAGAGATGACAAAATCTGATAATTCGGATCTGCCTAGAACGAACTGCAAACAAGCAAATACATTTTTGTAAATTTGGCCGAAAACTTTAACTTCAACATGTATTGCTTCCTACCTTTTTTGATTGCAGCAGTTCAACGCGTGTGTCGTCGAACTCGACCACGTACACGCAGTTGTGAACCAGAACGTAAGCTCCGTCAGTCATGGTTCTACGATGCCGATAACCTCGTTTTAATTACCTAGAAACGAATTTGGCTATTCTCAAATAAGAGAAGTTTACTGACAATAAAATGTCGTCTCCGCGCCTTTTCACTAGTTACTGCATGTAAGTGACGTCACTCATAGCTCGTTGACTACATAAATCAAGTTCTTATCTAAGACATTATGCTAGTTTTTGATAAACTGTAATTTGCAAGAAAATAACTAAGATTTTTTTTTAAATTTGTTTAAAATTAAAGCATTTTATAACAATCTAATTTTTATATTTAAAGTGGTGTTGAAGACGGTAATAGAGGGGAGAATGTTAGGCAAACGAGGAAAGGGAAGGAACAGGATAGGGATATTGGACAGGATGAAGGAAGTACACAGAGATTAAGAGGGGCCTGATGAAGAGTAGGTTGCACAATACTGTTTTTTTTTGGGAGTCGCAAGATATTTGTTTGATAGTTGTGTCCATCCAAAAACCCACCTTAACCGGTAGATTACCTTAAAAAACATTTGTATGGCACACTAAACACACAAATATAAATAGAGAACACGTAATAGGACACTCACATTGCAGAGGGTTTATGATTTCAACCTTCCCTGAGGCCTTCTTCAGGACAGTATAAAAGTTAAACCTTTTGGCAGGGAAAATGTGTGGGCTGTGTGGCAGGGTCGCAGAGTGTGCTGGGAAAGGGAAGAGGAAATTCCATGATTGTTTACATTTGAGCCCGGGAGTTTCAAAATATCGGAATGCTTGAATGTGGATACGCGAGTTCTCACCTCTATATTGGTGGCTGAATCGGGCAGGGATTTTTACAATACTTATGGAGAAACATTGATCGAAGAAAAGGTTGTGGGAAATTCGCGTGTGAAGGAATTGGTAGAGAAGAGGGCGAGGCAGAATTACAGGAGTAACGGTGATTGTTAATCGGATGGTCGAGGAGATGATGCATTCACCCATCCTCACGAAGTTGGATTAATTGCCGAATCGGATCGTGTGTAGCGTCGTAGAGCTAGATTTGTATAAACTTGTTATGATAAACTTAGTAGCGTGTGCAAAATATTGGAGGATAGGTTAGAGATTCGTCTTCTGCCTCTGCAAACAAGTAAAAAAAAAGGCGATAAAAGCTTCAACTAAATTATAGAGATAACAAATGGGAAATAAATAAGGAAACTATGGATTTCATAAGAAAATAGATGAAATTTAAACGAGAGAAGGATTGAAAAAGTAGTTTGGTAGAAAATAGCACAAATAATTTAACAGTAAAATGAAGTGCGACACAAATAGAGCGAAGAACTGAAGAAAGTAGATGATAAAAATTGTTCCTGAAACACGACATCTCGGCAGGGTAGGCGGGCAACGTCGCCTCAGTAAAACGCAAAATCTTGGAACGTGTGGGATCCTGCTACGGTTCCCCCTATCCCATTGTGTTCCCGTTTCCAGCCTCTAGGGTCACCGTTTCGCGCGCGCGCAACGGCGTCACCTCCTACTCGTCACACGCCATCTTGGAACGTCCTCAAACCACCTGGCCACACGGCTCCCCTCACCCCGTTATTATTCCCAATCACTTCTCTGCTATGTATCCTCCCATGCCTTCATTGTGAGACACTTGATTTGTTTAATTTCCATTAATGGTTTGAAGAATTATAATTGCAAAAACCAAAATATTTCTTCACATTCCTTACGCGCAAAGAGATTCTCGCTTTATTGAATCCCTATTGCATTAAAAATATTCATGCATACTTTCATACTTAGGAAAATTTTCCATCTATAACAAAAAAATTGAACATGTATAACCCCATTCCTTAATAACAAAAACCATTTCCTTTCACAGGTAAGGAGCATCCAGCTTCTAGTTTGAAAGGTGAAAATACAGGGTCGCACCCAAAAAGTGGTAGGACTGATTTTTTTACAAGAAATTTATTGACGATATACTTACATCGACTTAATTTTCTTCAAAGTATGCTCCTCGAGCTGCTACACACTTAATATAACGTTGCTCCCATTCCCCGTACGCCCGCTGGAAACTTTCTTTGGGGATGCCGTTGATGACCCTCGTCGAAGCCTCTTGAACGGCCTTTATCGAGTCAAAATGTCGTCCCTTGAGCTGTCTTTTCATCAGGGGGAAGAAGAAGAAGTCCGGTGGTGCCAGATCGGGAAAATAGGGCGGGTGCGACAAAGTGGCAACGCCGTATTTGGCCAGGAGCTGTTTGACGACGAGCGCACCATGGCACGAATTTTCGACACCATCTTGGCGCACACCTTGCGCATGGCCAAATCCTGTGAAATAATGCGTTGGACGTTGGATGCAGACAGACCCAACTGGTCTGCAATTTCATCACTGGTTAAGCGTCGGTCTTTGTTCAGCAGTGTCCTCACTCTGTCCACATTCGTGTCGGTTCTTGCCGTCGACGGCCGTCCGGAGCGATGGTCGTCTTCAACGAGCTCCCTACCCTCTTTAAACAACTTGTGCCTCTGTGGAACGGCTTAAGGCAGTGTCCCCATAAGCCTGCTTGATCATATGGAGGGTCTCAGTTGCCGTCTTCCCGAGTTTCGCACAAAACTTCACGGAATAACGTTGCTCTAAATTCAGATTAATTTTGTTTTTCGACGCGGGCAAAAAACTTGCTTCACTAAAAACGGTGTCCTCACTCAACGAAAGCCCGCAGGCGACTGAGGTTGGTGTCGGTCTGTTGCTAAGAGCCCCCTCCACCTTACCCTGCCAGGCAGACCCCCCTCCACCGCTCCGTTCGCGCCAGAGAAAATCAGTTTTAGCACTTATGGGTGTGGTTCTGTAATTCACATTAATATTCCTATGCAAAGAGACCATCAAATGCATTTTTTGATGTATAAAATATGTCAATAGAGTGAAAATTCACATTTTTGTAGAGCCTTAGAACTTTACAGAGTAATAGAGTAGGATAAGTAATTGAGTAATAAATAAACTAGTTAACTAAAGACTAAAAATACTTGCATATGCAATGTTGCCAACACAAAATGTCACACATGCCCCATTAAAATCAATTTTCCAAATGTAAAATCCAAAAATACGCATTTTTAGTTTTTCTCTTTACATGTTTGTTTTCTATTGTACCTCCAATTAACCTTCACTAATAATAGCTGAATAATAGAATTTTTCAAATAAAATAACTTTTTCTCATAAAAATCAGCAGTGCAAAATATTCTATACATGTTTTGGAAGCCGAAGAACATGCTTTTAGCTTTTGTAAAAACAGAATTTGTACAAAACAGATTTTAATTTGGCCATCAAGAATCAATAATGATGAATAAAAGTGAACAAAGAGGTGATAATACAAGTAATTTATTTCAGTATTATTATTATTATTAGGTAATCTACCAGTTAAGGTAGGTTTTTGGATGGACATAACTATCAAATAAACATTTTGTTACTCCTCACCTAGCAAACTAATCTATATCAGGTCCCTCTTCATCTCTGTATACTTCTTTCCTCCCTTCATCCCATCCAACATCCCTATCCTGTTCCTACCCTTTCCTCGCTTGCCCAACATTCTCCCCTCTATTACCTTCTTCAACATTCCACTACCGCTCAATACGCCTTTCATCCATTTTCCCTGCCTCCATAGGATTTCTCTCAACAAACCCCTCTCCTCACCCACCATCTCCAGTACTTCCTCATTTGTTTTCCTTTCGGTCCATTTCACCTTCTCCTTTCTTCTCCACACCCACATTTCAAAAGCCTCCAATCTACGTTTATCCTCTTGCATCAGGGACCACGTTTCCGCGCCGTATAGAGACACTACCATATGAGAGTTTTTACGAGTCAGTATATTTTATTAAAATTATTTAGAACATACATTTTTGTATTATATGATAATTATGTTGTTAAACCAAATTTAAGTAAACATGATACATAGACAAAAAAGCATAAAACAATTACATAAATAAATTAGCCTCCTGCAGATTTATCCTGATGATGACAAATAGGCCAAACAAGCAGAAAATCATTAGAATCCCGCAGGTTTATCTTCCATTAAACAAAAGCAAGTATATACTAAATATCACCAATTTTGGATGACTAAATGAACTTGAAATTGTCATTTTTCATGTGTCAAAGATGTATCCCCTTTTTTCACCAGATCCTTTCAGATAGATTCACAACAATTCAACCAAGTATTCTATTACCCTTGGCCTAAAAAAATTAAATAAATATATGAGTTCCATAGACTGGTGGTTTTAAAGATATTTTTATCTTAGAATTTCTCAATCTACACCTCTTTTTTTTCCTATACCTCGCATTCTCTAGTTCTGTTAGCCATTAGGATTCAACATTATCTTCCATCTTTACTCTACCCAATCCAAAACATTAGCATAGACCCATGTTATGGTTATTATATAGCATTATTTGCCAGCATTAAAAAGTCAGGTGAGCAATCATTTTATTCTACAATAATCAAAATTTTGGGATAATATGTATTCGTTGATACAAAGGAAATTATAATACTGAATTACTTATATCCATTAATATCTTCAAACACATAAAGCAGTGTAACTACATTTTTATGTTTTCTATTAAATTTTTTACTCTCTACTCATTTCTTCAAGAAATTAGGGCAGCATTTTAACCAGGAAGAAGAGAATGAAAGGTGAAAGAACCTATTCTCCCTAAGGATGAGGAATCCCAGGGAAAGGATTATAAACTTTGCAATGGACCTCTTGGGTCTCCCTTGGCCGGTATCTACCTCCTAGACAGATAAGCCATTCAGCAAGACAGTTCCTTGGATAGATTTGATCGGAATATTTGGGTTTGGATAATACAAACGAGACCCACAAGTCTCTAGAATGCTATTGGAATTGGCACTATTAAGGAGATTATCAATTCACGGCATTCTACATCAAGGGAGTCGATGCAATCATTCTCACCTAGGGGTGAGGGTTGTTTCATGTGGTCTAATGCTTAACAAATAAATAATGTAGAGACTGTGGATACCTACATATTTTCTCTCTGGGAAACGGAGTGAGCGAGGAGGTCATATTCTTTTTAGCTGGTGACAGGAAGATTTACTGAAGAAAAACAGCATTTTCTGGTCATTGCAGGTAAATCAGAGAAGGCAATGAAGTATAAATATGGACAATATGGTCCAAATCAGTGCTCCAGGTTGAAGGATACGATTTGGGGAAATCCAATGCAATCTTTAACTACACAGAAAAGGCTTTTTTTCAATCTCAGAAGAGGTGTGGAACAACCCATAACCCAGGGCCAATAATTTATGATGTGCTTGCGACTTGTTTTGGCAAATGGAAAGCCATTACGATGTAGTCATGTGAGGGGAAATTATTGCATCTCATCAGAGATAAATTTCTTTTTTATCATTCTCATTTCTCCAAAGTGAACCAAGGGATATGACTTTTTCCTAAAATATGCAAATCCAGACCTTTTTGAATTTTATTGTGGGATTTATTTAAATCTTAAAATCACATGCACATGAAATAATTATAGGTATTTGTGGGCATATGAAAAGAATCCTAAGAGATCCTGAGCAGAGCTGTTCTTATAACTCACAATTGTCACTAGCGTGGGTAAGTGTTTAAATGGGCTTAGGGTGTTAATTTTAATTTTGGGTGTTAATGGGCTTTGGGTGTCCTTCATTGATGCTATTTCCCTTTTCATTTAAATTTAAACATGCAGATATTGTACATTTTTGTCAATACTTCTCTACATACCAAGGCTATGACCTTGGAAGTATTCTCCTTTTGTTTCTTTTACTATTATAAATCCCTGTTTAATCTGGAATAATAATTATTCACTGAACCACTAACTTTTTAGTGAAACATACCTATGAACCTACATGTTTTAACTTATTGATGATATACTATAACAAATGTAGTTAAATTGTTAAATTTAACAAAAGTCTTAAGGATTATAAAATGAGCAGAAAGACTCTTTCTTGTCACTTCTGTGACTCCTAGTTGTCCTCATTCCCTATGTTGTCACTACCTACTTTCACTAAGCGGTTAATGTTTTGCATCCATTGAAGGATTTTCATATTTTTTGTAACAGTGATGTAATGACATGAAAAATTTTTATTTGTAAGAAAATTCCAGTAAAGAAGAGCCTACGGCAAAAACTGAAGCTGTTATGGAAAATATGGATGCATAGTAGGTAATCTTATAGCAGAAAATGACATTTCAATGCAACATCTCAAAGAAAGAGAAGTAAGTAACTTTGAAAATTTCATTAATACTTGAATTAAAAATTAAATAATTGTTGCATAAAGCTGATAATGGATTAACTACATTCAGTTGCCCTATTATTTTCCATTGTAAACTACATTAAATTATACAATGAGTCAAATTATGAATTACAAATAAAAAAAACCATAAAAACCGAATGCCGTTTAACCTGAAGGTCGGTTTGGTAGGTTATGGTAGAGTTCACCCAGTACTAAGCCCGACGGCGTATAAAATTCACACATCAGGGTAGGGAGCCAGTTCCTTTTGCTGTGCCGGTAACTGTTTCCCAGGAAGATCTGGTACCCAAAAAATCACAGCTTAGCTTGGGTGGAGCAGCAGGTGCCCTGAGTGCCTTGCCCAGGAATTGAACCCAGGTCTTCCAGTCAGTAGTCCAATGCTCTACCCCCTGGACTACTGCAACCCACTAATCACAAATACAAAATACTAAATGCTTTCAAGTTTATCAGCAGCCATTGGAAAAATGTTTTCAGCCCTTCTGGAACTTTAATTATGCATTTTCATTCTGTCTGTTTGAAAATACTAACTCATTGGATTTAATAATACACTAATCAAGCTGTCAAAAAGGTCTAAGTGATAAAAAAATTTTTAAATGGCAAATTATTCAGTCAACAGAAAACATAACATGGATTAAACAACAGAGGCAAAATCCAAATGGGATTGTGAGCTTTTATCATCCTAATTCAATGATAAAAATACTATTCTGATTCTTTGAATTAATTTATGGTTGGTCCAAGTGTGATGAACTGCCACAATTGTAGCGAAAACTATTTAAGCACAACCTTAGCTTTATGTTAAATTCATTTTTTACTAATTGGTGTTATTAAAAGAGTGAACTCATGTTGGGATGCAGTCAATTCTGTACTTGATTGTCATGTTTAAATGATTGTTTTTATATATGTGCTAAACTGGAACCACATGAATTATTAATGGAAAGTTAAACATTGTACATGAACTTTTTCAATTTGGTGATGGAGATACAACTTTTAATTTTTCCATACCACTCTAGAAGGCACAAAATATCAAGAATGAAGCAGAATTAAAAATAGCTCAGATGACTGAATAAATGGGGGTTATTACGAGAAAACAAAAAAACGGTAATTACAAACCTATCAAATATAGATCCTCAGTTGTAGTATGGTATCTGTAAATATTTATTTGTTGATAGAAGAACTTGAAGTACATAATGTTCCTTAAGTCCCAAATAGGATACCAAGTTATTATATACAAATACACATGGCAATGCTATCCTGTCATCTTAATGAGAAATGCAATGGATGACCACCTGACTATTTAATGTTGGTCATGATGAATCATAACTACCATAGCAGGGATTCTAAGCTAATAATTTTTAGAGGTTCCACTGTGGGAAGGAAATATGCCTTCCCCATGTGGGTCCTCAACAGTGGGAAGATAGGTTAAGGAGGGAGGGAGAGAAAGAAAGACATTTTGTTGATACTATAAACAGCATCTCTTTAATGGTATCGTTTTAAACAGACAAATTTTAGTTTCCCTTAAAATTAGTCTTAGTACTTTTTAGGGGCTATTCCTCGTGAGTGGATGTGCTTAACCTTGAAGTGGCTCCATTGCATTTTGTTCTCTGATATCATAATAACCGGTTCTTTTATGAAAAGTCTTGTTATTTCTTCTCTTAAGACAATAAAAATTAAAAATAAATATGACTGCACTTTTTATGTGAAACATCCATACCTCCTTTACTTCCTTGTAGGTGTTGATATGTCCTTATCATTGAATGTGCCTCTAGCAGTGTTATCATTATTTTTTTTCTTTTTCCTTGTACTCTATCAGGAAGTAATAATAATATGCTCTAATTCAATTTGTAGAACATGAATCATGCAGTATTAGCTCCATAGCAATACTTGCCCCTTTTGTAGAAGAAACATCAATAACGAATGTAAGTCAAATGTAATTACCAACTGGACTAAACATATAATTCAGAATCTACCTGAGATCTAGGAGCAAGGAAAAGAGCTTTGCCATGCATGGAGAAGTATGGATGACCTATTTTACCAACTCATAAATCCACTGCACAATTTTGCATCCTGACATTTATTTTCCTAATGGAAAAGTTAATGACTGTTGGAGAATAAAAACTTCAATATATTTAATTCCATTGATTTTCATGCTTATATTTATTTACAAATTGGTTTTATCAACAGAACTGATTTATCAAATAAAGTTGTATAGTCCTAATGCAAATCATATGAACATCAAGACTTTTTTGGCGTATTATTTATATGGAGTGCTATCACTAAACATTGGAATTTTAAAGGCTTCAGAGATGTACTCCATAAATTTGTTGTTAATATTAAAAAATGATTTTTAAAGTAACACCAAGTGATATTTTGAATCTAGTTTTTCTGTACAGTATAAGATTAATGTAATATGCTCACTGATTTCAGGTAAGCATTGAAATTACTGCAATAACTTGTTTTTCACACTATTAGATTCATTACAACTTCTTTTTTTCCCTTTCAATGATTATTCACTAATTACCAACTGCAATGTGTATAAAATATCTGGCACTACGGTACTGCTTCAGTTCCAAAACATATCAGTAGAAAAAGTTTTGCATTGCAAGATTTTCATGGTAGATTTTCAAAGCTACATTTATTCATTGTGTGGAAATCCACTGTATATCTTAATTTACAGTAAGGAATAGGAAGTTACTATGAAAAACCACAATTTAAATGGAAAACTAAATAATAATGTATTGTTCCTATATAAAGTTGGGAAATTGAAATTATGTACTTCAGTACAACCAGTCCTATAAGATTTTTCCTGTAGGAAACATCTGATAGGACTTTGAAGTTTTGTATTGATATGTACAAGCACTGTTTTAAAATTCTTAGGTCTAAATAATTAAGAACATATTTTTAGTGGCTCCACACCCCTCTGTCAAGGGGTATGATTCCATAAAAATGTAGCATTCATTCTAATAAATGGTTCATAAGACATGGTATGAAAGATTAAAATATAAATTTTGATTGGCTTCCATGAATGTGATTAGTAAAATGGAAATGATTTTCTCACATGAAACTGGCTTCTTATTTTCTCTGTGAGAATAAGTTTTTTGTTAGTATCCAGTCAGACTACACTTCTCCTTGCTCATAGTCAACGGAAATATTTCCCGAAAAGGAAATGCATGCATTCATGGAATTTTTCCATTTTATGGGAAATTATTTTGAATATTGAATATGCCCGTGATAAATGGAGAAAATGAGACTGACTTTTCTTTTAATTACAATTCTTTAAATTATTAACACAAATTATGGAATACAGGGAAACAATGCTGGTAACTCATTAGCTTACTATCATCAAGTTTTTTCTTTTCATGTGGCATTTATTCATTTTTAAAGGCAATATTTTACATTGATGGTCTCAAAGTATAGGGAAAATAATGTGCTTCTTCCATGTTTTCCTATGTTCTACCAAACATTCTCATTTCAACCCTAACATATTTCTACTTACTTCAAACATCATAAGAGAAAATACAGTTGGCAATGCTCACTATGGTCATTTAAAATATATTAATCATTTTTTTGGCATTAAAATATATTCCCCTAATTGTGATTCCCTTGAACTTCATTTGCATTCATTTTATTGAATGTGTTGGATTGAAATTGAATTGTATTAATTTTGGATATAGTAAATTCCCTAGCAAATTCAATAACATCAGAGAATCTCTTTAAGTTGTTTTGAAAGGATGTAATTGGGTATTCTGGCTTCACCTTGCATAAATTCTAATCTTTCATTTTGTTGGAATTAAATATGTTAGGTCTGCAAATAATGGATATGATGATATTAAAAATTTTTTTCTACTGAGTCAAATGAGCAAATTTAACCACCACATTGCTCAGGCACATAAAGGCTGTTTAAATTAAACCTGCCAATGTTAATGGTTTTGTTATTGATTTACATGCAAATTAATAAATGCAATAAATGTTTCATCTGCAAATTTCTCTGGTTTCATTCTTGCCATTATTCTGCCAACACACAGCAAGTGAAAAATCTTGATGGGGGACTTTCTAATTGGTTGTATCATAGTATCACTGGTCATAGGAGAAATTTTGGCAAGTGATAATGGTTGGTTCCTTTCCTAGCAAACAGCCAACTGCTATATTCTTTTCAAATAGAATTTTTTTTAGAGTGATGAACTAGGGCTCCCTTAATGGTCTCCAAATCTAATTGTGAGGGTATTTCAAAGGGCCTATTGAATATTCAGTGAAATGCAGACCAGCCAACCATGACTCTGACCACAACACTAGCATCAAATGCTTTTTTACCAGAAATAGCTGCCAAGATGATACTAAGAAATTCTTTATACTCAACCAAATTTGAGTAAGTGTAAACTCCAGACTGCCTGGATGAATTAGGGCTATTAAGTTAACTTAGTAAATAATCTTTTGTTGGCCCATGCTTTTCGGGGAAATCACTTAATGAAGACGTTAGAAATTAATACTTCCAAGTGAACAAGTGATCACAGGTATACAATAAAATTTAACAATAATACTACTGCTATGAAAAATATCTAAAAATTGTGGAATTTAAAAAAGGTTGTATTGAGTGTTACTATCAGGGTCAAGAAATTCACTTTGATCCTAAGAGTCAAATGTTCATCTATGGTCAGAATTATTTGAAAGCTTAGATTTCTATATGAGATACATCATGCTTCCAGCATTTTAAAGTTGCCAATATGACTCAATCTGTTTGTTGAACACACATAAGATCTTTTTTGCCTTGGAGAATTATGGCCAAATGATAGGTTTTTACAAAAATGAAATACAGGATCCAAAAATTCTGTTTCAATTCCTTTCCTAATATCTATAAGTGAATCATTACATTCCAACAACATGTCCAAATTTTATCACAATTCCCGAATGCATTTTTCTCTGTAAAATGGCCCAATACCATTACCCTTCAATAGTATCTGTAACCTATGTCATGCTAATTATTTATCTCTCTGAAAGTCATTCGAAAATACTGCAACATTTGCTTTAAGAGATGTTTTAGATAAATGCAAATTTTAATTTTTGATTAATTCCTATTGTAGCTGTTTAATGGTGGATTCATAACTTATAAATAAGGAAAATTAGGGTCTTATTCTGATTGCCGGAAACCTATACTCTCAATATAGATATGAAACAAATTCAGTCAAGTACTGACAGAGTCTGTCAATGGACAGAAAACTATTGGTATGCTTACAACTTATTTCTGCATGTGGAACTTCAATCTATACCACAGTTGTCTCCATAATGGATTTTATTTCATTCCAAAAATGAGGCATCGACTATACCAGTGACACTAGTACCCAAAAGAAATTGTAATTATCTTCTTTCATCCATCCTATAAAAAAAAAATTCCATCATGTATACTAGGTAAAAACATTAAGATACTTTCAATAGTCAACAATGCTAAAAGTTGAGAAGTACACTAAAATAATTTCATTTGGCACATGAAAGGGATTTCCAGAATTAGGGAACACTTGTCACTGTTAAGTTTTGCCTTTTTATGAAGAATGTTATTCTCCTCATCCTATACGTACTTACCAACTCTATCCTCAGCCGGAGCGGCCACATGTGGTTATGAATTCTGCCTTAATCATCCGCCCTCCCTTCGACAGCAGGGTTTCAAAGGAATAAACCTTGACTTATCTTTTGTTTATCTAATTCATTTCAATGGCCAAAGGACAACTTAACGAAACATTTTTCCACCTGATTGTAAGTTAGATGAATATTATGGGATTGACTTTGAGCTCTATTCTCATTTTCTTGAGAGCCTTGCAATTGTCAAACAGCATTAAGCTGGTTGACAAAGTGCATTGCAAACCCAAAATTATCTCAAAGTTTTGTATTTTGTACATGCTTGAATAACTGAAATGCAATGTTACCCACTTGGAATGAAATGAAAATACAACTCACATAATGTCGAACTCCAGCACAGTTCATTCAAGCACTTCTATTATTACAGAATCTTTAATATATTCTCCAGATAAAAAGGACAAAATTCTTATGCAGAGGACAAAAATTAAAATTGATATCAATTCTAGCAATCTCAGATACTTAAACTGCAAAATTTATATTATAATTCAATTATGCAGACATCAGGGTCAGGGCACCTTCATATTGCTATTATGACAACTGTTTATTTGGCTTTAGGGGAATTATTTCTTTTCCTCTTGATCATACATTATAAGTACATAATTCAATAGGTGAGGAACTCTTGCAGAATGAAAATTCCTCTGTCCATTTCAATTCATAACAACATAAGCAGCATACTTTGGCACCTTAGGCCTTATGTCACAGCCACTACATATACCATGACAAGGGATTTTTAAATCCATAATCATCTCATTAATCATATTTTTGTTCAAAACTTGACAAGTTTCCACTAGATCTTGCTATTCCTGTTCTGCAGATGTTTACAGAATGTTGTCTGGCTGTCAAAACTACAGTGTAACTACAGTAACCTTAATGCTATGATTAAATTCACTATTTTATTCCACAAGAACTACCCGAGTCACGAAGCTTTCTCAGATAATTCTTAGCTAAGCATGTCTGCAAATCTAATCTGACTTGCTATACGAACTTCAACATGAAGTAAATACTGAAATACTCTACCAAACATAGAGATTTTAAAGAAGTTGCCAGTGCTCTATTTTACATAAAAAGGATCAACATTAAATCACATAAACACAAGGCATACAGGAAATTATTCTATTAACTAATACCTAGTTCAACTGAAAAAGTATACAGAGTCAAGAACACTTCTCAGATCAAAGTCTCCTTTCTTAGGCACCCTGGTCAGGACATCATTCAGTTTTCTCTTGGAAACACCCATGATGCTACCTTCACAATCAAACTCCCTGGAAATAAAAATACATCAGCGAAATACAAGGAATATTCATTCAGATAATTTATATGACATTAAGAATGGCAATAAGCATAGGGAGAAACAGAAAGTCAAAATGTAAATGCTTCAATACCTAGCAGTTCAGAAACTAGGATAATGATTACATAATGTGGGTAAAAATACAAAGCTCATCAGGGTACATGACATATAATATTGTATACCCTGATGAGCTGATGGGCATATACCCTGACACAACTCACCACAAAATATTACCAGCATTGTGTACAATGCTCCCTTTTCAATTGCTTCTGTCAGCTAAGATGAGCAGATGAATAATTGCTACATAGTATTCTGTTAATAGCTTAAGTAAGCCTTCTATCGAGGTGATAGTGGACAAAATTGGATCAGAAGTAATGCATAATTAAAATTGGTTTCCTTCTTGAACCTGTTCTGAAGCAACTCATTTATTTAAATAATGTCCATATTCTTTGTAAAAGACATGAAATGAGGCTCCCATAAAAGCAATTCTGAGGGAACATTCACAGGATAATGTGCACTTAAAGGTAATTATATGAAAGGATTATTATAATATCAAAAAAAATTTCCTATCATAAGCCTTAATGCTTAAATTTACCTCTTTACATAAGGAAGTATAGAACCAGAAGGAAATTATCTCTCTAATCAATGGCCATTGCAGGTAGTAGTTGGTTGTGTTCAAGAAGCACAGGAAGGTTTGGCGTGAGATGTAAGTAGTATTAACAAAAATATCATGTTACATCAGGGGCACTTCACGTGCCCATGTAACATCATGCAACATTTTGGGCACTTCAGTGTTTGAAATGTTCGTATACATGAACTGTTCCCTTCCTAATTTGTTTGAAGAGGATCATTAGCAATACTTTGTTCACATATTCATTTTGAAGATACATATGTTTATTTAAAATATCAATAATTAATATTTCATGCTTATTACAGTAATGTTGTGTTAGCTAATGGAGAAAATAGGTAATACTGATATTGAAATACAACATGTCAGGGTAGGCAGGTTTAGGCAGGGCAGGATAAGACCGGGCTGCCCACTGTTCATTTGTTTCAATGTAATTATTTAATACCTTTCATTCAGGTGAGATTGAGACTATAGTATATAGACTAGCCCCTCCTTTCACCTAACTCCTTAACATAACACTGAACAGACAATTACAAACACCCAAGAGAGTAAAAGAGTAGAGTCAAACTTCCCAAAATATGGCTTCCTGCAACACAGATTCCAATTTATGAGGTTT
Source organism: Hetaerina titia (assembly GCA_037158775.1). Taxonomy (NCBI): domain Eukaryota; kingdom Metazoa; phylum Arthropoda; class Insecta; order Odonata; family Calopterygidae; genus Hetaerina; species Hetaerina titia. The sequence continues at coordinate 32,387,487 of CM073779.1, forward strand.
TCAAATGTAGACCATGCTTCAACAAACATGGGTAGAGTGACTGTTTTACGTAGTTTCCAAAAATTATCATTTTCATTTAATGAGTTCCACTGAAAAGATCATCAGGAAAAATTTAAACTGAAAAGATATGATGTCTTTCCATGTTTGTTGGATCTCAATAAAATCTATGAAGCACTTTTAATGGCTTTGCCTAACTTAAACCTGGAGATCATTCATTTTTTACAGCATTTATGCCATGTGAGATTTAACACCCAATAAGCATCTTTAAAAAGTAGTCGTCACACTCACAACTCCAATTGGGCACTTGGCACAGGAATATTCCCTCTGAAAGACACTTTTTTTCTCCCTGAGGATGAAACCATTAAGGCACAACAGACAACCTCATAAAAACTAGAGAGGGTCTGAAGTGTTTGATGAATAGACGAGAGAAATTTTTAAGTATTTTGAATCCAACAATCCACTTTTATACATTTTATACTTGGCACATAATGCCCTCAAAAGCCCTCAAAAGTTGGTAAAGCAAGAAATGTTCAATAAAATCAGGAATTCAGGTCGCCCTTCTCACATAAGCTAATATACAGCAAAAACTTGTTATGCTAATCCTATACTATCTTGACTAGGACTAAGATAAACAAGTGCCTAAGTCCCAGCCATGGAGGAGCTCACTTCAAATCCACCCACTCTACCTCCCTCTCTGCACCCTAACTGGATGCCTCATCTTATGTCACCATTACAGCCCCCAAGGCTTTTATGTTAACCAAGACCCAAAACTTTCTCATCTCTAATCACTCTTCGTTATAACTGGGTTAGCAGTTAAAAAAATGTAGTGTTCCAGGTTCCAAATGATGATACAAGAGTGACAAAACTGTGCATATGCAACCTTTGAATAAATACACATGATTAATTAGAGAAGCTGCCAAGTCCAAGGGATAAGTTAGGGTCAGGATGAGTACTGAACAGTCAGCATTCAGTCATATATCAAATTTTGACCCACTAAAAGAATCATTCCAGAAAAGTTTTTAGCACTATACCTCTATTAAATGGATTTACTTACTCTTCTGAATAGCTGTAATTCTGAACTAAGAATGATGATAGATCTTCTAGTAAGGGCTCCGAATGAAGGGCTACAAACTGCTCCCGGCAAATCTGTAGGAACAAAAAAATCTTTCAAATTAAATATTCAATGAAGTACAACAAAGGTTGTAATTAATCCAAACATTTTGACACTGACAAATGCCTTATTAAGAATGCGACTGCTGAACTTTATATTTTAAGATTGTAATGAAATCACCATCCAAAGAACATTTAATTGAGGCATGAATATATTACATACAAAAAACTGCAAAGTACAGGTTTTATGAGCAAGTTTTCATTATTTTTGATTTATGCTGTATTATACAGCAAGTTAAATTTCAAAAATGCATGCGAAAAGATAACGAGAATGAGAAAATATATGATTTTCATGAAAAACTGACATACCCTATTCATGGTTTCCACTGTTGATGGATGAGTCCAGTAGCAATCATGGACTGACACAAATGTAAGTCCTTTCCTTTCACACCACAGTGAGGTCAGCATCATATGACTTGAGTCAATTGAGTGTATGAAATTTGGAGGAAAGGCATTCTTCTGCTTCATGACATTTGGCCGCCTAAGTGGTTAAGGAATATAAATATTAACCAAGCACTATTACAAGATACTCTATTCCCAGAGTCAGATCAGTCAAATCAGAGTGTCAGCCAAACTCCTTGAGAAATTCATTCCATTTAACTCTCACCTATGCATAGTATTTCATGACACCAGTTAAGACACCTCAGTATTCTCAAATTTTCTTAATGTTTTGAAAGAAATACAATTAAATTTCTTAATGTAAGAACAGGTTCTTTATGATTGAAGTCAAAATATACACTGAAACAAATTTTAATGCAAACAAGTGCTAAATTCCATTTCCATAAAATAATCAGTGGTTAAATTAACCTTTCCACTCGCAAAAAGCTGTACGACTGTCCTACAATAAATAACTATATCAATAATATCTTGCCCATATCCCTGTAAGTCACCAGGAAATTCTTCTAGACTACTCATTCCATATCGTTTTATTTTAAAAAATAATTAACTTTGTGTATTACACATGTTTCCTGTAATCTTTCTCTCATGTCACACCTAGGGTGAAAAATGGACAGCTCTCAATCACTGAGAAAGTGCTTCAGTTTGTCACTTATCACCTTACAAGCCCAGAATGAAAAAGTGTTCAGAGGGATTGGCAACTCAGTGACTAATGTCAAAGACCACACAACCCCTTGTCATTCCTCAGGCAAAAGATGATCCACCACCCTCCCCCTCCACGCTCGCTGGATACCTACCCCTGGACCTATCAGTGGATTTATGACAGGGCCACCAGTGTGACAGGCCATTCCCTTAACCTCAGCCTAAGTCGCTTTACAGCAAGACAGCCATCCCCACATCCTCCACAGTTGGCTTTACAACAAGACTGCCATCCCACTCCCACTTCAGCTAACTAATCAGGTACTTTTAGTGCCTAATAAATCCGGTCAGACACTCAGAACTATCATTTACCCTAACATCATGAGAAAAATATTAAATCACAGATTGCCTTTAAACATCTGTCAAAATCTTCCTCAACATTTTTTACTCAAAAAGATACACTTACATCCCTTGAATACATGTCTGCTAATGAGTTGACAAAATATATTTCCTGAAATTCATATTTTCTACATTCAAAGTAATTTTCCACTTTCCCATGATACACAGAAAATCCACAGAGCACTGAGAGCTCCTAGTAAAAAACTGATAAATTGACATAAGAAAACTGAGGGGTTAAAGAGAATTTTTTCACCATATCAGCCATTTTTGACTAAATGTGCACTTTGTAAATACAGTTGCCAGTTCTTTTACATCATTTGACTATATAAAAAAAGTTTGACTTAATAATTTCATTCTAATATTTTTGACTAACGTCAAAGGATACTACTTAGTGTATACGCTGAATTTGATGGTGACCTCAGATAATCTCACTAACCACAAGCAGATATAAACCTAGGGTATTTGTAATATCCCAGGTTTTATCCCATTGTGGTTAGTGACATCTAGCTATGGTCAATCATCCTTGATGAAAGTGAAATTAGTGCACAGTGAATAACATACAAAATTACCAGAAGATTAAAAAGTCTCCATTGATACATGAAGATACCTAGGGGAAACTCTTTAACATGGGGTAAGGAAGTTTGCAAAAAATGTGCCAACAACTAAATGCTTTATGACTGTATGAAGAGTTATGAGCTACTTCTACAGAACTTTACATTGTTTTCCAATCTTAAAGTTTAATTAAATTTCTTTTAAGGTACCCACAGATGGTGATATATGTTCTTATGAAACATTTAACCAACAATATCTATAAATCTATTGATTGTCAAAAAATTTATCTTAAATTTGTTGACAGTGATAAGAGTAAGCAACAAGTAAAGGCAAAATCATACTAACTCATAGTTTCCCACAACACCATATGGAAGTACCACAAAGCCAGATGATAGAGGATCAGCAGCACCATGTCGCTTGGAACCAATTACACGATGGTATGGCTGAACCACAGGCAATCCTAATGGAGTCACCCACTCCACACTCCGGCCGCAAACTTGGGATATGAGGCGGGCACAGTCAGTGAACCAATCCTGAAAAATCAGCCAATTAATAGTCCAATCAGAAATAGATCTCTCTATAACTATCACTCCAGCAATCCCCGATATCCTTCCAACTCACTTTCCACAGACCTAAACCAACTCTATTCCCTCTCTCCCTCTCTTGCTTTATATTTTCTAATTTTCCTGCCCTCAACATCATCCTAACATTCCATGTCCCTAATTGAACTAACTCAGTCATCTTCTACGCTTTGTTTTTCCTTTGCAAGGATTTTATAAGGTGAAAATCACGGAAGATTTGCCTTTACAAATTCACACTTGTGAAATGGCAATCATATTCATAACTTTTACTAAATTTGCTTACCAGCCTTCCTAAACTGTGAAAAAAATGTAATTGCAAATTTTCTTTATCTATCTGCCAAGTAATATACTGGACAGAATAACTGGCATTCAGATTTCATAGGCCATATATGAATTGAAAGAATGAGAAATGAATTTTTTAAGTTTATCCATTTCAAACACAAATTTATTGTAGTCCAATTTTCTTGCATCCTTGAAGTTCTACATAGCATGATTTTACATTTCACTGTCTGGGTGAGGTGTTCAGGAAGTGAAAAATTATTATATGTGGGATGATCAGCAGGGAATTTAGTGTTATTTGGTACTCCACCTGTATCTCCTTGGTAGACGTAAACATTTCTCTCAGACAACCAAATGTTTTGCCGACAAGGTATGATGAGGCACGCCATACATACTCCTTGGGGAATTCATCAATATCTGTAATCAGTCACAACATATTTAGTTGGTATATATATGGGGAAAGTGTAAGAACTCCTAGTTCACTAAAATTCACTTACAAAAACATGAAAGCAACAAGCAAGGGATTGTGCCTTACCACGCAATTGACGGGCTATTTGAAGCCTTGCTCCAAACCGAGTAACACCATACACTGTAGTCATTACAGTCTGTTTGATGACCTTGCGACGCACAAACCCATCAAGAATTTGTGCCACAGCAACCCCAAGTTTGGCATCCGCATCTCTTTCTCGTTCCACCTATTATTTATATGACAATTAATAAAATAGTTCAAAGACAACAACACAATGTCAAGCTGCATTTCTCACCATTAATACATATAGTGGAAGTATATTTATACTATATATAGAGCATATAACCCATTATTCATTAGTCCCAGGACTTAGTGAACGAGATATTAACCAGACTTTATATTTATCGATATTTACTCCGACTACCTTGAAAAGAAGAAGTCCTGCAACTTATTGAAAGATGGGTTATATAGCATATATAGCTTATTATGAGAATCTCAGTATTATGAGTAGCATACAATGTTCAGCATAATGCCCTATGACTTACATGTGAAATAAATCTGTAATAGCAACACCTACACATGGCACTCACAGGGCTTGCTTGATATCACAAGAAATTCAACATCTGTGTGAATATGGATACCATAAACTGAATCTATATATTAAGGCTAATGGCCCATATTGTATTTTCAACAGTTTCTGGGTGCCTGTCAGTAACTTTAAAGAAAAATATGTTTTTCATGGCCTATTTGTTTTCTGCAGAACATAATGAGTATATTTGCAGTATTTTCATTACTAGTAAACCATTAAATTAAAACCCTGTGTGTCTGAGACTGTGTCTTCCACTGATTTGATTTTTTTCATCAAGGATTAGGAGCTAAAAAAGGTATTTAATAACAGCTATATCACCAGCAAAATTGGACCACCAAATAAGGTAAAAGTGACTATCAATTAAAGAAAGTGTTGGTGGCCATAACTTATATTAAAAAAGGGTGGTTTGTTTGCTTTAATCCAAAGAGGATATTTAAATACATGTAGTCAACTTTGTTTCCACAGTAAACTCTTGGTATAATGGAGCAAGCGGTTGTCTCAATTGAGTGAAATCCAAATTAACTAAGGAATTTACACATGTAATCCCACAGAGCATTTTTAACACTATTCTTTGGCTTATTTAGTCACCGATGACTTAAATAACTGTACATAGTAAAGGAAGCCTCAATTGTAAAAAAATCTTATGCAAAATTGACAAAATCATATTTGAATAAAATACATCACAGAATATCCTCAGAAATTGGCTAAGCCATTCTTAAGAAACTTCAATCACCAATGCTAGTGTGTTATTAGCTATTTAATCAATAATATTCTTTCATTTGTTTGTTCTATTTACTAACATTAAGTGAAATAACCATGTTTTTATTTCACCAGTGCAAGGTGGCTTTCAGAACATTGTGCTAGCCACCTTGTAATTTGTAAATTTTTAGTAGTGTTGAAGCAACATGCAGTCAACACTGTTCTCTGGTATGCTTCAGTTATACCCTACATAGAAGACACTTTCTTAATTGTGCGACTTACTCATCTTGCTGAAATAATTAAGAATATTACATCTAATGGTTTCAGGTATGACAATAAGATATGGTAAATGGCAATTGAATGGCTGAACAACTATTGGCAAATGAATAATGCTGTGATGGTGTTTCTTTGTATTCTTACGATCATTTGGTGAAAATCAAAAAGCAAAAAAGCAATTCCATGACATAGTGAGTTGAAATAAATATCATAACATTGAAAACATGCCAAGGTAATTCCTTTGTGGCTCACCTATTTTGTGAACTATTTTATTGAATTTAAAAAGCTAGGTCCTGACATCTCTTTCCATAAATGAATTCTAACCAACCCAAATATTTTAAAAATTAGGAAGAAAAATAATATGGCATAGTGTACTTTATAATGAGGAGAAATTAATTACTGCAAACAAAATTAACAACCAGAATTGGGAAAAAAATTATTTTCAAACCAAACTAGGAAAAGATTTAAGTGTGTAATAATAACATGCATATGGTCTTTCCAGATTCCACCATTAGTTGTACTAGGCTGCAGAGATGAACAGAAAAAAAGAGGGAATTTTTTTAAAAACCACTAGTTTTACCCTTACAGGGTTCGTCCGGAAAATAAGTGTACTGAGCTCAGGAAAAAAAATTTATTACACTTTTACATATCTTAAACTAATATTCCTCAAAATAGGACCCTTGTGAGTCGATACATTTGTTCCAGCGGCGTTCCCATTCCTGGAACGCTCCCGGGAAGGCATCATGGGGAACCTCTCGAAGACACGTCGTCACGGCCTCTTTGACAGCGTCCAAAGTCCCGTATCGCGTTCCTTTCAAACTCCTCTTTATCTTTGGGAATAGAAAGAAGTCCGGTGGTGCCAAGTCCGGGCTGGAGGGCAGGTGCGGCAGCGTTGCCACGCCGTGCTTGCCCAAGAAGTCCGACACGACAAGCGCGGTGTGAGACGGCGCATTGACGTGATGCAGCCGCCAGATGTTTTTGATCGCTGGCCGGATGCGGGCAACTCGTTTTCGAAGCCTGTCGAGCACTTGGACATAAAATGCAGCATTTACAGTTTGTCGTTCAGGTACAAATTCGCGGTGGACGACTCCCCTTTTGTCAAAAATCCGGAAAAAATCAGTACAATTATCTTCTGGACGAACCCTGTATTGCTAACCAGGAAGGTGGTTACAAATTATAATCTACCCCCAAGTTCTCAAATGTTCATGATACTGCAGCATGACCGAGTCTAACAGTCCATGGGTCCATCTATTAAGTTTGTGATATAATTCAGACTTCCCTGGTCTTGTAACTGTATTCTGGCCCATTGGCTGTTGAAGTAAATGGACATACCATCCAATTAAACACTCAATGGAAATGTAAAAGAAGTGTTGTAGTAAAAACTTCCTCCAAAGAAAAAAATTTTAGGTACCATGTTTCTAGTGGTTTTACCAGATGAGGCAAAAATGCCATCACATGTTATTTCAATATCCAAAAGAGTGCACAACAAAATATCAATGAGTACCAAGGGCATTAGCAAATTTCTGTCCAAAATTCCCAAGTTTAGACACATATCAAATGCCCACCTCTGTCACAGGGCTAATTCTAAGACGTCGAACCATATGACTTTGTTTACCCAAAAATAATTACAAAATTGATGCCTACAAAAAGTCCTTATTTTGCCCTTATTTCTTCATCTTCCACTTACATTTCGACTTACAAAACAACACACTAACATTGCGTGAACAAGAATGATCACAAGAATCATTTCCCGAGCCCCATAATTAATGCCATGAGATCTGGGAGGCTGGTTCTGACCTGACCTTATTCCTAACAAGTTATGGAACAGCCATTCTAATGAGAAAACTATCACTTTCAATGAAAGCAAGTAAACGAGTCACTTAAAGAGATTTAAAGTATCAATTTTGATCAACCACAATTGCTGTAATTATTGACACACATTTATGGTGAACTATTATTTTCCTATTAATATTTAAATGCAAAGTTCCACAAAAGCTTGGCAATTATTACCATGGCTGCCACAACACCATAGACATCCTGAGGACATTCTGATGGAGTCATACTGACGCTGGCTGCACCTGCAGCATCCCTTCCTAGTGCAGCATAGTGCTGAAGACCATTGCATGAACCATCCTGATGGACAGGGAAGTGGCAAACATAATTCTCTGGTCCACCTTCAGCTTTCAAAGCAGCATTGATTTCCATGCAGACTGCTAGAGTTTGCCAAGGCTCATCTGACTTGGCCCACCACATTTCACCCTATTAAATCATACAAGGAATGAATTGTTAGTGCTAGTCAATTAGAAAAAATGCAGAGGCACCTAAGGCAAAAGTCCATCTCTTTTTAATTTAATTCAAACCTAAGAGCAAATGGACAGCCCTAGTCTTCTTTTTCAGATAGGATGCATGTAAAGTAATACCAAACTCCCACCTTCACCTTCAAGTTAGTCAATTTTATAAGGGAGAAAAGAATATTTTAAATAATAAACATTTTTACACCCATTTGGTATAAAAACCCCTCAACTTGAAGGATGCTTACCTTTCAAGTAATTGGTACATTTATGCATAGCAATTGTCAATTATAAGGTATTTATAATCATTAAGTGCCATTTGGTCTTTAAATTTTAAGACTTTCAACATTTAGGGGATGATTTGAATCAAGGTACAAAAACTTTACCCCAAGCAACTTTAAAAAGAGGGTTTCACGATATATGCATAATTAAAAATAATTTGTACATACTGTTAATGGTTTTTCAGCAGAATCAATTATTTTTGGCATCATTTCCTCAGCAAAGACCATCCTTTCTTTTATTGAATTGTGCTTCATCAGACCAGTCAAATTGACAAGATGTAGTTTTAGCCAGTCAAGGCCTTTTAGCCCCAAGGGCTGACCCTTGGCAAAGCACAGCAAAGATCGTGCCACATCAGATCCCAAGTGGTTCAGATGCGGTGGGCATGGGTACACACGACCTCGGAAATCCATATTATGTGGAAGCCAGAAGACACGATCACGGAACTGCAAAGACATTTTTAAACAAGCCATTCCTCTTAAATTCCAACTAGAAATAATTTTTGTTAATGATTAAAATGTAAAAGATAAAATTCATTTTATGAAAATGAAATCAAAAAAAGGAAGGTCAAACTGAAAACCTAAGCCCTTCAGATTTACTATCATTACAATGACTAACCAAAATTCACTTAAAACTTTATTTCAGTAAATCCATAACTTTACTTCACTAACTTCGAATTTACTGCAGCTGTAGTACAGTGCACTCATTCTGAGGACCCTGTAGGAATTCAAATAATTTTACATATCATAGGGACAGGCATTAAAGTTTGAACTCTAAATAAATAAAAAAGGGAGGAAAAAGAATGCATTAACAAAAAGCTAAAAATAGTGATGAACATGTTTCAATAAAGCAGAAGAGTATGAACAATATTTTATCAGCTGGAGAACACCAATATCAAAAACCAACAAAAATTATTTTTACAATTTTGTCTAAACAAAATATGAAAAGTTTGTGAAATAAATGTACAGGCAATTTTTTTTAAAACAAAATAATAATTTAATGGTACCATTACAATAGTGTGGTACAGTACCCACTATTGCAAGTATGAAAAGCATAACTGAATGGAAATGATAGACAAAAAAGTCATAAGTACTACAATGTACACCAGCCTTGATGCTAGGAGAAAGAGAATAGGCTCACAAAAGTCATCTGTCTCACAGGTAAAGATAAAGCACACGGAGCAATCAGCACCCAGCAGAAAATTATGCAGCTAACTAATCACATATCCAGGAAAAACAATGTATTTGCATATTTATCAAATGGTACCAATTAAAGTAATGCATAGCAAGTAGTTAATAAATTATTTGTTACATAGTTTTATTATTAGGTAATCTACCGGTTAAGGTAGGTTTTTGGATGGACACAATTATCAAATAAATACTTTGTAACTTCCCAATCCAGCAACCTACTCTACATCAGATCTCTCTTCATCTCTGTGTACTTCTTTCCTCCCTTCATCCCGTCCAACATCCCTATTCTGTTCCTGCCTTTTCCTTGTTTGCCTGACATTCTCCCCTCTATTACCTTCTTCAACATCCCACTGCCGTTCAATATGCCCTTTATCCATTTTTCCTGCCTCCATAGGATTTCTCCCAACAAACCCCTATTCTCACCCACCATCCCTGGTACTTCCTCATTCGTTTTCCTTTCGGTCCATTTCACCTTCTCCATTCTTCTCCACACCCACATTTCAAAAACGTCCAATCTACGTCTATCCTCCTGCTTCAGCAACCATGTTTCTGCGCCGTACATAGGTACGCTCCATATCAAAGTTTTAACGAGTCTTTTCATAACCTCCCTACTCAACGTCCCCGTCATCAACACCCTCCTCCTTGAGAAAGCCTCATAAATGCTATTTTTGCAAGTCACCGGATGAGATCATGGCTACAAATTTTATTGTACATGTCTATCAATTTATCCACACAATTTCTCTAATGGACATACTTTTCAGAAGCATTCCTACCATTTGGTATATCTTCATCTATATTAATTTTGGCATGCCCATTGAAGGTCAAGTTCATGTAACATCACAGTCCCAAATGCTCAACATACTCTCTTCACTGATGATGAGGTGAGAGTAACCCAAAAAGACCACCACCAATATTTGGTATTTTTCCACAAAAGGCTAAGGATTTATTTCACTGGAGATAACATCACAGAGGCATGCTGTTCACACACAATGATTTCATCCATCGCCTTGCTAGCACATTTAGCAGTTGGGTCTATCTGTGGCTTACAGTTGGATGCTGCTGGGCCTTATGGTTGTCACTTTGCTAGGCAAACAGGTATATTTAGTGAGTTGCATCAGGAAGTGGCAATATTTTTTTTTACATAGCTGTATATTAGACACAATCCACAATGACTGATTTTGGTTTCAGGGAATCACTAATTTAGTACAATATACAGCCCATCAAGGGGAGAGCTACAATTTTTACATTTTTAAACATACTTTTCCACTAGAGGGTGGAAGATAGGAAACAAGACTCTCTTACACTGCCATCCCTTTTACTTTCTCCTCTAAGATTGTTTTTTATAAGTTTCCTCTTCAAGTAAGTATTGACTCCCCAATTATCACCAATGGATTAAATCCTATTGAAAATTAGGTGATTTATACTTAATGGACTATGATTTAGAAAGTTTTTAAACAGAAATATTGTACACTGGACTTGTTAATTACTACTAAGCTGAGATTAAAATTCAACACATGATTTGACTCAATGTGAAAATTTACTGCCTTTCACACTTTTGATTACATTTGATTTTTTCAAATCATTTCATAAAGGAAATAACAAAATGTATACTTACATGGTTTGCAAGGGATAATCTATATAGCATGTCACACCATAGACTATATGCTTCTGCTTTCTTTCTTCTTAAGTAAAGCTGATGCCTGTGCTGCTTAAATCTTTCAGCTCGCACAGTAGTTTGCCCCTCATTGGCCTGGTCAGACTCGCTTAAAGAAGTAGTCGGTTTTGTAGATGACACCAAGGGAGATGATGTATGTGAAGAGGTAAAAGAAGAAGGAGGAGCTGGAATGGCCAGTTGAGATGAGCCCCCAGTGTTGAAAACCTCCGTGACTACATCCAGAACCTGCAGAAAATAATTGTTATCAGAAACTTTGGTAGCATAAAAATCTGCAATAGTGGATTATACTATGAAGCATCTAGGAGCAAATTATTCCTCTTTTCACACTGCAGCTACAAAGAAGCCCGTTTGGGCAGTCAAAATTCACATTTTTATCATAACACACTCGTTGAATCTCCCCATAGACTACAACCCATACATGGGACAATGGATAAAATGTTCCCATAATACCTAGAACTGTGCTGTTGGGAACAATAATTGCTCCTGTTAGAATCACCCATGCCAGATAGGGCAAAGGCTAGAAGCCAGGAAGGTATTTGGACCAGAGGGTGATTCAACAAAGATGGTCATTTCAAACACCACTTCCAGCCTAATCATCAAACAGTATTTCCTCAGTAGCAGAATGTAGTAGTGTATCCTCAGTAGAAGCCAAACACATGGTATTCACTTGATGCCTGTTCCTCAGTGCAGTGGCCACAAATTCATCCTACACCAAAGGGGTGGCCATTTCACATTATAGCTTCCCTTAAAAACACTATTGATGAAACCAACAAGAAACCATATCTCAAAACACTTATCCTACAAAGTCAAGATAGCACAAATGTGAATATGAGTCCTGACAACTATGAGAGTAAACCTACTGGAGCAGTGATATCATGGCACAACGAAAGAGGAAGTAAGACTTCCATGTGTTTGTCATAACACAAAATACTTGCACAGCTGAACTTGAAGCAACATTAGGGAAGACAAAAAAGAGATCACAGCCATTAGAAGAGTAACATAGAATGTTAGAATAATGTGGAGGATGCAAAGTTAAACAAAAGGCTGAAGAGAAACAAATGTTAGCCATGTACAAGCTTAGGTGAAAAAATAGTGGGGATTATAGGACAGGGTGACCACTCATTTTATGAATTAACTTTTACCTGATTTTCCTGAAGAACATGCTGTCCTTATTCCTAATTATTTTCTTCAGAATTGAGAAACTAATAAAATATATTTTTTTGGTGATGATCCCTCATAGCTTCCTGTACCATTGGTATTACTGAAATCAGCTCAAAACTATAATTTCATACTGACTTTTAATAATCAAACCACTTTACTTTTCCACATAAACTTTTTAATTTTTACTACCCAGGTTTTGTTATAACATAACATCATCAGGTAAAAATTGACAAGTCCAACACCGTATATATACATATCTCTGGGCGGAGGGGAAGAGGAGGGAGGAAAGAAAGGATTGGTTGAGCTAAGAAGAGGGGGGCTAAAAGTCTATGGTTTGAGGCGGATAATATTATATAATTAGCTGGAAGGATATGGTCAATACAATGTTGCAAAAAAGATTTTCCACCAAGTTACGCCAGAAACTGTTTTATTTTAACTATAATTTCATTTTTTGCCAGCTCCTGTATGCACCTGATAACCTACAGCAATCAGAAACTATTTTCACAACAAAAGGAAACATGTTCTTACCAGGAATTCACTAGGCCATTATCATAATTTTGATTTGCATATCATATTAGAGACTTGAACAAAGTATTGAACTGCTCTACAAATTTTTAAAGAAGTTTGAGTAATTCCAGACTTTTCCTGATTTTCCTGACTGAGTGGGTACCCGGTAGGAGCAAAGGTCAATATAATAGAGAAATAAGAAGGAGAACTGGGTTAGGCAAAGAAATATTTACAAATAAGAGAGATTTCACGAAAGGACTTTGAGTAAGAAAGTTAAGAAAAAAATCAGTGAAAACTTTTATAAGGAGCTTAATTTTACAGAGCTAAAATACATGGCATAGGGACAGCATAGAAACTACATATTGACTGGAAACTGTAACCAGTAACAGCACAAAGAAAGTAACTACCTCCCTATTTTGTTGTTTGAAATGCAATTAGGATTACGTGAGCTCCAATCATACATTTCAAACCAAACTTTGGGTTGATATATTGTGACCATTGCTATGGTGGCTATTGGGCTGAAGATCGAATTGAAGCAGGATGTGCATCAGAAGGAGAGAAAAAAAAAGAGCAGGCATGCAATCATCTCATAAAATAAAAGTATGCTTATGGGCAATGAACACCACTAAGTTTTAACAATTTCTTTTGACACCCCAAAAAATTTCATTATGCTTTATGCCTTTCCTGACTTTTACTTGATTTCCCAGCATAATATGTTCAAATGAAGGTATAATAAGATAGAAAACTAACACAGATATTCATAATTCTATTCAGCTATGAGACAATATTAAAAGTTTAGAAAAAAATCCAGAAATACTTCACCACATGAATTCAAATGATAAGCCATTCATGGTACCATGTTTTTTAAATGTGTCTAGCAATGAAAAAATTTCACATCAGTGTTTCAGCATTTTTACATGGCTAGTAGTTTGATGGTCATTTCAAAAAATATAAATATCACAAAATGACACAACAAACAGCATGGTAGCCACCTCATCAGCATATGCATTGAATAAAGTATGAAGATGTTTTCATATCACCACTTTCCCATCAACATAATGACTTGCGGTAATATTAGATGCATGAGCTTTGTTTTGGAAGGAAATGAAATAAGCAATTAGCATCTTGAATGAACTTCATGATCTCCCATTTGGGAATTCAGCCCAGCCAGCAGAGATGGACCTGTGTCCCAAAAATTCCACATGATCACCCATGCGTGCTGTTCCAGGTTTTCCAAATGTATTATATTTGAAGTTCTTATTGGCAATGACACAAGACTTACTTTATATCTGGCTTCTGATTGAAGATTTGCCTGTACTATTTTCAAGTAAATACAGTAAAATCTTCAGGAGCCAAACATGAAAACTTCCAATTAAATCTGATTATAATACTGCATAAATTGCAGTCCTAAAGAATTAATGGAGTTCATCAGAGATTAAACCTATGGTTAGTAATTCAAAATATATCAGAGAATAAATGATGTCAGTGAAAGAACTCTGTTCTTTTACTGACATCAAAATCATGATGTGCTGTGAACCATAAAATAAATTGTAATTTAATTCAATTGTGTTAGATGTGATGTAGCACAAGAGCATAACATAATATTAATGACTAATATAAATGGCACAGTCCACTTATTATTTCTTGGAACAAAACTCCATTTCCCGTCATTGCCTCCCTATGTATTTCTTCCACTTCTTCTTTAAGATGCCATATGGCATTAATGCAGAAATGAAGTGTGCTTATGTTTTCAAGAAATAAATAAATGAAGAAAATAATCCTGTTTTTCATATTGTGTAGTTTCAAATCAAAATATATAAAATGAAATGTTTCATTATGCCATGATTTTTCCTGGTTTAACAATTTTTTTGTCCAACGTTTTCCCAATTTTCAGGCAGACCATATACATTAAGTGTAGTAACAACTCAATGCAAAACTGGTATAAAGATCCTTTTGCAACACTGGACAGTTTATTCGTCATTTAATGTAAAGTTTATGGTTATGGTTCTGCCTCAGGTAGTTTTAAAGCATTGAGATAATATGTTTTTTTGAATTGCAAGTTGAGAGTCTCATTTTTTTTACCAATAAAGAACCAAAAATCTACAACACTAGCACTTAAGAGGATGATCCCAGAAGTGTCCGCCCTGACCTAGAGATGGCAGTAGTTGTTTGAAAAATATCACTGTATTAAAAGTACACAACCTATAAAGCATATGTTTCAAGTCTGAAGGTGCCACATTATTTAGTATTTGTTTGACAGCCATCAATAGTGAACGTTTTCAGTGAATTTGTGAAAATGGATAAAATTGGTCATCGTTATGTGATACAATACTTTTATTTGAAAGGCCTCAGCCCAACCAATATAAAAGCTGAACTGGATTCTACTCTGGGTGAGTCTACTCCTTTGTTTACAACAGTAAATATTGGGTAGCAGAGCTTAAATGAGGCCATACGAGCTGTCAAGACGAGCATCGCATTGGTCGATCAACTTAATTGACGACTTCGGAAACGGGGAAGAAAATCCACAAAGTGATACTGGATGACCGTTAACTGAAGTATGCGAGCTAGCAAACATAGTAGGCATTTCAAAAAGTGTGGTACACCGCATATTTCCTGAAAATTTGAACATGAGAAAGCGGTGTGCAAGATGGATGCCAAGTTTGCTCACATCAAGCAAAACCAGTGCCGTGAAGATGTTTCAATTGAGTATTTAGCAAAGTTTCACAGTAACAAAGCAGAATTTCTGTGTTGTTTCATAATCATAGATGAAAGATAGGTTCATTACTTCACACCTGAGACAAAAGAACAATAAAAACAACTGATTCAAAGGGAGAACCAGCTCCAAAGAAGGTGAAGACTGTTTCATCTGCAGGCAAGGTCCTGACCGCTTTTTTTTGGGATGCGCATGAGATAATTTTCATTGGCCATCATTATTTCATCAAGGCAATGCACCAGCTCACAAATCCATCATTGCAATGACCAAAATTCATGAATTAAAGTTTGAATTGCTACCTCATGAACCCTGTTTGCCAGATTTAGCCCCCTCAGATTATTTTCTGTTTGCAAACTTGAAAAAATGGCTCGGTGGTCAAAGATTTTCCAACTGTGAAGAAGTGATGTCGGCAGTTAATGACTATTTTGAGGAGCAAGACAGTTCTTATAATAAAAAGGCTATCGAACTTCTTGAAAATCACTGGGAAAAATGTATAGAGCTGAAGGAAATTATGCTGAAAAATAAATACATTTTTTCCAAAATATTTGTGTTTTCTTTGTTCGGTCAGGTAATTCCGGGATTACCCTCCTAAGTAGAGAAAGGAATGGCACCTTTCATTCTTCTTCATATTTGGGCTAGGCTTGTGGCAGTAAATACAAAAATAGAGAGATACACTCTCTCTGTTACATACTTGCTTATTGACTTTCCATGGCACAGCTCCAAGTTGATTAAGAGAATCAAGTGCAGGATAGAGCTGCTGAGTAGGGCAGTTAGCCAATCGGTTCCATTGTAACATTGCCTGCTGCGGAAGTCTAGAGTTTGTAACATAGGTATTACATTATTTGAGTACACATTAAACAATTAAATAGCTTAGTCATATATCTGGAAAATATTTAGAAGAACTTATGATTTGAAGTTTCATTATTAAGTTTTTATCACAACTGTGAGAAATACATATCAGAGCATCTCGATTTTGCTTTTAGTATTTTATAACACTATTATTCATAGGATTTTTCAAATAGACCAATGTCATGGGGGTAAGTGAATGTCATGCTTCACCCATACTTACAATGAGTGACAGGCAGAAAATGGTACATTAAGATTCTTCATAAAATTATGGATTTTTGGCAAGAAGGACATCTTCAGAATAGAAGAATGGTTCTTTTATCATTAAGACAAATTTTAAGATTCTGCACAACATTTTATATTACAGGTACCTTATAATTTAACATCATTAGTATTAACTAAAAAACTAATTCTTCAGAGCAGAGCTAAATATTATCACATGCTATGTAGGTGCAATTCACATATTTTTCATGCAAAGCTTTTCCAAGCAACACAGATTCAAAGCAAAGGTAAGGCTATTGTTACAAATAAAGGTGCACGGAAAAAGAAAGTGTGTGCGGAAAAAAAGGAAGTGCATCATAATGCAGAAAAATAATGAGAAAAGGAATGACAATTTGAGAGCAAAGCTACATGCTTTCAACGGAATTTGAATAATTTAAAAATACAAAATTAACTCTACAAATTTCCAAATATCAATGAAACGGAATAAAAGAGATGAAAACTAAAACAATGCACTACATCATTTTCAAGTGAAAATTTCATTGACTTGAAAATGATGTAGTGCATATAAACTGGTCATGGATAAAATTTTTATTTGAAAAACTTGTAGTTGTCATTATCTCTGTTATTATGGAGTAGTTCCACCACACCACACCTGAATCTGCAATTTATATTAAATGAAACTGGTTAACAACCAACAAAAAGCATCCACCAAAACATATGTTAGAATGAGTACACGGCTTACCAATATTTGAGACAGAGTTGTAGACATATTGAATATCAAATTCTTCCGGGATTTATTCCATGTCAGCTCATATTGGCTGGGACAAGAGTCTCGCAGGTGTTGAAGATGACATTTTCAGATCAAAAGTGCCTAATGCTGGTTTTTGCTGCTCTTATATACCTCTCTCCTCTGCTCAGGTGTGCTCTGATTGGTTAATTGAGTACCCATTTGCTTGAGTGCTCTCAGACTGGCCAAATACATTCCCAGCTGCCTGGTTTCTCTCTGGTTTACAATACATTTCCAAGCATTGGAAAGTATGTAACTGTTCTCTATTAACATTCAATTTTTTTGTGGATTTCTACAGCCTCCTGAATGAGTTGCAGGAAGTAACAGTTTTCCTTTACAATAAGTTCAGTGGTTTCTAAGTCAATGCTGTTGGTTGGTCTGGTCCAGGTAGATCTGATGCTCCTGTAAAAGGCATTTTAGTGACCTGGATGTTTGTCCTATATAGGAAATTCAAAGTGGTGCCTATGAGGTGAAATGCTGCTGTGGAAGTCAACAATTGGATAAACATTCAGGGCACTAGAATGCATTTACAGGAGCATCCAGTATGATGAAGAATAGACTGCACCTCTCTGCCATCCAGTACAGGCACACCTGGAGTGTACCAACCCACAACATTGACCTCAAAAATGCTCAACTAATCACGAAAGAAAGCCATTACTTGTCACAAATTTTGGAAAGCCATTCAAATCCAAAAAATTGAACAACTTCACCAGAGAAAAAAGTTTCATTATTTCCAGCACCTAGAAATTTGTCTTCAGACAGAGAGTACCTAAGCAGATGGTGCAAAGCTACATTAAAAATAAAACACTTTTACCACTGCCGTAGAAACATCTGAAGGCAAGACTTCACTAGACATTAGGAAAGCAGCCATGTTAATATTGAAGGCAAACTCAAAAAAAGAGTGCATGTTAGTAAAAACAAGTAGCTGTTAATAAAAACAATTAAAAATACAAAATGTAATATCTCATGTAATATTCCAAGCATTGAAATTCCAAAAAAATCAAACAAGAATAATAATTTAATTTTAAGATGCCCAACTCTTCAGAGCTATTGATACTAATTAATTAAATACACTGGTTAATAAAAGACAATCCAGGTGGAATTCTGCATGTGTTAGGTAAGCTACTTGATACTTTATAAAAGAGACATACATCGTGAGATCATACCTAATAATGTCAGCTTTGGTCAGTAGATAACCACCAGACATGACACTTGTCCATGGAGTGGGAGGGCAAAGCATAGGTACACATCTTGCAGGAAACTTTAAGGTATCACTAGCAGCACCACGAAAGAGACGTGCCAAAACTGGATGTGGCTTCACTTCTTCCTTCATTATTTTTCCCTGCTGTTGTGATCGGAATAAGGTATAGAAGGCAGGCAATAGATGGCTACAGAGAAATAAATTAATGCAAATCTAGATAAATAAAAAGCAAAAATAGAGTGAAAATTAACTCAATTACACAAAATGGAATGCGTAACCTTATTATCACTATCAAAACACCAACATAACAAAGCTATACCACCCAATGCACTTAACATCATTTTAGAACAAGAAACTTGAGGAATAATTTTATATCTGCCAATGTAAAACCAATCTGATATATATTTACATATATATCAGATTACCTCTGGTTATATATTGGCAGATATAAAATTATTCCTCGTGTTACTTGCTCTAAAATGATGTTAAGTGCATTGGGTGGTATAGCTTTGTCATTTTGGTGTTTTGATAGTGGTTATAAGGTTATGCACATATATACATGTATGTATATTCATTCACATGGAAATAGATATAAGGAAAAGAGATAGGTACACGTATAAGGTCAAACACAGGAGAGGTGGGGAAGGGGGAATCGAGCAGATCACAATTGTAAAGATATTTCCTTGACCGGGACATGAACACCAGATCTTTCCACTCCAGATACTCTACACTACTTGTAACTTAACTTAACCTCTAACTTACTCTACACTAAAATCTGCAGCCTTGTATGTAGTCAAGTGCCTTATTCTTCGGCCAAGAGAAGGCATTAGGGAGCTATTTCACCCACCAAAGGAGAAATACATGACACAAAAGAGGAAGGAGAGTAGGTAAGCAATCATATGACATAATAAAGGATAGGAAGTGCATTTTGTGGCATGCATAACCAGAAGAAAGTGATGAGCTACATTGGACAAATACACATTCAAACACGAAATCCCGCCATATGGCGAACACATATTCATTCACATGAAAATAGATTATTTTTATGAGGTGTGTTAAAAAATTAACAGGAATTGTTTCATTTCATGGGCTTGGAGAGTCCGATTGTCAAACTTTTTTGAAGTTATGTTGGTATACATGCCCCTGAAGTATTAATTAAAATTGGCAATTTTCCAAAAAAAATCATGATATTCCACCATATCACGCCTGAAATGTCTCTTTTTACCCCTGAAATATGATAAAACTTTCAGCTGTTTTCATTGTGGAATTTGTCTGTGACAGCCACTATGGTTAGACATGTTTTATGAGCTCGGCGATTTTTGTTTGTTAAAAGAAACGGATCAAAGAATTTGTATCAAATTTTGCGTAAAAATAAAAATTCAAGTAAATAGCAATCATACTTTCAATAAGAAAAATAAGCCCCGAGTACAGCAAAAATTGATATGCCTTCCGAAAAAAATGCACTTGCAACTCATCATCTCTCTTATTGATGCAAGTGTTACTTGCATAAATAAGAGAGATGATGATTCCACAGAAGTGAATAAATGATTGGGCTTATTAATGGATTTTCTTTTTCTACATGAAATTATAACATTAATCATTTTTGACCTCTGATGTTTCTTCCACTTCTCTCACTTTCTCAAACTGTGATGATGTAGATAATTACAGTAGAAGAGACCTTTGGACTTTTAAAGGACATTTTAAAAAAGACATAGAGCAAAAGCCGATACTAGGCATACTCTGAAATAAAGCCGCCAAGGCAGCAAGCCACTCAGTTTCTTTTGACTTGGGCTATGGAAACAAAGTGATTGTTGAGCCTCCCTTACTCCTCTAACCCCCCTTGCCTACAGGGAAACTGAAATCTACCCTCCTCGGAAATTTTAGGCCATCCCTAGGGATTTCTCCTTTTCACAAGGCAAGAGCTAAAGAGGAAGCTTCCCTTCCTCCCAGTTTTTATTGCTCCTCCCAAAGGACATAGTGAAGCAGCGTTTTCAATCAAGGTCAAATCAGTACTTAAAATATTTTGGCTTCCAAGGCGGTAACTTTTATGAAAGGCTGGGCACTTCACTTTTACCTTAATATTGACATAAATATTAATAAAATAATATAACATAAAATAAATAATAAATGTAGCTTAAATTTTAAGAATTCCATGCACACATACAGAATATGAATAAAAAACGCAACATCAAATGACCAATATGGGAGCAATATGTAGCTTGCTGTTATGAATGGGCATTACATGGAGATCATAGGGCAATAAACTCTACTTTGTGTATTACTCATCACAATAAGATTCCATTACATGTTGCACTGTGTTATAATTTCAATGAATTTTAATTTCTCCTGCAACATTAATGATCTTTTTAAAATAAAAGTAAGCTCCTCTTTACCTCTTTTTATTGCTGGGTCTTGAAATATTTATGTCAATCCTGATTTCTCGAAGAATGATTTCATACAAAAATTTCCCAATCCCGATTTGAACAGATACTGGCCAACTCCTTTCCTTAAAGTTCTGAAAAATGAAGTAAGGAATTACAGTCACTACAATGGTAATTGACAGCTACAAAAATAAAATATAAGCTTTAATAAAGAAGATCTAGATTTATGAGAGTTCTTGAACTTTCCTAAAAACCAAGGCCCAACATTTTAGACCAACTAGTTAAAGCCAAATTAAAGGAGTTTACATTTAGTATTCCCTAAATTTTCTGAATAGTTAAATTCCACAGTTAAAATTCATACTCTTCCACACACGATGACGATGAATGAACATTCAGAGAACTGCACAGTTAATTTAAAAATTTCAGTTAATTCACACATTACATATTGCATATAACCCTGAATACTACATTGTTCACTTGGCCTTTAACTAGACCAAATTTTTAGTAACATAAAATCATATAAAATCTTACAAAAGAAGCTCCTTCATCTTGATGTGAATGGACTAGTGACTGCCATGCCTGCCTTGTACATGTGATTGGTTTTTCTGAGAGGTGCACATTTTCGGGATTGGCAAACCAATCACAATATTTATTATATAAATATTTCACCTTCTCCAGAATTCCAGTCTTCTCTTTCCAATTGACTTGGTACCTGAGTGAATGATACAAAACTACTTTAAACTGAGTTGAGTTCATTTAGTTTGGCCCAATAAAAAATTGGCAAGATCCATTAATGCAAATCATACCAATACTTTTGGCTTACCTGGCTCACTAATTTTAGATAATTGTAACTACAGATTACCCTCTTAATTACACATATATAAATTTGAAATTCTTTAATTTAAAAAAATCAAATATACCTTTCTAGCACCCGACTTCCTAATTCCCTATAAAGCTGATTCGTTGTAGGACTAAATGTTTCTGATCCTTCAGCAAGTTTCCTGATTTCCTGAAATAAATTTATGATAAAGGTTATAGTAAATACAAGCATATGATGAATCAATAACCTTTAATCAAGAAAATCCAATGCCATTTACTTTATTCTTCAATACTTTAGGTATTGAGGATCAAAATATTTTTTGATCATTCGTATTACTAAATCAAGTTGGTTCTGATACCATACCTGAAGAACTAGCTCAACCAATTCCTCTTTCTTCACTGATGACAGGAAAGGGTAAAGGTTCATGAAGCGATGTCCTACAACTCCCCTCTGACTACGGTTCTGCAAAGCCTGTAGGTCCTGGTGCAATGAATTCAAAATGACTTCACGCCACTCTTCATGGCTTTTGGCAAGCTTCTCCCTCTTGATTCATTTCATGCACCAGATAAAAAAATTATCATTACATGGAAACTTAAACATTAATACAGCAACATCTTGACGTTACATATTAGCTAGGCACCATCAATATCAGTGTCATGTAAAATGAAGATTATTTTCTATGACGACAAAGGAGATGTGATTTTCATACATATATAGGCATACCAAGTACAATGGGTAGAGGATTGGCCTACTGACCAGAGGATCTGGGTTCAATTCCTAGGGATGCCTAGAGGCACCACTAGCTTTGTCCAAGCAATGTGGTTTTTTGGATACTAGAACTTCCTTGGAAACTATACTTGGCACAGGGAAATGAACTGGCCCCCCTCCACAAATGTATGAATTTATATGCCATCGGATTCAGTATTGGATGAACTCTACCACAACCTATCAAACCAACCTTAAGAGTTGACAATAGTGGTTTTAGACCTACCTAAAATATTTCTTTGTCATTAAAATGTTCACCAAAAAAGGCCCTATGTCAATTTAAGTTCCCATTGCACTGATTCATAAGGAGAACAATTCAGATGATCAAAATTTAAATAATATGAATATTATTCAAATTTGCAATACATAAATTCAACACATCACAGTATACACCATTAATAGCATGAAATCACTTACCAGATAAAGCACCAGTTCATTTGGATCTTCCTTCAATTCAATGGATTTGACTTCCAAGCAGTCTTTCAGTTCAGTCTGAAGTTGTTCCACTGTAAATTTTTTCAGCTGCTCACCATCAATGAAATCAGATACTGGGGAGTGATATACTTGGGGCTGAAATGGGATAAATAGTATCAAAATTTGTTGTCTTAAATAAAACAGTGTAATTATACATGATCATATACTTGCACATACTACAATACCTATACACACCAACATGTGTTCAAAACTATGACATCAGGCCTACCCATTCCCTTTCGGTGCCTAATCTAATATTGTAAGTACTCATTTGCTCTGTTCTCCACCTCTCTGTACATAATACCATAAATTTTCTAAATATAAATATATATATTTTTAGTTCTCATGCTCTTTTCTTTTTCTCTTTTTTTGTGTGAGAATCTCATTATTAACTAATGAAGTCTTCCAGCCATATTCATACCTCAGAAATGCAACAAATAAGCCTATAAAAATTTTTCCTTACCAACTATCCAAATTCTCGAATAATTCTGCAAATCTATTCCCAAAGCATCCTTCAACATCATTTCCTTTAACGACTTTTCTATCTCGAAGTTAAATACTCCAAGTCTCAACCTATCCTCTTGAACATTATATTCCCTCACCATATCAAAACTCTGGCCAATTACCTTAACCTTATATTTTGCTCTGCATATTCTTCCCATTTTGACAGAACAAGATTAACACTTTACCCATTGTACCTCTGATAGTGTAAAGGTATTTTCCTTTATTTAATCCTGACAGTTCCTTCACCTTTCTGTGCAGTTCACCCATTTTGCTATTGCTCTGTATGCTCTCAATATCCTCACACTGCTCTTTCCAGCAAGTTTCCTTTGATCTTTTGGTTACTCATCTCATTTCATTACTTAGAACTTAGTGTTTCTATGTCCCTGTCATTAATTCTCTCCTTGTGAAAGCTTTTGGCCTAATGTAATTCTCCTTGCCCTCACTACTTTGACTACATTAGTCCAAAACACTATCTCGATAGGTCAACTGTTCCATGTTCCCTAATTTTTTAAATAAAATTATTAATAGGTAATCTACTGATTAAGGTAGGTTTTTGGATGGACACAACTATCAAATAAACATTTTGTAGCTCCAAAAAAACCCAATCCAGCGACCTAATCCACATCAGGTCCCTCTTCATCTCTGTGTACTTCTTTCCTCCCTTCATCCCGTCCAACATCCCAATCCTGTTCCTGCCCTTTCCTCGTTTGCCTAACATTCTCCCCTCTATTACCTTCTTCAACATTTCTCTACAAGGATTTCTCTCAACAAACTCCTCTCCTCATCCACCTTAAATAAAATAATGAACCATAAATGTAGATAATAGAAATCAGAAGCACTTCAACAAAACATAAATAATTGCATTAAAAAAGAGAAATACATTTGAAAACAGGAATATACATTAATAATAAAACACTAAACAAATCTTTCAATCAACATTCAAAAACAAAAAATCAAGCAAATCACCTTAAATCACTTTTAAAGAAAAATAACTCAAAATATTAACTCTCGGATTTTTTACCCCCATGTTAGGAAAATTAAGAGCAAAAATCCACTGCACAATCTTTTAAGGAATATAATGATAATGCAATCACTGACAGCACACAAAGTAAATGACTTAAAACATTTTTTCCGCAGTATTCATAAGGTAGGGCCAAGTAAAGAGAGGGAAGGGTTCCTCAAACAAACAACATATGAATGAACAACATCATAATACACATACATGGATAATTCCATACTTCATTCACATTGAAACAAACTCATCTCCTCAGTCATGGCAGAAAACAGCAAGAATTCTCAAATAGCAAACCCAAAGCATTGCACAGTTTTTTAAACCTGTGTTAGCATTCCATTTTCAGAAAGTAATAGCCTTTTCTTGTCAATCCCTTTTAGAGGATATGAATTGAGGAAGTACACTGGCTATAGATATGTTTATGCTTAACATATAACATATTTACCTTGCAATAGTTAATATCTTGAAGTAGTCTGCAGGTGTAACCAAATTCCGGACATGGAGGCCAAACAGGTTTAAAATGTGGATCAATCTTTAAAACAGATTCCATTACAATACTCTTCTGGTCAGAAAGCAAACATGTTTCAGCAAATAAATCATTGAGAGTAAGGCCCTGAAAAAATTATTTTCTTCCATGAGCACATACCATGAAAGAATTAATTACAAAGTGACAGTTCCAAATGTTAGACAATTTCAACAGAAGATAAGAGAAGCCGTAGTTTTAGCATAGCATGTCATTTCAGCCTCAACTTCAATGTTCCACTTTTAAGATACACATTTTACTAAAAATTACATAATATGTTCAGCTCCACCCTGGTCTGCCACATTACCAGCAGACATCTAGTGCCGGAAATGTTGCAGATCATACTCCCCTACCCATATCAGGCCCAAAGTGACACCAAATGAAGGCTACTAAAATCAAAACTATCATTTGCTATTTCTTCATCTTGAAGACAAAGGAGGAAAAACATTAAATATTTTCTAGCTAACTATGATTTAGGTTCATTGGTCAGTGTTAGCATTAGTTAGCTAGTCAGTCACAGGATTACAGACTGCAATGAGCACATTGAAGAGCAAGTGTAAATAAGAATGGGATGAAAGTCAATCATAAGGAATTGTAAGTAATGAGGTTCTCATGAACCACGACAGATTTTTCAAAGAAAATACAGAAGATGCCACAATAGTAATTTTTACCAGAGTCATCCACTAATGTGCATTACAATACAACATTTGCCAAGTGTAAAAATTATTCACTTTTTCATTTGTTTGAATTCGCCAAAGGCAAACACTCAAGTGTTCAAATGTTGGTTTTAACCTTTTGAATTGTGGCATAACATGCACAACTACAAATGCATGTTACATGTATATATGGTATTTTATCATAACATGAAGTTCCTTTAAAGACAAACATTTCAGAGTGAAAGAGGATGCCTAGATAGCTTAACTGGCTTAAACATTTGGCCAAATCCCTGTCAAGGTAAATGATTTTTACACTTTGTAATTGTTGCATTGTGAAATAAGAAGGCTGCAAAACATTAACATTAGCATGTAAACTAAACAGTTAACATTATTAGGATGTCTTTTAGGCAAAAATGGCCATGGAGGTAAGAATATTATAAGTAACCTACCAGTTAAGGTATATTTTGTAGGGATACAAACTACCAAACAGTAGAGCGATAATTTCCCTCTCTCTCCTACAAAAATAACCCAGCATCCTATTCTACAGTTAAGGCCCTCTTCACTCCGTATACTTCCTCCCCTTATTCCGTCCAACATCTCTATCCTACTCACTCACTCTACCCTTCCTCGATTGCTTAACATTTTCCCATCTATTACAGTGGAAAAGAAAACACTTTGTTCTTCCACATACATGTATGTGGAAGAACAAAGTGTTTTTCTTTTTTCCGATATGAATCGCTTCACCAAAGTGATGCCTCAAACCATTCTATTCATCTATCACAGTGTTCACATCACATTGCCAATTTAATTGCACTGCATCCATCTTACCTGCCTCCTTTGAATTTCTCCAAGCAATCCCCTTTCTTACCCCCACCATGCCTAGCACCTCCTTGTTTCTTTTCCTTTCAGTCCAATTCACTTTCTCCATCCCTCTCCACACCCTGCTGCTTCAACCATTTTGGTCCTAAACAATTCTGAGATACATAAACCGTACCACCTGCTCTAGTTTTCACCCTGTTAATTTTATGTTTAACTTAGCCTTTCTCTTTCTGGAAAACCACATAAGCTTTGTTTCATTTACATTCATTCTCATCCCATATATATATAGAACTTTCCAATGCACTCAGCAATTCTTGCAACTCCTTGGCTGACTGACGAACTAAAGCATGATCATTTGCAAACATAACTGATTTTATGAATTGTCCACCAACTTTTATTCCTATCTCCAGTTCTTCCCATGCCTCTTTAACCATTTCCTCCACACATACCTTGAACAGCACAGATGATAAAGGACAACCTACTTTACACCCCTCCCTAACACTGTCCACCCAGACTCTCCACCCCCACTCGGACCAAAGTGGTCTGAAACATGTACATGTTGCGGATAAGTCTCCTATCCCTCCAATCCAATTCTACTTTCTGGAAAATATTCATTATTTTTTTCAAACTCCATATATCAAACATCTTTTTAAAATCTATAAAACAGGCAAAACATATCCTGATTGTATCCTTAACTGGTCATCCTCTTTAGTAATCATTTGCTTTGCTCTACATCCTTTAGAGGATATTACTGAGAACCAATGTAGCTGCATGCTAATTCAAACATATTTCTGTAGTCCTCCACAGTGCTTGGTGTAATAATAATGAGATAAAAAATAATAATAATTAGAGAATAATAATACTATCGCACTATATCAATTACTAGGTCTATGCCAAGATATAGCTGAGGTAATAGATGATGGAGGAGAAATAGACGCAGTTGTAATTGACTTTAAAAAAGCTTTTGACACAGTCCCACATGATCTGTTACTAAATAAAGTACGACAGATGAACATTGACCCAAGAGTTAAGTCCTGGTTAAAAGAGTTTCTCAGGGAGAGAACCCAAAGGGTCAGGGTAGGAGAAGAATATTCTCAAGAATCAATAGTGACGATGGGCGTCCCCCAAGGTAGTGTACTGGGCCCGATACTGTTCCTATCCTATATCAATGACATAGGTAAGGAAGCAGAATGTAACATTCGTCTCTTTGCAGATGACTGTATAATATATAGAAAAATAAAAGACAACAGGGATAGTGATATATTACAGGATGATCTAAACAGAGTATCGGAATGGATTACTAATAATAAGATGGGTGTAAACACAAAAAAGTGTAAACTAATAACATTTAGTAGGAAAAGGAGAAGGGAAAATAGAGATTATAACTTGCTAGGTGAAAATCTAGTAAGAGTTGAGAAATGTAAATATTTAGGTGTCTATCTCACAGCTAACTTAGAATGGGGACATCATATAGATAAGGTGGCAGGTAAGGCTTTTAAAACTCTACACTGGGTCATGAGGAACCTTAAGGGGAGCAACAAATCCACTAAAGAATTAGCATACACTTCAGTTGTAAGACCAATAATGGAGTACGCAACAACAGTATGGGACCCTATGGTAAAGGTGCATATAAATAAGCTTGAGAAAGTACAGAGAAAGGCAGCTAGGTACGCTCTAGGAAGACATAACAGGACAGATAGTGTGACAGAAATGTTAGAGACACTAGGATGGACACCGCTCCGACTCAGAAGGAAGCTGAACAGGCTACATGGGATGTTCAAGATAGTAAATAAAGAGAAGGGGTGGGAGGAGCTCTCAGAAAGATTAGACAAACCAAATTACATTGGGCGGAAGTACCATCAGTTCAAAATAAAACATAGAGGGCACAAAACAAACATTAAAAAAAACTCCTTCCTCAATCGTGGAATAAAAGAATGGAATGAGTTACCTGAGGATATCTTTAAGTCCTTACCTTATTCATTAAATAAATTTAAAACGAGGTGTATGCTCTCCTTAAAAAAATTATCCGTAACGTGTGAGTGAGAAATGTACGTGATAAAGCCGTATGTACTTGTGCTATGAATAATGTGTTAACGGGACGCGATTTTGAACAGTATATGAAATTGAAGAGTACGTGATTACGGACGAAGTGTGGCGATGGACGGTGCGTAGTATGTACTCGTGTGGTGTACACCTAATCCTTGTGTGATGGTAAAGGAGAGGTCGGTAATCTTAAAAGTGTCATTGAATATATGAGCATTTTGTCTCATATCTGTTCTTCTTGTGTGTGTATGTATGTGCATTGTAAGAGTGACCAGTGATCACACTGGACCGTTGCCACCAGGAAAATTGCCTAATTGCAACGAAGTTTATGTAAATAAATAAATAAATATCACATATGAGAATCACATATATATACTATATGAGAATCTTGAAGAACTAAATAGTTACCTTCTGTGACATTTCTAATGCCCACATTCTCAGCTTTTTCCTGGCGGTAGCCTCAATACTGCTTAACACATGCAATCCTCCTCTGGTGTGATTTAAACTCCAGGCAAGTCTGCGTCCCACACATTCAAAACAAGCAGCATAACACTGAGCAGTTTGTGCAATGCCATCTTCTGTCATTGCCTTCATTAACTCTTCAACCTTGACGATGTTCCTCTGTGAACGGAAAAAACCACCAGATGGTTAGTGGGCTATCAATAAAGGCAGTCAAGTAAAATTTCATATGATGCACATTAATCAGCATGACTTGCTTTAATGTGAAAACATCATCACCACACTATGTTTTAGCAGAGATGTGTTTTACAGATAAAATTAAACTCTTGTGAAATTTCACTTCTCATATTTTCTTGCATCTGGTTGGCACCTAATATCACTAACTTGTGATTCCAATTGACTTTGAATTAGATATTCCTTCCTTTGCCTCAAAAACTTACCAGCAAAGAAGAAAAAATTTGAATAAAAAATTAAAACTAAACACAATTCTCTAAAGTTGATACTCATGACAATAATGAAACAAGTTGATAATGGTAACAAGCTTTTTTACCCTATCTGCACTCTGATCAACAACAGATCAACAATAATGAAACAAGTAGATAGTGGTATCAACAGTTTCAGCAGCAAACAATCAGTATTGCTAGTGCGACAGAAGAGTGGTTTCAAATAAAATTCAATTGAGAGAGATACTTCAAGACAAGAGCCATGAGACCTATGACCTCAAGTAATAAGACATAAAAATGATAGGACAAGACTAAAAAAAAATAGGTAGCTTTCCCTATGATTCCATTTGTAAAACAATGGACTGCTGTTATAGCTACATCCAACAAAAAAGTGTGATTAGGTTTGGAGTTACAAGAAAGCAGAAAGACGTATTCCTCTTAGCAAAAGACATACTATGGCCACAATTGACATAACGATTGTAAGAGACACAATGAAACTACTTTAGAGGATACCTGGGCCAGGTCAGCACAGTAGTGGAAGTCATGATCCAACAAAATATACTGGTAATTAATAATTGTAGAGGCAGAAATGATGCAATGAAAAAATGAAAGTAAGTAATGATGATGCCATAAATGAGAGCAATTTAAAATGATCAAAAGACCCCATGGTTAAAAGCAGATAGAACCCAAAGGGGTAAAGAAGAAAATAAAATATACAGGAACTGTTACTCCTCGAGATGCCCTCTTCAACACAAGAGAAATTTTGAGCCATTAAAGGTTACATATACAGAAAAACATGAAAGCTGTTTCAGCTTCAAATAATCTTCAAGGCAAATATCTTGTAGAATCTGAATAACATATCTTGCCCTTCCACAAATAAAATCAAGAGGACATTTCAATGTCTTTACACCAGTGGCAATGCTTCAGAATCAGTCACTCCTTTCATCATCCCCCACTTCAAAAATAGTCTTACTGCAGGTAAAACTTATGAGCATATATCCAAGAGAGAGAAAATACATTAGGCATTTTAAAAGGTAAAAACTAATGAAAGCTTTGGATTTATTTTATCATTTTGCACGTCCAGCAGAACTGTCTCCTTGCCACCTCCCTCCTGATCATGGATATGAAATAGTATACTCCTAATTAAAAAATAGATTCAATACCAAGGAAGAAAGAAGCCTAACATCCAGTTATCTGAAGTTCCCTTTCTGGTAAATCAAACCACTTACACATACCGAAACTGAAAAAAACTCCTGCAAAAATGTCACAAATAAAGCGACTGAAGTCATATTTCTGGAAAATAATTTTTAATTGCTAGCCTTTCAAAAATGAGAAAATTGACTCACTCCATGAGAATATAAGCCCTGTATTCACATGCAAAGCGAACTGATGTTATGAAGTATAAATGTCATACCTATCATAAATAAGCATATATGTATTTACATAAACCATACACAACATACTTACATAAGCTTGAAGCTATGAGAACAAAGCAGCCATGATGCTGAAATACATATGGCAAAGGTATGTTATCCTTCATTATGGCTTCATTATTTTACGTACCTTAGCCGCATATCCATGAAGAAGAATTTCAAATACTCTAGTATCCCGTATGCAGAAGTTATGACCATCTGAACGTTTGCCACGCTCTCTATAAAATATTAAGGCACCCATTCCACGGTTTAAAAATCCACAGCTAACCTGTTACAAAATGCACACATGATTATTTGAAATATTAAAAGAAAAAAATTCACAAAAATGATAATACTGTTGGCAAAATTTAATTTTAAAATATAATTTGAAAAGCAATGAGGGGAATATCATACCACATATATTATGACAAAGTAATCAAAAACTCCTCGAATAAGTTCAATAATGAGTCTTTTCAAAGTATATTAATTATACGAGGGTTGCTATTTATATTTTTAGCCTAATAATGAAGACAGTAATTTATTATTGAAAATAGCTTTACTGTTTTTCAAAGTATTCTCCATGATAATCAATACACTTTTAAATGCGCTTGAGCAATTGTCGTAACACTTTTTCCACTGCGATTGAGGTGCCTCCAAAATATGGTTTTTGAATGCATCAATGGCTTCTTCACGCGCTGAAAGTTGGCCATGAAATTTTTTCTTGATAAACGGGAATCAAAAGAAGTCATTTGGTGCTAAATCAGGGCTGCACGGAGGATGGCCCGTCAATTCGACATTTTGGCCAGTCAAATGGGTAGCTGTTTCAGCTGATATGTGAGAGCTCGCCTAGTCTTGATGAAGAATACCCCTTCTTATCCGCTTCTTTTTCCATATTTCACCAGGCACTTCTGGCAAACAACTGCTTGTGTACCAATTCATGGTTCTACGTTGCTCTAATGGTACGATTGCCACATGTCCAGTTACTCCGATGAAACAGGCAATCATTTGCTTCGATGTGCTTCGTGCACGTATCACTTTTGTCGGATTTGGCTCATCTTGGAAGACCCATACAGTGGATTGCTGTTTTGTTTTGGGCTCATAGGCATAGATCCAAGATTGATCACCTCTGTAGATGTTATACACAGCTTTTGTTGCACCATGATGTATTTGTTGAGCATTTCTTTGCACCAATTGACACAATCATCTTCTTGAGCTTTTGTCAAACTATGCAGGATCCAATGAGAACAAATTTTTTTCACCACTAAATGTTCATGAAATATCTTATTGATGCTCATCATACTAATCCCCAAGGATGCCTCAATCTCACGATAAGTCACATGATGATCTTCCTTTACTAGTTCTTGCACAGCATCAATGCTTTCTGGCACAACAACTCATTTTGGATGACCTTGACGACTTTCGTCGCTGAGCGAACGGCGGCCATGATGTAATTCATTATACCAGCATTTCACGGTGGCAAAGGATGGGGCTTCATCACCAAAAGTAGAAGTGCATTGATTAATGCACTCCTGTCTTGATCATCCACGTCAGAAATCATAGAAAAACATCGCACAAAAGTATTCACGAGTTAACTCCATTTTTCCCTGAGACAATATTTTCGAGTCACTGCAAACAACACAAGTTATGATGAAATGACAAAATGATCTGAAGAAAGTTAGCATTAAAAGGGTCACACTTTCAGATGGAAATGTCAGATGGCACCTAATGCACTTAGTGTTGTCAAGGCTCAACATATAAATAGCAACCCTTGTATAAGGTAATAACAATGGGCCCTCATGTAATTAACGTTCATTCATTTCAAATGGCCAATAGTAAAGTTAAAATAGGTAACATAAAGTAAACCCTAAAATTCATTTGGTTCTAAAAATTCCTAAGTGTGTAAAGGGGAAAATATCTGAGTAGTAATTGATAACATGCTTATTGTACTGTTCCTAATGATGTGTCACCTCAAAATTCTCAATCATCACAAGTATTTAGCACCAATAGTTGGCTCCCTGGCTTTTCATAGCAACTGCCTCTTCCCTTCATCTTTTTTTTAATGAAAAAGTCAAGGTTCAATTACACACAACATGAAAGGGAAAAATTGTCATTGTTACTGATACTAGGAATAGGACAAATAGCAGGTAAGCATTACAAGTGTTCTTTAAATATTTCAAGACATTCTTGGAGCAATGATTACCAAAATTCCACATTGAGTTTCATTAGACTGTGTGCACATGTTGGGTTTTCTTACAACTGTAAGCTAAAATAATACGCTCCAGTGATTAATTATTGTTTCTAGTGTATACTTAGAAGCAAAATAATAAGAAGCCTATGTATGCTAATTAAATGTAGTATGACTATATCATTGGATTTGCAACTTTTGAAGATGAGAAATTCCTGTCACTTACGCATGCATCCACATATGATAGTAAGCTTTGCATAAAGCTTTCTTCTCGGGCTGCAAACTCAGCCTTTGTAAGTTTTAACTTATTGGGTCCTTCTTTAAGCTGTATTTTACTGGGCGTATCAATCTTGCGTCCCTTCTCCAACATGAGTTTTTTATTAAGATGTAGTTTTTTCTTTTTCTTTTTAACATGTAGTGATGGCCTCTCAAGATCCTTCTCCATTCTGCAAGAAAGAAAACTGATTCATGAGAAAACTAAAAACCTAAATTAAAACATCATTCATGTAATAATTAATATAAATTACATTACACCAAGTCATGCTTTTTTTTCAATTTAACTCACTCTTTATGGCCTTCCCGTTTCAATCCCAAAACTGCCAATCCTTGGCCCTCAGAATCTAATTCCTTTAGATTTTTCCAGACAAGAGGTTCTCCAATAGCTTCTCTCAAATGCTTATTATAGTGCTCCTCCTCAGCTATAGTTACTGAGCCAGTTTCTAATTCATGGAAACTTACAGGATCAACATACTTGAGAAAAACAATGAAAACACAAAACATGCAAAAGCCAGTAATAATTTTCACATCAAGTAACATTCATCGACAAATATTTCAGTAAAATTAATTCTTATATTGATTGGATTACCTCTGAAAGAGTATCAATATCATCTTCAGGAATTTCATGCAGATACTCTGGGCCAATAAGTTCACCTGTACATATGCAGATTTCCAAACATGGAAAGAAGGTAGAAGATAAGAACCATATGAGAAAAGATACATATCTTACTAGTACTACTTAATAACACTTAAAGATTTATATCTTGCTTACAGTACTATAAAAAGGCACTACAATATCCCCTAAAATGGTGGAAGAATGGACAAAAAATTAATTTGCATGTTTTTGCACATGATTAGGAAAATAGACAAAATACTTCATCAATTTGATTGACTAAAGTCATGATTAACACTACCATGTACCATATTTTTATCATTAGAGAATGTTTGTTGAATATTGATTCTCATAAGAACTCTAAGTATAAGCACTTAAGGTTTAATTATTTAGAAAAATAATGCATCAGTGAAATAATATTGAAGATATTTGCAAAAGGAAATCCAACATCAAAAAATGAATATTTACACTGAAGTTAAAAGTTTTTTGTTGGAATGCCAACCTATGATGACATTATATACACTTAATAACTCTATTTAACAATCAGCTGATGTGCGAGTTTTTCAAATGAGCATGAAAATCTGGGGAAAACATTTGAAAATAGGTATTTCATGTGTTTAGAATGAGCTCAGTTGTCCAATTAAGATTGCGCCAAGCCATGAATATTATTTCGTAAAAGTTCATTCAAATAAATTTCTAAAGCCTAGGGCCCTTTTGGAACCATGCAATTGAGATTCAATACAGGAATGTAAATCATATATCTTACTAATCATTCCCCTTTTTATTAAAAAGATAAAACAGAGAAACTGTTGCCAGCTCTCCTTTGTGAAACTACATAATTATTTTAGGGTAACAACAATATGTTACATTTCCATATCAAAAATTATTTTTACAAAACCCCACCACATGGGCCCTAAAGAATGTACATTGATCAATTAACAGCTGCACTACTACTGCTCCCCCCTTTTGCAATTCTTACACTTGCATCCCTCTTCTCTCCCTCCTCCCCAATTTCCTGTCTTCACAGGTGGGTTCTCCTTATCTATCCCTATCTCCCTCCCACCTCCCCTGCATGGAGTCAACGTTAGTGGAAAAATAGCCAGGGCATATAATACCTCCACTCACTGCTCACAATCACCTGATGAATCACCCAATCATACATGTGCAGCCATTGCCCAAAAGATTCCCTGTCCTCTACCATCCCTCTTCCCACAACCTTTCCCCAGCCCCAACCTGACTTGATTAAATCTACATTGACACAATAACCTGCTCTCGGGGGAGGTAAACACCCATATTAGTTCATGAGTATTATAAGTTTATGCCTATATTTGAATACAAGTTAGCTAATAGAACTATCATGCACATAAATGTATACATGCATAATTCAATGATTT
This sequence comes from Hetaerina titia, assembly GCA_037158775.1. Classification (NCBI taxonomy): domain Eukaryota; kingdom Metazoa; phylum Arthropoda; class Insecta; order Odonata; family Calopterygidae; genus Hetaerina; species Hetaerina titia. The sequence continues at coordinate 32,423,187 of CM073779.1, forward strand.
TTGTATCTGGCCAATGCAACAAATTCTAGTATTTAATTTAATTAAATTCTTTTGGGCTCTTGGGTTTGATTATGTCATGTTGCATGCTGTGCAAGGGAAAAACAGGTATTTGAATCTGTCTGTGACGGTGTCTTACTTCCTTTAATCCTAGTGGTTGAATCTACCAAAATAACTTGCTGTCATTATTATTTCCTCTATGTCAAAAAAACTCAGGTGCCCTTGTTCTTAATGTCTGTTTTGTCTGCTCTCTTCAAGAAATCAAGAGGCTCCCATCCTAATTCCTCCAACATACACATGACCCTTACTCACTTCTCATAGCACTTTTTAACAAACCAAGTGGTTTTTTTTAAACTTTTCATTAATTTACTTATTATATTGTTCAGCCATTCAGGCATGTCACATAGAAAATAGTCATAAAGATAAACAGAAAATAGAATTAGAAAATTAAACGAAACTACATACTTCAACGAAATATAGCATTCCAAACCATACAAATTTTAAAAAAATACACTGAAATACTATACAGGCACCCTAACATGTTACATAGCTAACAATCATAAGTTCTCATTTAAACTCATCCCCACTGTTACAGCACTTGATTAATAGTGGCTTCTTAAGTTCAGTTTTAAACCTATTTACAGTAATTTATTTTTTATATTGTTATATTTGTTAATTTTTTTTATATTTGTCAAAAATAGGTTATGGGGAGTCAATAGGACTTTTCTTAGATACAGTACACGACTGATAAATAAAATATATATTGTCTCTACAGTGAAGGGATAATGTACATATCAGTTAGGCATTAATGAACCTGGATTTTTTTTACAAGCAATGCACAGTAGAAAACATATATGCATGGTAGCATTATTATTTTTAATTAAACAAATAGTGGCCAGGAGTTCTGATGGATACTTTATCTAATCTTTAGAGTACCTTTTTCGGATGGAAAAGACCTTTGCCGCAGCACTAACATTTCCCCAAAATATGACTTTCACATGGATTCCAGATACTTTCCGCACACTCTCAATGTGACCTAATTTAAGTGAAGTAACACCTCTCTTACTTTCTCATCATACTTTCCTACAACCTGCCAAATGAAACCTAGCTTCTTTAAGGGTGACATGTATATTATTCTGAGATGTGTACCCCAAGTAAGATTTTGATATTTCCTTGAACAAGAAAAATATTCAGATTTATGTCTACAGCAAATAATTAAGGGTATTTTCCAGGATAAACGCAATAAAAATCAAGCTTAAATTGACAATGAAAAAGAATATATAATCATATTATTTACAGGGTTCCATAAAGCACATTTATTAACAACCAAACCTGAGAGAAATGATTTGCTCTCCTATACATTTACTTCCTAAATTACATTTCTGAAAGTACTGCTGATACACTACTAAATAATCCTGAAACTACCCTACATAATACCTTTTCTGTAGCTCATTTCCCAAAACTGAAAACAAATCTCTTAGCGACATAAAAATGCCAAATCAAATCCCAGAGACTTATATAATAACAATGTTAAGTACTTAACTGTTACCAACACCTATATGAAAGTGTCTGTGTTTTCAAAAGTGCAGTTATGTTCTCATTATATGAGCATGCTATGGCTTAGCAATGACAGAACCTGGCAAGAATTTGGGTTTTTAATATTTAAAATAATTTGTTTTTTGGATTTCATGTTTGTCATTTTTACAATCAATGGAAGTTGTGATACACTTAATTCCTCACTAAGAAACAATTAATTTAACTGATAGAATAATCTTGTATCATATCAATAATTGTTTTTTCATATTTCGTAAGAACACTTGAGAAAAAAAAAGAATTACTTTTTCAACCGCCATATAGCTCAGGGATGAACCATATATCTTGCCCTGTTACGTTGGCTTCATTGTAGCCACATTTGTAAAAGTAATTTTGAAAACCTGATGATTACACTCAAGAACGTCAGCCAAACCTATTTTAGCCACACCCAAATTGTAATAATAATCGGCAGCATCAAAAACCATGTTCATTATATGATGCATCTGTAGTGGTTTACGAAGCATCATTAGCCACAGTACACAGTGGCTTGTTGCCTCCTATTTTGAGCAAACTATGAGTTAAATTTTTTTAAATTGTTGTTAGTAAGCCGGTTACGGCAGTCCATGGGTAGAGCGTTGGACTACTGAATGGAGGGCCTGGATTCGATTCCCGGGCAAATCTCTCTGGGCACCAGCAGCTCCACCCATGCTATGTGATTTCTTGGGTACCAGACCTTCCTGGGAAACCATAACCAGCACAGGCAAAGGAACTGATGATTTCACATGCCGTCAGGCTTAGTACTGGGTGACTTCTACCATCACCTACCAAACTGACCTTTGAGTTGATTATTGTGTCTATGGTTTACTGTTTTTTGTACTGTAATTTTGTAGCAATAACAGGATATTCTGGAGTTGATTTCATTGTCGCATCTTCAAAATACTTTCATACCACTAAATCAATGGCCATTGCAAAATAAAAACATTTTCCTGGAGTTTTATTGGTGAAATATGCATGGTATTTAAGTATAAATACCATTAAAGACAATAAGGACACTAGTGCATTTCCTTCATCCCGACGCGGCCTAACTTAAACACGGCAACAAAAGATATAAAAATCTACAGTAAAATAATTCTCCCTTCCAATGTTAATCTCCTCGCATCTCACAGTCTCTATTGTGACACATCCCTTGTCGGAATTTGATACCTAGTACCCCAATAGCAAATCCAAAAACGCATCGCTTGATTATCCTTCAGGCCATTCCACTTTTCGCCCAGTATCATGATTCAATTCTTCCACTGCAGCAGGAAGATGTACCTCAACAAGTGCAGGAAACTTGTGTCCTCCTGAATCCTCCAAACCACAATACATCATTCCCACAAAATTCATAGTAACATAAACTGCAAAAACCTCACATTACCAGTGTGCAGGTGATTCAGAACAAGCAGCCTATATGTGAGGGTGTTATCAAAACCACTTTTTTATATTTTACTTTGCATTGTTGACACACCATTTCAATTTAAACTTGATTAGAGCTGAGGATACTTGCGTGAAAAACATTTTATCAGCTAGATCCCTCTATTTTCTTTCCCAATTCGGCAAAACTAAGGTAGAAAAAAATTCAAAACTAAACATCAGCTGCGCTGCTTAGAATAAGTGCTCACCGTGCTTGACTTCCCACACTTTCTCAAAGGAATTACAGCTTTCGGCATCAGGTATAATTTCAGTGTCTTCTACTTTCTTAACATTCGGCAAAACTCTGGAACATTCTGATTCTTCTCGACAAATTAATACATCCAGCTCCTTTGCTTTTAACTTACTCACTGGAGCTCCACTACGTGTGGCCGAGTGGCGTACAACTAAAGGGAGAAAAATGAATACAATTTTTAAAAAGCAACAAAAACTTCATGGGAAAAGCAAAACACTCCACCAATGCGTCCACAGGATTGATAGAAATGGAATTCGAGCAGAGTAATGCGGAATTGGGAGGTAAACCAGGCAAAGGGATACAAAAAACAAATATTAGGAATCTCAATTGAAAATTACCATCACAATGACCAAGGTGGGAGGCATGTTTCCTCTGTCTTTTCCTTTTCCTCCCATATCTTAATTCATAATTCGCTAATGTCGTCTGATGTCTATCGACCGACGATCCACCAAGTCCACCTAGTAACACAATTGCAGTCATTTGAAGTGACAATAACAAGGACACCATGGAAATAATCATCGAAATAACTAGTGTTTACCGTCCATGAAACGCTTGGTAGTTTTGCATGGGCAAGTCCTTCTTGATGCCTGACAACCGGCATGTGATTTCACCAAATTAGCCCAAAACGGCTCCCCGTGTATTCGATGAGCAAATAAACGATACATGATTAACAGAGCCAACAGTAATCAATCGGAGACAAATGCATAACCTTATCTAGTTGATTTTTACAATGGTGCTCGGAATGTATGGTATACAATTAAAAACTACAACCAAGGTAACGTACATTTCGAAATTAAACAAACATCTACAGTACTACGAAATTGCGGCGCATGGGACTTCCGTTCTACAAAAATTTGAAGTCAGAAGGGCGCCAGTATTATAAAACCAAGGTCGGATATGGTGTTGCCAAGAGTATGGGACCACAATCACTAGATTTGGCTGCGACAGTAATTCACAAAATGAGCACAAGGTGTGTTAAAGGCACAAATTAATAGACAAATTACATTGTTGTACAGGCAGAATATATCATGAGCACTGCCGTGAAAGCCTGCGAAGGAAATGACAAGGAAACCGAAAAAAGGTTGAAAATTTTTCTTCTACGGTTATCTAATAAATTTTGTCAGCGAGCTTGAAATCGCTCCTAGAGAGACTTAATGAATAAATATTTCCCCCGAGGAAGTGGAGAAAGCTCATACGTAAATCAGTCGAAATTCCTGAGCGCAATATTTTTGGAACCTTCAAAAGGCAATGTCTCCACAAAAGAAATCTCCCTCAAAAGGCCCCATCGTTCTTCCTCGAATTCTTCCCCCTCCTCCTTTCTATCCCTCAACATCATCCCCTCGAATGCCTTGTCTGGGTAAGTTTAATTACCCTCGGTGTCACATTACCAAGTTGATATTTCACTCGAAGCTTCGGGCGTCGACGATGTCGCATTTGCACAAAATGATTAATTGCACGAAAGGGTCTGCTGATGGTGCGTACCATTACTACCAATAGTTCTAATAGATAATAAGGGAACCCCTAAAAGGTTAATTTGATTTCTCGGTGTGATGTCTTCTGTATGGGCATTTAATTCCACAATCTGATAAATTGACAATGCATTTTTACACCAGTCTTCTTGAAATTCTAGTTTTGTGTTTGTTTTGGAAACTGGTGAAATCTCGCGAATATGGTTTTGCAGAACTCTGCGCCTAAACGGGAATTTGATATTTCGCCGTCAAGTTTGGAAGTAAAACTTATTTTTAATGAGTTTAGATTTCAATAAAACTGAATTTCCCACCCTGAAAATTATAAATTTTTGATAAGTTCTCTTTCTGCGACCTGTGTCATTGGATATTCAGGAAAATGTTGGCTCAAAAGTTGTTGATGTTTTCTATCAATGGCATTTAAGGAATGCAAATAATCCTTTTCACTGTAGCACATGCCCAATGCTTAATTCAAAGATTTCGGATAAAACTCCATGGCATCCTCTAATTACATCAGCATTATTCCCTGTGATGCAATCTCATGGAGGTACGTCAAGAATACAAAAGATTGTAAAGGGTTTAGGGAGTATGTGAGGACAATATGTGCATAGTATTTTGTCACTTTCTTTAATTTCATTAAAAGTTATTTACATAAAAATGATAATCATAAATTAGCAAAGTAAAAATAATTAGCTGAGCATTTTCATTCAAGCAAAAATTGTCAAGGAAAATAAACTTGTCCAATGAGAGGTGGCATTAATAAAAATAAACTATTGCAAATTTCATTTATGCATGAATGCATATATAACCACTGCAGAAAGTTTCAAGAGCAAATTTTGAGGTTGTGTGGTTTTGGTTGAATGTGGTCCTTTTATGCCATAATGTTGAAGGAATGTGTTATGGGGATGAAAGTCCATGACAAATGGAAAGGGATGGAGGAGCCAATGGTTTGTTTCAATGGATAGGCTTGTTTTGTGGTGAGAAGAGGGAGGGTCCATGCAATGAAAATCTATAATTAAGGATCTATTTTCTTTTTCTTCCACTCAGTGGTTTCCCACTGTTCCAATGCACCTTTACTCTCAAACTCTTTGGTAGCTTCAGATATGTTTAAATATGGGGACTCATCCATCGAAAGTTTTGCCAGATAGAATTTGGGATCCTGGTGGACTAGGATGTTCATGCATAGTCATCTTGAATTTAAAAGAAATTTTTTATGAAAAAAATGTAAAGATTTTAAGAGAAATTTAGTTTCGGTGATTATGAAATTCTTTTTTTTTTTAGTATCAAATGATCCTCTTGAAGTAGAATTTTATATGCGAGTGTAAGAACTTAATCAATTTCAAGCTATGAGTTGATATTTCTGAAGACCATTATTAAATAGGCATAAAGAAGTGTCCTTTTTATGCATATAAAATTATTTACTGATTATTGCTCTAATTGTTAATTTCATTTCAATGTCCATATAATGAATTGGTTTAGGCATTCTTCACTTAATTTACATGATGTGTTGCAGTAAGTTTTCATGACAAAAATAATTCCTTTCTGACACTACTAGGATTAACTGTTATGTACTGGGTTTTCCGAAGTTCCTAGAAAATTACTTGGTGAAATGCATAATTTAGCTTTCTGTCGATGCATATACTGCTAAATATATCACAAAGCTTAAACAATAAGTGCACCTATTAAGAAAATAGTTCTACACAGATACATCTGCATACACATTGAGGCTATGACCAAATTAGACTTTGAATTGTTTTTCATGTCATTGGGCGATATTATCTGAGAATAAGAAGTCGTGCTTTTTCTAATATGAGGGTTGTATCAATATTAAAATATACAGATGTCCTTTAGCATCATGAAAGGGATTAATATTCTCCCAGAATAGCATCTGTGGTTTACCAGCACTTGTAAAATGGTTCCTTTTATTGAGGGTTTTCATTACAACTGATGTTTATATTGTGATATCAAGGATTCTCAACTGAAACCCCATGCATAAGGACTTGGTTAAGTGAAAGGATGTCAGCTTGGGTTGCTGATTTGTCCATGGTGAATCAAAGAGAGGTTGTTATTTTGTTGGGAAAACTTTTTTGCTTTCTTAATTGAAATTTGTCATTATAAAATTTTGTCAGTTTTTGTACTCCTTGAAAGATTATTTTAGTAGTGTCCATGATATATATATATATATATACACATATATATATAACTTTTGGACAGCACAATAGAATACAGAATAAAACAGATAGCACGTAAAAGGACACTCACACTGCAGATGATTTAAGCTTACTCCGAGGCCTTCTTCAGGTCAGACTGGCTTAAATCATCTACAGTGTGAGTGTCCTTTTACGTGTTATCTGTTTTATTCTGTATTCTATTGTGCCATCCAAAAGTTATATCGCTCTCGTGAGTACTTCCGCATCATCTATATATATATATTTATATATATTTATAGAGTTCTGTTCCTAATTCCTCTTGAGAAAGGTGGTTGCACCATCGAAAATTCGAGAACCAGTGAGTCCCTCTTTTATATGTTTTCGTTTCTGTGTTTGTTATGACTGTTAGTGAATTTAAATTATTGTGCACATTAGTGGGTTTTCCACGAAAGTGACTACATATAAATATATATGCGGGTCGCAGTGGTCTAGTGGGTAGAGCGTTGGACTACTAACCGGAGGGTCCCGGGTTCGATTCCCGGGCAAGGCACTCTGAGCACCTGCAGCTCCACCACTAGTTGATTTTTCGGGTACCAGATCTTCCTGGGAAACCATAACCGGTACAGGGAAAGGAACTGGCCCCCCTACCCTGATGTGTGAATATTCACACACCGTCGGGCTTGGTACATGGGTGAACTCTACCATCACCTACTAAACCGACCTTCGGGTTGATTACTGTGTTTATGGTTTATATATATATATATATATATATATATATATATATAAATTATAGCTTATAAACTAGTGGAGAGGCAATTCAGAGAAAGGAAAACAAAATAGCAAAATATCGGAGCCGCTAATGGAAAAATATCAATAGATGATGACGACACTGGGAATGGATGGAAAGAATACATTGAATTGCTCTTTCAAGCTCCCAAACCACTAGAAGATGGCTTAATTAAAGATGAAAGCATGATAAGTCAAGATGATTTGGGTCTTCAGATACTAAGAAGTGAATTCGAGCGAGCCGTGGCAGACCTGAGAAACAACAAGGCACCAGGAGTTGACAAAATAAATGGAAAAATAATCAAGGCACTCGGGGTCAAAGCAAAGGATGCCCTCTTTGGAATAATCAAAGATAGCTACGACAGCGGAAAGATACCAGAAAACTGAGAAAAGTATAATGATTGCAATACCAAAGAAACCGAAAACAGATAAATGCGAAGAACACAGAACATTGAGCCTGGTGACTCAAGCATCAAAAATTCTTGCTCGGATAATTAGCCAAAGAATAGAAGGAAGGATAGAAGGAAACCTCTCAGAAAACCAATTCAGGTTCAGAAAATACCGAGGAGCAAGAGAGGCAATTTTCATCTTGAGAGTTCTGGTGGAAAAAATGAGATAAGTAAATAAGCCATTATATGTGGCATTCCTGGACTTGAAGAAGGCCTTCGACAACGTCAAGTGGAACAAGATATTCAAGATATATAGAAGCGCTTGGAATGGATTACAACAACAGAAGAATTATCTATAACCTATACAAGAATCAGGTTACAAGAATGCAAACGAAAAACGGGAGAAAAATAGAAGACAAAATAAACAAAGGAGTAAGACAAGGATGTAACCTCTCGCCAGCAATATTCAACGTATACCTGGAAGAGGCAATAAAAGAAACACAAGAATTGGGGATCAAAGGAGGGTAAATGGAGAAGAAATCAGCATGCTCCGGTTTGCAGATGACATTGCAGTAGTGGCAGAAACGCGAGAGGACCTGCAAGCAAAACTAGGTGTTATGGATCAAGTGCCAAGGGAATATAATATGTACATCAACACGAAGAAAACTAAAATCCTTGTGTGCGGAAGAGAGAAACTGAAGGCAGATATCACAATTCGAGGGGTGAAACTAGAACAAGTGGAATCCTTCATCTACCTGGGCAGCAGCTTAACATGGGTTGGAAGAAGTTCAACCGACATCAAGCGAAGAATAGCCCAAGCTAAGAACACATTCATGAAGAAGAAGCAATTAATATGTTCAAAGAACCTAAGACTGGAAACAAGGAACCATTTCAAGACTTTCGTGTAGAGCATGGCACTCTGTGGTTCCGAGACTTGGGACATTGGAAAAGTGGACCAGCGAAGAATAGAAGCCTTTGAAACATGGTGCTGGAGGAAAATGCTGAAGATTAAATGGACAGACAAAGTGAGGAATGAGCAAGTATATGGAAGAGCTGAAGAGGATAGAACCAGAGAGAGAACTCTATGGCAAAGAAGAAATAGATGAATCGGACATACATTGAGGCACAATGGATTTATTAGGAATATAATAGAAGGAAAAATAGAAGGAAAGATCACATGAGGAAGACCAAGAGATATGTGCATAGGACAAATTAAGAAAGACGTAAAACAGAAAAGGTATCAGGGATTGAGGGAATTGACATTAAATAGAGGCGAATGGAGGGCTGCAATAAACCAATCCTAGGATTGTAATACTGATGATGATGATATATAAAGTTGGAAACTGGTCAGTGGGAAGCAAAAGATCAATCACTGATCACAGCCAACAACCTACACCAAATGATTAAAAAATTGAAATAAATATTTGTCTAATGGGCAGACTTAACCATTTGTGTTAGACAGTAATGTCATCTGTTGGAGCAGCTTTAACCTTAAGTTTTAAAAATAAGGGTGAAACTAAATAGGCAGACCACCCAGACTGCATTGCTTAGTGTATTCATTTTGTGATTATGGATACATTTTCTAAAATTAATTATTCATTATCCTCTTAAACCAATCTACTTTATTTAAACCCAAGATCTTTGTCTCCCTTAACTATCATCAGCCATTAACTTGATATCATACTGACACCGCATTGTTAGGAGTTTATAAAATCCCTGAAAGTAGCTGTTAAGTTCCTTGATTGGTAATTCATTGTTTTAACTGTTCAATTGTTGACTCTTCTGTGTTGAATTATCCCCCACTTAAGTTTCCCCAAAATCCATTCTTAGCCTTCAGATTATATGCATGAAGTTATAATGGTTGCATAATTAACCCAGTCCATAGTGTCTTTTTTTAATTATTTGGTTGTTGGGAGGATCCAAACTCACTCTTTTAGTGAAATCATCATTGTGGAATTCTGAAAGGGTTTACGATCTCATGTTGTTAATTGACCAAGTACTATTTTTTTGCATAGAAAATTTAAAAGTACCTTCTTTCCATTATTTTATCTAGTACTGTTCATGGTCATTTTGAGTAGATGCACAGGCTAACCACTGCTACAATTGTAAGCCTTGCCTAGCAAAAGATTACATAAAACCCTTACTTTACAATGCTTTCTTCAGTTCTGTATACTTTCCATTTCCCTTTATTCTGTCCAACATAATTCTTTTTTTCCTCCTCCTACCCTGGTTGCCTATACAGTATTATTCCTTAAGCTTCAATGTTCCACTACATATCAAAATGTCATGTATGTTTTATCCTTCCTTTGGATTTTTCCAAGCAATCCTCTCACCTCTGTTTCCATATCTAGTACTTATGTTATGTCAAATGGTGTGAAGCATTCCCACATGTTTCTCGTAAGTGTCTGCATGCATCTCGGGTGTGTTCTGTTTTCTTACGTGAATAAGTTTTTTTCTGTCACAATATGGATGATTAGAATGTGAAATTTAGCCATTAATTAACTTCTATATCCTGCATCCCTTCTTTGATATGTTTTCCTTTGTCTATTTCATTTTTTCACCCTTCCTTACACCTTCATCTCAATAGCCCCAATTCAAACCTGTCATCTCACCTCAATGACTAAGTTTCTTTGCCATGCCTCACTGCACACCATATCGAAATTTTCATTCATATTTAATTAACATCCTCTCAATATCCTTGTTATCAACTCCCTTCTCCTTCTAAAAGGAACATTGCCTTATGTAATTCTTCTTCTAATGTCCCTTTGACCTCCTGGCTCCATATATCTCGCATTTCCAAAATAAGTAAACTGGTCCACCAGCTTTGGTTTATACCCTCTAATTTTAACATTAAACTTGGGCTTTAATTTTCTCATAAACTTCATTAACTTTTAGTTAACATTTATTGTCAAACTATACCTATCCAACTGCCATGATAATGTGCTCAGCAATGGAAAACTGGCTAAGTAAAGTTTAATCATTTGCAAATCTAATTTTATAAATTCAAATTGCTCATACTTACATATGGCAATCCTCGGGAATTATCCAGGATATTGGCAAGGCACAAAATTGAAGCCATCCACAAACCACCAGGAAAATTCAGAGATTTCCTTGCCAATGCTTCGGACCCGATTGGCCTAAAGACCCCTGGCATTTACCAGGTCCCTTTTTATTATTAATCAGGGGAGGGGGTGTGAGAGCCATAGACAATTGGGAAGGGCAGCTGTCTTCTTCCCACTGCTGGCACACTATTCTTCATGGTTGTCCTCAGGTGATGACATGCTCATGACCAGGGTTGTCACCTAGAAAGCCACTGTCCTCAGAGGCATGCAAGCTCGGTGCTAAGTCTCGTCCTTCTCTCGGTCATCCATGATGGTGGAGGGGTATTGCTAAAGGTAGTAGAAATGCTCACGCATCTAGATACTCATGTTTCATTATTTTAGTATATGGTGATACTTGTTAATTTTGTATTAAAATTTCTGTGGAACAAGATCTAATGAAGTGAATGCAATAAAACTTGATTATCATTGTTAGTCCGTGCTTGGAATTGCATGCATAACCTACCAGTCAGCAGGTTAAATAATAATGTATTTAAAAGAAAGCAAAGGATGAAATAAATTTGGTGCAAAAACTCTAAACCAGTGCTTAATTGTTTTTTTAATGATACCTTCATAATCTCATCTGTGAAAATGTTGGGAGCGTCTACAGAGAAACGTTTGCTGAAGTGTTTCAAAGAACTCAGTCAGTAGTTGTGGGGGTTAGTGATAAGACAGAAGCCCAAGCCCAAAATTTTGAGCAAGGGTTTCTACTCAAATCACTCCTCCTTGAACTATAGGCAACCTCCACAAAGCTGACCATGTTCTTGGAAGCACTTCAGCAGCAAGCATATACCATACCATGAATCCTGGAGTACAGATGGACTTTAATTGACCTGAAAAATAATCAAGAAAAATTTGCCATAGCCTCCCCTTAAGACAATAGGGAATCTTTTGGGGACCCATTCACCTTGGGCATGTCACAGAGCAGGTTACGAAGCCCACCTCAATGCCTGAACCCAGGTCAAATGCTTGATTCTTGACTTGGAACTAATAATTTGTGGCATTTATTTTTAAATCGTCTCAATGTGAATTCATTAGCAAATAAACAATCAAAACTCACACCATTGAGCTATGTAGTTATCATCTCCAATTAACCATCAAATAAACTTTTGTAAATGCTTTAAGCAATGGAGATTTACTATAAAAAAATGATGATAATTCGCCACCACTGTAAACCAACCATAAAGCTCTTCTGGACTTCATATATTTTTTGATACCTCTGTAAACTATCAGCCAAACTCATTGTGCGGTTCATTTTTCTCAGCATAACAATATTCAAATACAGGTTGAGGGAATTGGAAGAATGTAAATACAGAGTTAGGCAGATGAAAGTACAAAGAATTAAATATTAAATGGAGATGGGTAACAAATAGATTAAAAGGAGGATAGTGGAAGATGGAGTACAAGGATATGGATCGTTTACAGAAGAAGGTTAAAACTGATGCGAAATACAAGAAGGTTAAAACACTAGTGAGAAGTCAGAAGGGAAAATCTGTGTGAACAATTAGGATAAGCCCTGAAAAATACTATGAACCAGGAAAGAACTAGGGGAGAGGGAAGATATATATAGAAGTGTATGGTAAAGAACAGGCAGCAAGGTTAAACACTATTTTGCAGCTTATTTGACAATGAGAAAGAAAGGTCATTAAGAGAAATAAAATCAAATAAGTCTGTGAGGGTAGACCACATTCCTGTAGAACCACTTAAAGGCTTAGGAAAACGTAGGAGGAAGTCTTTATGGTCATTTATATTTCTTCAAGTTCTTTACACCTAGAATCTGATGGATGAAAATATAATATAGCCATTTTCATCACTTTTCATTAACATTTTTGTATTTTTTGTTAGTTGTTGTTTGTCAATATTAGCTTTTTCAAGTCCTTGCTGAACCAGGAAGGATATTTTATCAAACTAAAAACTCAAATTAAGGGCCAAAAATATCAATGGCATTGTTTATGGTGCCATAAAATGTATGCCTTTTTTAGATCAAATTTAATTCAAATGTTTAATTAAATGATAAAAAGTAGTGATTCATACCTAAATCTCCAAGCAAAACATTGTAAAAAAGTGATTTTAATGCTAGACTATTGTTGAGATCAGAGATTTAAAAAAGTTATAAGTTAAAAAAAGAAGGTGGATATCTGGATGGATCATTATGTTTGTCTTTGAAGGCTACCTCTCTAGAACCCTCAATATAAAAATAATAAATCTTAAATCAATCGTTAACATTGGAAATGATCATTTGTGCATCTAAGGTAATCATTTCAATCAAAATTCAGGACTGGTCATTCAATATTGCTTGCTGCTTGATTTATCATTCCAAACTAAAGTTAAAATTTATGAGAGAACAAAATAACAGTTTTACATTACACCCATCCAGGAAAATATTTCAATTACCATTACTTACAGATATAACAATGCCACCCTCCATCTTAGGTACCTTCATTGGTGGAAGAAGAGACTATTTATTCCCAATCTCACCCCAATATAGACATTTTATTATTATTATTACCTTGCAGAAAAAAGAAAATAAAAAAACAGCTACCATTAATGTTGAGTCTTCGATGTCTAGAAAAATTTGGGGCAAATCCAACTAGTACAGGTTAATTTCTTTAGGTAACATCATATAAGAACAATTTCCAGCATTATAAGAACATCTGAAATCTTTGTCTTTTCATTTTCCAACAGAACAACTGAATCATTTGTCATCCTCAGGATGGTGAAAACTCCACTGTGGAGACTGCTATGAAGTATATGACAGCAATTAAATAAGAAATTTCAGCGTCAAGTTTAATGAGCATGAATATCCTTTCACCCAAAAGTATGCCCAAAAAATTGAAAACATCTTAACTATACTAAAATATACTTTAAAATTACCTTGAGCCATTAACAGTCGGTGAAAAATGTCATAGAACGATAAATTGAGAAATAAACTGTACATGAACAATAATGGCCATGTTCCATTACACCATTTAGGGAGGAACACACTCATTCTTCAATTGAATTCTTTGAAAGTTTCAGAATTTATTTGGCTGACAACAGTAAATATAATTTTTAAAGAAAGTTAGCTAGAGATTGAAACTCTGCACATTCAATTGTCTGATAATAAGGAAATATCTAGTATCAACCAGGTTCAAGTTTGTATGTTTGGCATAATGATCCTGAAATAGTATAATGGTTAGGGATTCTTCTGGCAGGTATACTCTTCACCACAATTCATGTTGAATTCTCTATATTGAATGTTTGAAGCCTCAAATTCAAGGTTGGCTGGATGTTTACTATTATATAAATAAATAGCAATAAATAAATAATATTTCTGGTTGTGGCTCTGGAGCAGTAATCACCAGGCAATAAGGTCTGTTAAACCTCAACATTCAATGCATACACAACCTTCATTGAGGATTTAACAAACAATGAATTGATTATATCACACCCCACCAGTTGAATTTATAGTGTATATACTTGGGTTAGCATAATGACACAAATATTTATATCATTTAACACACACTTCATTAGTTCATTGGGTTTACAAAAATCAATACCAATCAAAAAGTAATTTTGCAAATAATTTGGCAGGTTATGTCCATAATTGAGAGATATGAGTTATTTTTTTAGGGGAACTTGTAGTGCAGTTGTAAAAGGCATTAGCATTTAAACTATGGCATACCATTCAGGAAACAATTTTGATAGGAAAATAGAGGTAAAGGAATAAACAAGACTTTTTGGGCGATATTCATCTTATCAGGATAGACCATAAACTCAGCGGCACTCAGTTAATACAGGGCATGCTCAATATATAGGTGTTAGTCAAAATCTCCTTAATTCATACATATACCCATAATATAAAGATTTTAAATATCTAATAATGCATCAATCAACCTTCATAAAACTAGGGGAGAGGTTGCAATACAAAACCTAGTTTTGTTTATCAGTAGAGGCCTATCACATGGGTAAAAACAGCGATTTGTTTTACTTCATGAGACAGCAATTTGGTGATAAGCGAAATTCATATTCGATTCATAATTCGAATGATCGAAAAATCTTAAAACTAGACAAGTACTAAATTTCATTTCCAACTTTAGAGGGGAAAACTGTCAGCCTTCACCCTATAATTCAATTTATAAAATTCAAATCCAAGCGATTTGAACCGTCCCATTTTGGAGTAAGAAACACTGAGCTCACCCCCAGGGTAGAGGATGTTTCGACAATTCAATGTCCTATTTATTTCCTGAGATAACTTTTCATGGCTTGAAATGTTGGAGGAGTTGGCGAATAAGAGGATGACCAATTATGACGGTACTTTTTTGCTCCAAATCATACTCCGAGAATGTGCCGCCATGAGAGGAACAAACGACATCTGAAAGCTTTTGTGATTTAATTTTCAACGAAGCCAACGGATGTCGCCACGGCAGTGGGAGGCGATTTAAACGGTTGTAATTGACGTTCATGTTGTGATTTCATGGCATGGGGTAAATTTAGATGTTTGAATTTATATACGTCGTACGGAAGTTCATCTTTGGATTGGTCGTCTGACGAATAATGTCCGATTGTCTGACGAATTGTCCGAATAATGTCCACTAGTTTGCAAAATAGAAACTTCGTGTTGCGCGTATGCGCGAAAATTATAGAGCAATCCCTATTATATCTTTTACATATGCAAATTATTCGTTACAATGGACATTTTTCTGCCATCAAACTTCTCTTAATTTTTGTCTTCAAATAGTATTTCATTCACTTTTCCTGGATTTACTTTGTCTTCCCCACAATAAAGGCTCAACATTTCATTCCAATAAAAGTATTACCAAGCGAATGCACAATTTTTACTTATTACTCTACAAAAGCATTATTTTGTTTGATTTTAAAGCGAACTCGGTCCTTGGAAACCAAAGAGTTTTATGAAAAAAGTTCAGAAAAATTGTAAAGACTTTCATATGGATCGTAGTGCTTTATGGGAGTGAGACCTGGTTTTTCCGGGGTTATTTAATAGGTTGGGTGAAGAGGGGAAGTTACAGACAGATATCCGAAAATGGCTGAGGAAGTGAATGTGGTTAGGAAGATGTTCAAGCTCGTGTTGGAAAAGAGACCGTTGGGTAAGCGGAGTAGAGGGAGTAAGAGAGTAGGCTTTTTAGGCAGAATGAAGGCAAGCAGAAATTACGAAAGAGCTAAGATATAAATAATAAAGGACAAATAAGAGGAAGGTCCGAAACCGACCTTTAAATTGGCAGATTTACTTCAGGTAATCTACCGGATAATGTGGCTTTTGGATGGACACAACGACCAAATAATTCTCTTGTCTCTCCCAACAAAACTAAACCTAACGACCGACTACAAAGCAAGTCCTTTTTCATCTCCGTATACTTCCTTCCTCCCTTCATTCCGTCCAATATCCCTATTCCAGGCCCATCTTCGTTTTCCTAACATTTTCCTCTCCACCATAGTCTTCAACATCCCACTGCTACCCAATATGCAGTGCACCCACTTTTCCTGTCTCCTCATTTCTCCATCCTTCTCTCGGTCTACACTTCAAAAAATTTTTTTTAATTTTCATATTTAAAAAAATTCGCTTTTTTGGTGCTGTCTGTATGTATATTACCATTGCTGGTTTTGAGGGACTCTATGGTTGGACGCTTTCCCTATTAGAATTCAACTAGCCTTGAATGAATGAAATGATCTGTGAAACCGTGCGAACATATGAAATGATTTACAAATGTTAGACAAAACATAATTAGTTTAAATGATATTTTCCGCATTTTTCATTTTTCCACCTGATCTTGTTTAAACCCTTTAATTTTAATATTTAATTAAGCCTTCCTATTTCTCAAAGGCCTCTTGCCGGCCCTAGTGGCGACGGGGTAACAAAGACAAATGAAACGAATATGGAATTTTGGATTTTCCATACTGCTTCCGGGAATTACTGTCGCATAGTTTGGTGTTGGACAACAGTTTTGCCCCCAGTCTCGGAGGCGTTTTCTTGTCGAAGTGATCTTCAAGGTGTAGCCTGTCTTCATGTCAGGGTGTAGCCATCCTCACGGTTGAAATTCTTTGGATTTTTCATTATTTCTACAGCTTCTCTTAAGAGTCTCGGTGAAAAAGCGTTTTTCTCTTGACAGTACTGGGACTCATTTGTGTGTCCTAGTTCCGAACACACATACTCAGCGATTGATGAGATTTGGAAATGTTTCTTCTATGTGGCCTTTTTGTGCTCCTTAATTATTCATCTAATGGACGTTCCTGTCTGTACGGACTACCTTAGGTCCACAAGAGAGGGGACCCATCGTCTGCAACATTGACGTACCAACCTACAAGCTGGAGCAGTAAGTTGCACGCCTTCTCCAACCCTTCACCAGAATAACTGACTCATTCGTGAAAAACTCTTCGGATTTAATTCACATCATTTCGAATGCCAAAGTCAAGGAAGAAGATGACGTAGTGTCTCTGTTCACGAATACACCCATTGATGACCCCGTGCTACTCATCAAAGAGCTCGCCTCGGATGGATTACCTATGGATTTCCCGGACCTCGCAGAATTATGCCTCACGAACTCATACTTCCTTAGGAATGATTGGTACTTTCAACAGTACGAAGGTGCAGCCATGGGATCACCACTGTCTTCTGCAGTGGTGATCCCATTCATTTTATGCATGCATGCTTTCCCACCCATGCATTTTCATGCAGAATTTTTAGAAGAGGGCAACAGAGTCTTCCCCAAAGAAACCATCTCTTTGGATCCGATATGTTGATGACACCTTCGTCATCTGGCTACACGGGAAAGAAGAACTACTCGTTCCTGAAACACACAAACCGGCAACATTCTGCCATAAAATTTACCATGGAGATTGAATAGAATGATGCCCAGCCCTTTCTGGATATGCTGTTGAGCAGAAGATCTAATGGTAGCCTTGGCCGTGCCGTGTATCACAAGAAAACCCATACCGACCGGAATATTGATGTGGGATCACACCACCATCCTGCCCAAAAGAGATAACTAGTCAATACATTCGTTCGTCGTGCCTAAACTATCTCAGACGCCGAATTGCTTCCCCCGGAGAAACGACACCTGATCTCAGCACTAGAGAACAATGAATACCCGCTCCAAATCATCCTAAAATGGACCGCGAAGAAAGAAAAAGAGCTGGCGAAAGACCGGATTCTGCCAAGGAAATATACCGATGAGAAGCCAGAAAAGAAAAACCGGCTGCACATACCAACATCCCGGAACGTCGCCGAAACGGCGGAAAAGATAAGTAAGTTCCTACGGAAGCATGACGTAGTTCTCCATAGCAAGAAAAATCGGCGACACCAACCCTAAAGACCAGTTCCTCGACCTCATAAACGAAGGAGTGTATAGGATTAAGTACAAGAGTCCTATATTGACCACACTGGAAGGTCCATCAGATGAATAATTAAGGACCACCAAAGGACCACAGAAAAGAAACAGTTCCGAACCTCAGCAATTGCCAAACATGCGCGGTCGGAACAAGGGCACATAATTGAGTTCGACCACATAAAAGTGCTGGCAAGGAAAAAAACGCTATTTCCCGGGACTCATAAGAGAGAAATTTCAACCGCGAGGACGGCTACACCCTGGCTTCGACGTGGAAAAGGGTTAACTTCACCTTACCACCCAAATATAGTATATCCAATCAGAGCGCTCCGGGGCAGCCAGCGACTCTTACATACATCCTTGTACGTATAGGGGCCAAATTGTAACGAAGATCACTTCGACCTGAAGACTCCCCCAAGACTGGGAGCGAAACAGTTGTCCAACAAGTCAACCCACGCGACGGTAATTCTCAGAAGCATCATGAAACATCCATCAGATAGACGTCGCGGAAGACTTAAGATTAATATGGTATGTTAATAAGCAAAAAAAGACGAAGAGTATAATCATACGAGGTAAAGATGAAAGGACCAGAATCACATTGGAAGATGAAGTGATCGAACATGTAGAGATACCTTTAGGTATTTGGGAAGTGTCATCACTGATGACATGTTCTGCTCCAAGGAAATCAAATCAAGAAGAGTTGTGGACAAAAATGGATTGAATAATAAGAAGAAACAATTGCGCGGTCATTTGAAAAGGATCTATGAAAGAGAATAGCAAAATGTTAAACCTGGGGTGCGATGTTGTGCGGAGCAGAGACATTGACTTTGCGGAAAGATGGAGTAAAAAGAATTGAGACCTTCGAAATGTGGATCTGGAGTGGGTGGAAAGATACAGATGGGAGGATAGAGAAAGGAATGAGGAAGTGTTCGGAAGGATTGGAAGAGAGAGAGAATTGGTAAAGATAATCAAAGAAAGAAAGGTTTATTAGAAAGTGTATTCATTTCAAAGTGTAAGGGCAATTAGTATGAGGAAGTAGTGCTCTACTATGAGGGTGTAGTGTGGTAGAGGGAGCGAGAGAAGGAAATAGAGGACAAGGGAGCTATACGGTGTTGGACACGATTAAGATTGGGAGAAAATATGAAGGTATGAATAAGATGACTGAAGACCGGAAGATATTGGAGGTCAACCATGAGAAAACCTGCCACGGGGCAGAACAGTTCAAGATGATGATGATGGTAGCTTACTCGTACACCTATAACAACAAAATGAATCTCAATTACTTCGACAATGAAAGTCTTGTCTGTTTTACAGCATATCGTGTATCTTCTGACCACATCCACGAAACCTGATGGAAACGCAATTATGTAAGCAGTAATAATTTTAAATTTCCATGTTAACACTGTTTTCTTTGAAAAATTTGCTTCCCGTCAATCCCATTTTCTTCGATTACAAGAGTGATTCTCACGATTGGTGTGATTCGCTGATTACGGAGGAGTAATAACATACGTACACTAGTATGAGGTGTATTTTGTACATTCGCTATTTATGCAAAAGCAACAACATTGGCATCAATGTAAAGGAAATTTGTTTTTATTTAAATTTTCAACTTTTAGGAAAAGTTTCTACCAAATTTGAAAGAATTACAATTTTGTACCCCGGAAATTAAAATATATATGACGTAAAAAATATTCTCGATCGAAGAAATCACACGTTATACGAAAAAGACCATGCAAGAAATACGATAGTTGACGTTTTGTTAAATTTGCACATTTACCTAATGGATTAAACTATTTCAACCCTGTATTCCACTATGTTTTTGGAAATAATGAAGAGTTTTCTTGGTTACTATTTCAGATGACCCTGTGATATCCCCAGTCACTGCCTTAGCTTTTCTGAGAGCAGCACCGAGACGTAGCTGTCATAGTAGGAAGGGGGGATTATAGTGACAGAAAATAGCAACGGCAGGTGTGTGAAAATCTCATTTCAAGAAAGGACAGACCATCATGGCAGGAGGCACTGTCTGACGGCTTGGCGCATTACATACTAGTGGTGTCGTATCTCAGGCGACGAAGACGATTGGAGCGTAGGCTGTGGACACGTAAGGCTCCAAGCTGCAGGTAGGGGCTCAAGTAGGCGTCCAGTATTCCCGCGGAACTACTAAAAGGTTTAGTAAAATGTGAGAGGATTTTTTGGGACTAATTCGTGGAATTCATGAGGAAGAAAATTGGTTGGAAGATTTCGTCATATCAATTTTTAGTTACTATTCCAAGAAAGGGAAATGCATATGTGAGGGCTACAGTACATATCTAAGGGCTACAGTAAAATATTTGATTTCGCACGCAGCTTAAAAGGCTCTCAGGGTCATTAATTAAATAATGGAGAGCTGGGTAAATGAATACTTCGAGAATGATCAATTCAGGTTCAGGTATGGGAGAGGCGCACGGGCTTCCATCACAGTAATGAAATTTCTAATAAATACGAAAATAGAATGCAATCAGGATGTACTTGTCTCTTTCGTAGATTTCAAAAAGGCGTTTGATAGAGTGAATTAGGTAGGATTAATGAATTTATTGCAGCAAATGGGAATTGATCGGTGAGATAACCTTATAGACTTATCCGTAACCTATGCATGTCACTGAGAGCTAAGTTGCAGTTCTAGGAAGAGAGGTAAGACAGGCGTGTCCATAATCACCTGTGATTTTCAAGGTATAGGTGGAGGAAATTGTAAAAGAGGCATGGGAAAACTAGAGGAAGGTAGAAATGAAAAAGTATTAATTTGTCAGTCGGCCAAGGGTTTGCGAACGTTGCTGAGTGCATTGCAAAGTCAGAGCGATAGGTGTGGAATAAAGATAAATTTAAGTAAACGAACGATTTGTACTTGTTTGTCAAAAAGTTTAAGCTGCGCAGTGTATAGCCGGGTTTCCACGAGGTGTTTTTCAATTCGAGTGTTCCTGAGATGCGTGGATTAATTTATATAAAGTACTGACAGCCCATATACACACATAGAATGTATAATAATATATTTGTATATTTATGAATATATTATATGTATATACATATATATAACAATAGAAAAAAAAAATATATATATAACAATAGAATATATATATATATATATATGAGAGAGAGATGGAAAGAGGAAATTTCGATATTTTAGATAAAACGAGGATAGTTACAGAATAATATACAGTGGCGGGGACTAGAGCCAACGAGCAGAGGTAGGAAGAAGTGTAGTAAACATAGAACAAGCGACGGATAGAATATTACTAGTAGAGAAAAGAGCAGAACCGACGAACTTGATTATTTTTCAGGTGTACATGCCAACGAGAAATCATAAGGAGGAAGAAGTCGATAGGATATACAATCTGGACATAATGGCGTGGGTTCCTCTAGGGAAATATTAGATAGTGATAAGGGATTGGAATGCGACGGTAGGCGAAGGAGGAGGTGGTGATAAGGTGTGGGACTACGGTCTAGGCCCGAGGAATGACCGCGGGGAGAAAGCAAATGAATACTGAATGAGACAGAGGTTAGTCATCACCAACTCATGGTTTAAACACCACAAAAGGCGTAGGTATGCATGGAAAATGCCAGGTGACTCATAAAGGTATCAGTTAGATTATATTATGGTTAGGCACAGGTTTAGGAAGAGTGTGATAAATTCGCACCGCTTCCCGGGACTGGATGCAGACTCTAACCAATAAGGAAGTACTATGTATGGTGGGCAAGGAGAGGGAATTGTTGGGAGAAATCTAAGGAGGTAGGAAAAATGAATGGCTTATTGATCGGCAGTGGGATGTTGAAGACAGTAATAGAGGAGAGAATGGTAGGCAAACGAAGAAAGGGCAGGAACAGGATAGGGGTGTTGGACGGGATGAAGGAAGGAAGAAAGTATATAGAGATGAATGGGGACTTGATGTAGTGTCGCAAGTATGTGATATAGTATTCCTTCCCTGGTTCCTGAAGTTGGGTACAAAAGTCCTGGACGAGAGGTGAAAATAGTCGGTTATCTGGCGGTGACTGGTAGGACGCGAGGCTTCGTCTGTGTTGCTCTTTTCGTGACAGCGTGTCCTATTGCTGACTTTCCGACGGACGAGTGCCTTGCCCGTGTTACAGTGTCTGTGACAGCGTTCGCCGCCCCCGCACTCCTCGTCAAACCTTACCTTCGAACGAGGGCCCTGCCTAGGTTACGAGTTTCGTAACCGCGTCTATCCTGCATTTACCAGGTTCTATGGTACGTTCCGCCCTGCGTATATTTTCCGTCTTCGCGTTAGGTTACCAAGGGTCTATCCATCCATAATACTCAACTGCTTATACTTACGTAAATGGTGTCATATGTCTGAGGTTATACAAACACACGATGTTTTTTTAGAATCGGCGTATTTAATGTGATTTCCCCGATACCCTTTGTGTCGCACACGAAACGCCCTTTGCGACAATATATTATCGGCCCGGGTTCGATTCCCGGACAAGCCTCTCTGGGCACCTGCAGCTCCATCCAAGCTAAGCGATTTTTCGGGTTCCAGATTTTCCTGGGGAAGCATAACCGGCACAGGGAAAGGAAATGCCCCCCCTACCCTGATGTGTGAATATTCACACGCCGTCGGGCTTGGTACATGGGTGAGCTCTACCATCACCTACTAAACCGACCTTCTGGTTGATTACTGTACTTTTTTATATAACCATAAACACAGTAATCAATCTTTATGTCAGTTTGGTAGGTAATGATAGAGTTCACCCAGTACAAAACCCGACGACGAAATTCACAAATCAGGGTAGGGGGACCAGTTCCTTTCCCCGTGTCGGTGCCCAAAAAGGCTTGTCCGGGAATCGAATCCGGGCCCTCCGGTCAGTAGTCCAACGCTCTACCCCTGGACTACCGCGACCCTCCCACAAAAGTATATATGTTATTAAATTTAAGAAAAACAATTGATAAAATCACGGTAGTGCGTCCAGTCCACCCCTGAGCTACCAGCTTAAGATGACACAGGCCTGACTAACGTGATTTGTTCAATTATTTTTCTTAAATTTTTTAAATATTTAAACAAAATAATTTAGTTGTTATACATTAAGTCTCTTAATGTATAAATAGTATTACGCTACCAGCAAGGGAGAACACGATGGATATTTAGGCATGATAACTATGTCATATACGTGACGTAATTTCATATACCTTGACTTCAGCTGAAATGTTTCGTTACATCGAAAGAAATAGGATTCACTGTGATATTATATTTTATTTCAAAATAATCAAATATCATGCAATTATAACTACAATTTTTCCTCTTTTATATAAAATTACACACATTCTGTTCGCTGTAAATACTTCCATCTGGTACAGGTTGCCATTTTCTGCTGTCGCCAAAATTTTCCAAATTTCAATTATTCAGAGTGCAAACTCCGTAAAAATCATATTTATACGCATTTTAACGCATTTCTATGAGCAGAAAAGATTAAGCTAATTAATCAACTATTTTATTAAAATCTGCAATGCATTTACCCATTCAAAAATATTACCCTAGTGGGTGGTACTAGTGAGTGGCCTATACGAGTTCATATTCAATTCAATCGCACACTCTTGAAGAAGAATAATTCAACATGCATTTCCGGAGGCCATTTTTTTTCAATCATCCCAATCGATACAAACGTCTGTCCTTCAAGGACTTTATATTGAAATTTGAATAATATCTGGAATAAGAGCCTGAGCTCTTAAGTAACATGGGTGGAATCACTGTGTACACATGTACATAAAATCAGGGAAATTTTGTACGATAAATACTGCCATTATCTAATTCTGTCCTCTCAAATCGAAAGCACCATACAGGAAACTTGTGATCTACGCAGCAAGGAAGTTAGTGCGTCAATCTCAAATAGAGTCTCAAGAGGGTCAACTAGCCATGATTACACACCTCCGCGGGCACACAGACGCACGAACTGTGAAATTTTAAACGCGGAGAATTTTGGCGTCGGAGTCCCTTTGCATCCAAAGAATTAATTTCGCAGCGCGGCGGCGGCGGGGAACGATAGGGAGTCTTTGGCCCCATTTCAGCAGACGGAGAGTCGAAATCCTGCCGGGGGGAGGTCGAGAGGGGGCAAGGAAAGGGGAAATGGGAGAGTGAGAGAGGTAGTGGTAGGGAGGGGTGTATTGGTGTCGAAAGCTGTCCGAGGCGCGTCGCACACGAAGCAGTTTTCTACGCAGAATTACTCCCTGCCTCTCTCGCCCCCTCTTCTGCCCTCGGACGACCCCTCCCCTTCCCCCCCCCGGGGGCTTCTTTTTGTTCTAATTGTGTTGCTCGGCCAGATTGAGGTATTCAATCTCTGTGTCGCCGTCACTCCTCCCCCCCCCCCAAATGGGACGCTGGCGAACGAGGGAGCGAAAACATGAGCGTTCGCGGGCGTCTCAGCCGACGACAAACAGTTCGGCACACATTGAATTAAAACAGATAGATGCGCAGTTATCGGGCTCCAATATGTGAGGCCCTAGGCCACACGGTAGAGATTCGATGTAATGAATAGGAACGCGGGTCCTTTCAACGAACTCGTTGAAAGTCCTTAGGAAAAATAGAAAAGCAAATAATTTTGGGTAAATATTTTTTTTTCAACATAATCTCCTTTCAGCTCTCTATATACATGTACACTTTCCCCAACGTTTCCCCAAAAGTAGAATTTCGGAATATCCTCAAAATAGGATATGTTTTGGCGATGACCTCCTCGACTGACGTGAATTGTTTTCCGCCTAGCTGTTTCTTCGAGTTCGGAAATTAAAAAAAGCCACTGGGGGCCAAATCTTGGGAATACGGTGGATTTTCGTAATAATTGAAGCTTAAGTCCATAGTTTTTGCAATCGACACCATTCAGATGTGCATTCGTTCATTGCCTTCATGGAAGAGAATTTTTTTCTTTGCCAAATGAGGACGCTTTTCCTTGATTTCTTCGTGCAATTAGTGCAATTCCGACAAATAATACTCACCATTTATCGTTTTTTATTTGTGCAGTAATCGCTGTAGGTGATTCCGCGTGCATCACAAAAAACCGTAACCATCCCCTTGTCGGTCAATTTCACCATCTTCGCCTTCTTCTGAATCGGATCTCCTTTAGAAACACTGTTTCAGCTATTCCTTTGTCTCTAGAGTACAGCAGTGTATCCATGTTTCGTCCACAGTTGTGTATCAACGTAGACAGAAACTCATCAGAATTGCGACGGAAAAACACCAAACCAGCCTCCTCATCGACCACAGGATTACGTTTGTTCCCCATTGAGACCAAATTCGGCACCTAGCTTGCCGAGATTTTTTAAACCCAATTTTTTATGCAAAATTGAAAATATTTTTCCTTATGATAATCCTTTAGTCTCGACTATTTCGCGAGGTTTGATCCGTATTATTAGTAGTTTTATGGGAGGCTATCAATAGCTAAGGTCATTTGCGGTATTAGGGATGTATAGGAAAGGAGGAAGGGTTGAAAGAAACCCGGCGTCAGCATTAGCCTACCCTTAACGAAAGGTGCCAAGGGGTCAACAGTTCAAAGTCCCATCCAACAGATGGCATACTCACTCCAAATGCTCTCCAAAAAGCTCCTAAAATAGAGATCGTGATACAACTGAAAAAACTCTGCCGTCTGCTGCCAAGATTTGAACTCGGGCCGTCTCGTTGGGAAGCCAGTATGTTAGGCACCGCACCATCCCGATCACTCAATTTGACTCGTCCATCAAGCTAAAAACATATCGTCGATTTTGTCAATAATTTCTGAATAAGTCACTTCCACTGGACATCCCGAACGATGTTCATCATTTGTAGATGTGCAGCTTTGTTTTAGTATTAACATTTTTTCAACGTTTTATATACGAGTCGTATTATCGTATCATAAACAATCTCAAACAGAAGAGATGATGTGCCATGATCTTCATTCAACTCGACTTTGATCTTTTTCTATATTAAGCCTTTATGATTGAAGTGTTTAATCAACGTACGAAACTTTTTTCCCATTTTTCCAATTGAACAAAAGTTTCAAGAAACTGTAACAGTAACTTTAACGGAGTCACCCGCTATGTGTGCATTATAATGCAACCATTTCAGAGAGTAAGTGGACTGTGGCGCGTCGCGCACGACTACGAATGCCTGTGACATTGTATGTACGGTATTTCGTCATAACATCTTGTTCCTTTAAAGCCCCCAAAATTTCAGAGTGTAACAGGACGTCTCGGTAGCTTAATTGGTTAAAGCACTCGGCCAGATATCGATCCGGGGATCCGGGTTCGAATCCCGGTCAAGGCAAATGATTTTTACTCTCTGAAATGGTTGCATTATAATGAACAAAAGTTTGTTGCTTCAATCGACTATGAACATGAAACCAAGTGATGGATAAGGTTTGAACTTTTGAAAACAGCAGTCCACTTAGAGATGAGGCTTACTAAAAGCAAACCTTTTTCCGATACTACGAACGCCATCTCTTGGATTTCCTAGGGTCTTATTGAAGGGCCCAAGTACATTTCGAATGGATCAATCGTTTTAATCGCTACCCCCGAAGGGATAACTTTTTGAAACTCGTCTAATGAACAGCTAGCGTCTGGAACAAGATTTGACATTCGTAGCCAACATCGTAAAAAAAATCACAAGTGACCGTCAATATTTTCCAAAAAAGTTAAAATTTTTATCAGTTTGAATTTGTTTCAGCATTATTAAAATATAATATGACTATGCAAACAAAAATACAGATACGGCAGGAAAATGACCGATAAAACCACAAATTAATTCAAGAGAGACAGCAAATATATATAGAGGATCTGCATGATACGTATATATGGCCAGCAAGTGTAGGCATGTGAAAACAACATGACGTGGAAGAGGATTTCGAGATAGAGCAATAAGGGAATTGAAATCAAATATAGCACCAACCCCCTTACAGTCCCGAATTGGCACCAGCAGACTTTTCTATTCCCAAAAGTGAAATCCTCCCTCAAAGGACACCGCCTAAGTGCCTTCTAAGAAGTTTGCACGCGTACAACTAAGGACCTTCCGGAATCCATCAACCAGAGAGCCTTCGAGTCGTGTAAAAGCCAATGGCAAAAGTGTGTTGACGCTCAAGGGATGTACTTTGAAGAATTTTGAGCCATTGTAGCAATATCTAAAATCAATCTAGTTTTAATAAAATATGTAATTTGTAGCAATTATGAGGGAGGAAGACATCCTCAGATTGATTTCAGTTTCTTTCCAAAAAAAAGTGAAAGACAGCCGTGTATCAAGACTAAACAAAAATAAGGTTATTTTCTCACGTGTCTAAGGTGGTACAGGTCCAGGGGACACGTGATACCATATCAGTAATGAGGTCACTTATAGAGAGGAACACAGAATACAATTAGGATGTATTTGCCTGTTTCGCACACTTCAAGAAGGCGTGTGATAGAGTGAATTGGTAGAATTAACGGATGTGTTGCAAAATATAGGAGTTTTTGGAATGATAGGAGACTTGTCCGAAACAGGTACACGTCTCAGACTTTCCAGGTGCGGGTGGCGGGTCTAAATAGGCAGTGTTAGGAAGAGAAGTAAGACTGGGTTTCCCATTATCACCTGTGCTTGTCAACGTATGCGTAAGGAAATGGTAAGGTAACCGTGAGAATAGCTGGTAATAGGAACAAAAGTCGGTGCGCACTTTATAAAATCAATTAGGTTTGCGAAAATTAAGTTGTAATTTTCTGGAATGCTTTGTGAAGGCCGTTTTACGAAGAATAGTAGAAGGGAAGAGAGAAAGAGGGAAAAAGGGATATATGGTGCCGGGTCGTGGATAAACATGTTATATTTCAAGCGATTCAATGTCATATTAAACCAGAGGAATTGGCCTACGACGATGAATTGGCATTCTATTGGGAATTCCTGATGTGATATATACTCAATATTTTGCCTGAAGTCCGATTCTCTAGCGCAGATAGAGCATTTGCAATTTATTTTAACTTTAAAGTCAACCAGTATGTAAGATCAAGAGGGTTATCAATCGTATTCAATACTATTTCCAATGAAACCAATAGTAGAGGATAGTACTAGAACCCTCTTAGTTTTGGGGATACGATGCACCATACTGATGATCGCTTGATTTAGGTTTGAGTGAGGATATGAAGTTTTCAATTGTGGTGGTTCTTTCTGACCGGTTTATCCATGGATAACGCACCCACAAGCTGACCGAAAGGGTTCGGGGAGTAGGGTTATATAAACCATATGTTTCTGTCCCTAACAAAACTGATAAAACACCAATACTGGCTTCTTTATAATAGCGGACATTGGCAACAAGAGATGTATCAAGTATAAAATAAATAATCAGCTATTAAATGATATCACATGGGTAATAGTTATAGACGCACGAAATGATTTACCTTATAATCTAATGTATACCAAGGAACGTACGAGGAAAAATTTCGTTGGGTGTTTTAATGCTAGGAAATGTGTTTCCTTATATTTTTAGGTAAATTGTAGTGCGTGACTTCTGACCATCATAATAAAAACACTAGATATTAATTCGGTTTAGCTCATACGTCGACCTTTGAGACAATGAAAATGATTGAGGGAGTAGGTTTTATCAGGGATGTGTTGGCATCTCAGAGATGATTAAGCAGCGCTTGAGACAATTTGCGCATGGTGTAGTGTGACGAATCTCCCTCTCTCTTGTGCGTCGTTGGGAGAGGAAGATTTACAGCTGGCTTATAATTAGCTATATCATCCTCAGATGCCTTGATTTAATGCGCATTTTATTCAGGCAAGAGTTCAACAGTCAACTGTTTTTATATCAACATTCTCAGTAACCTTAGCTCCTTAAAGAGCAATAACCTTCACCTCGCAAGACGATATCAATGGATTACGTATAAGAGTTCAGTGCAGTGGGAGCTTTGGTCTCTTATGGCAGTCTACCATGGCATAGGGTCATAGATATGGCATAGGATAGTGGTTGGTAGATTTAGCACAGCCTTTGAGTTATCGTTGCATGTCACTTCCATGCCTACTGGTTTACAACCTTGTCGGTTTAGGGGCTAAGGGGAACGTGTTTACATTCGTTTGGAAATTTACCCTATGCTCAATTAAAAGCAAAGATGGAATGCGGGAATTCACGACTTAGTTTTCTTGACTCCGGCAGTGGTAAATTAGTGAATTTCTAACTCCACTAATCTAATTTTATTATTGTTCAGAGTCTATTCTAATCGCATTCCTCCATTAACTTTACCAAAGGGATTTCTCCATTTTGATTCACATATAGAGCAACCAAACAACAAAGCAACACCATCAACCAAAATGTAATTCAGAATCTTACATTTCATTTTCTACCTTTATTTGTCTCTTTTTAATGCATAATTTCCTCCATCTCACTATTCTTCCAACGTGAAAAGAAAATACTTCACTAAGTATTTACAACTTCCAAGTTCCCTGTAAGCTCTGGCATCCATAATTTGTCAGTACAAAATCAATGTATTTCACTCTAGATTTATCTCTCTCATAATTTGTGATAGTGTGCTGCTAATCATCAAACCATCTACAAAGCATATTAATTACGCAGGTTTCCGGGTTGCTTCCGCGTTGGCATCATGTTGATGATGATGATGATGTGTTACCTGCTCTGCTGCAGGCGTCCTCAGGCTAGGGCGAACTGGAGATTGTTTCGAAGATGCTGCCATTTATAAACGTCCCGCGGAGGTGTCAGCGCGTGTTCTTCTCTCTAATTTGCTGCATGTCATGTTCAGCCGCCATGGAGGAAACGCGGAAAACTGCTTAATCCATCTGCACGCCGCGAAAACCTTCTTCGGAAATTCACAAAATAAGTTTGGTGAATCAAAACTAAAGTGATAAGGTGCTTTGTTGGTATAGCTCCCACTTTATCAACCATCAGATACCACACTACTGAACTCAATATGCAAAAAATACAACCGAGGGTTGAAGCTATTTCGACAAATTTTTTTCTCGAATTCCTCCTAAAGCGTTCGTTGCACATTATCCTATTATCATATTCTTGATCCGCGGAACATCACGGGCGGAATGCAAAATAAATCTCTCTCGCGAAAACATCAAGGAGGACAAGGAAATGTCGAGCACCAGGGAGCACTACCTCGTTGTAAATTTCCATGCACAGCGGTATTCGGCTGCATCCAGTGGCCTTCGATCTGGATGACCAGCTTGCTGTCCGTCGAAAGAAAGGAAATCCGAACACCATGATCTCATGGTGCCGTGACGGTGAACAAGTAAAAGGCGTGGATACGCCGACTCTCAGGGCATAAATATCCCTCCTCCGCACCATGAGATATTTCACCGGAGCGGAACGGCAATCGGAATCAAGTAGTCGTTGATTCAGGCAGAACTACCAAAATTTATCAAAATACTCACGAAATCTCCAGAGAACTTGGCATTTGTATAAGTACTATACCTTAAGCACATTTCTATGGACGTACGTAGATTGCGTTCTGAGATTTTCCGCTCCTAGAAGGCAAGATACGCTTTCTTACAAGTGGCAATCAAGATGAATGCGTTTGTTGCTTGCAGCTTGTAACACGGATAATATAACCGCTAGGATATAGGTAGGTATGTGTGTGGCGAGTATGGTACGATTTATTCGGAGCTTCCACTCAAATAATGAGCACACTATACATAATTCCACTTGGGAGAGGGAGAGAGGGAAAAACAAATGTATGCAAAACATTTAATATTTTATTTAATAATAAAATTTCTACTAAGTTACGCACTAAAAAATATTCTAGGAGTTTACTACGGTGGAGTTATCCTCTTTCTATTTATTCGTAGTAAACATAGAACATTGAAAACTGATGCTAGATATTTTGATTCTTTATTATTTAGAAGTTAAAAATAGGACTTATTGAGTTCCTAAAATTTCTGAATTACACCAGAGTGCAGTGCGATGACCCACAGTAGACCAGTAGAGTCAAGGTTCATGGTCGAATTGCTACAGATGTTTGAAATGGATTATGCACCATATATTACTTGACACAGAAGTCAACAGAATCGTATCTATGAAGGTCAGATCCATTGACCCACCAGAGCATTATGCCTATCGTTCAGTTTGAGTTCAAAGTAACCAATAGAGCTTAATACGTTCTGGCTGAAGTTGTCTAGAACAGATTGATTTACAAGTTTGTGTTCATCGTCTTTGCTTGGATACAGTCCTTATCTCCGTATATAATGCTCACATCTAAACATTAAGACTTAAAATGAAATTTTCCATGACAGCGAAGACTTCGTCTACCATTTTAGAGAGGGAGATGCATTTTAATTATGATCATAATAATTCTTACGAAAGTATTAATTGATTAAATATGCATGCAAGACCATACTTATCTAACTAGTTTAATCATTTAAGATGGTTAACTTACTTATAATATGGTTAAATGGTACCTTTAATTACGGTTCTTACAATGTCCGATAAAAAGGGAATATTTCTTGAAGGTCACCTAAATGTCACCGAATTTTTGTAAAATTCTGGGTCCTGTAAGGAAATTGTTTGTACAATGTACATCTTATTCAACTCTTTCGTTTATTATCCCAATTGAGTTACACATATCTGGAATTGGCCTGGGCTGCGTAGAACATGGATACACGTGTGGAAAGTACTTGAGGAAGATGCTGAGGCACGTAGAGTCACGAGAAAATGAAGAGATCCTCTGAGAATAGAAAACAATCCTCGGCTCATCCACTTCTGATGGATAAATACCTAACTTTTCCCACTCCACATGATTTGACTGTGAAAATACTTAATACCGCCGACCTTCTTTCGCATCTGGCTAGAAACCTTGGCCGGCCAAAAATCCAAATCAAAGAATTAGAAAGACCGCTTCAGAATGAGTGCATCCGAGCCGTCATGAGTAACTCCGTGCCTAACTCACACTCCAGACCTTGGGAACTACGCCCGAAGCATCGTTTCATTCCACAGCCGTAATTCACGCCAAAATAATATGAATCGATGACAGGTAGGTCGATTTACGAATTAATTTCAAAACCCGAAAATTTATTATCATCGAGGCTGGTGGAACCAATTAAGTCTTTTATTCCTTTCACCTCGACGTTTCCCATTTGATGATAGGTAATGGAATACGCAGTTGTTTCTAGTAGCGCTATTGCGACTCACGGGTTTTGCCAAGGCCAAAAGCTTCCGCAGGAACAGTAATCGGCATTTCATTTATCTCTCTTTTACAATTCGCTCCCTTGCCCCGTTTCGTAACGTAATGATCCCGAGCCAGCTGGCTATATAGCTTTCTCACCTTTAGAGTGCAGCTCCTGCGCATTTCTTTGACGGAACAAAAATTACATTTCTTCAGTTCGCCTCTATCCATTGTGCCAAGTTACTTCCCCAGCTACGAGGTCATGCTTCATCTATTTTAAGTTAAACTTGCGGAAAAACAAATCCAAAGCAGTCCAATGACATCTCATACATTTGTTTACTTCTATAAGTACTTATAAATACACTCACGACGCACTCATTGTCGTCACGGAGCTAATAAAAGAGCCGTTGTTGCTGCGATCGGTCAACGCTCCCTTTCATCAAAGTAGTTCCGTATTCGAACTCATCTTTGCAGTCAAAGCAATTCATCCAAGAATTCTATCCCTCCACATTGTAACCTTCCATTGGTGTCAGTCTATCCGGTCTTTCTTAAGAATATAAGCCTACTAAGATCGCGATTTGCTGATTCACCATTCCATTATGCGCGAAGCATATAGGAATGGTAGCGGACTCATTTGAATATTACAAGATTACAGTACTTGCTTTTCCTAGGTACCGATTTTTTAATTTTAAGCGTAAGGAAACGTCAAGTTTAAGTGTCAGCCACTCATAATTAGACCTAGCGTGATGCATCTCATCCCTTTATGCATCTCATTCTACCATTCACTCTCGATGAGGATTTTGCGATCCCGAGCGGGGATTGGACCCGTGGGAATTCGCTCCCACGGGGTCTCCGGTAGCCGTGGGCGATTCCCAAGGGGCAATTCACTTCCACACTCTTGTTTCGCCGACCAAGGTTGCTGTCGAACAAAAAAATACAAACAAACCGCTTTTGGGGAGCGATCACGAAGGACCGGCCAGCGCACTGCAAAACATATCCCCACAATCCCCACGGTACTCCCCGACTGGGTTCTCTAATTATCTCGACAAGAGACCTAAAAGGGCCGACCTTCACTCTGGTGACTGGCACGGAATGCTGCAAGCACACAGCGGTGGAGCGGCGGACTCCCGAAACCTCCCAGTGATAGCATTCGATGATAGAGATGAGGGCAATCGGCAGTTACATACAATAATGATTGACTGCGTGAAAGGAGGGCTTCAGTGGAAAGAAACCCGGTTTTGGCGTCCGCTCACTCCACGAAGGACGATAAGCGGTCACACAAGATCCCGTATTGCGCACTTTGTAGGTTTCACCACACAACAGATGGACGAAGGAGGGAGCTCAATTGATAAACATTCTCTCCTTCGAGGAAGGACCGAGCTCAGGCTTTGAGGGTATGCAGAATCGGAGCATTGAACATCTCAACGACTAACGATTTCCGTCAAAGTTGTAGGAGTTGGCCTTTGGTTCAACCAACGACGAAGAGGACAGCCCTTCGTTGTAAAAGGAAATTTTCACTCATTAAACATTGCTGCATTCCAGCATTAATATTAATTTTAATTTAAATTGGTTGATAAAAAAACTTAGACTGCTGTTAGAAGTAGAAAGTTCGCTTTAACGGTGATCGGGCAATCTTTACTCAACCTGAAACCCTCCATCGGATTCTTCCGCGATGAGCGATGTGTGGAGAATACGAGCGAAATTTTTTTAGAAGACCCGTCACGATGCCTATTCTCGCAGTCGCTAATAAGGGTCAATTATGTTCCCTGGTTCACTTAACTAGCAATAATTTTTCTAAAAGCAAATTTCCTGCTCATAATCCTGAAAAAAGTTACTTACTCGCGAAAATTAAATATTAAATAATTGCCCCGACAAAAAAATATATTTAAAACTACGGAATTAACGTGTAATTAATCAGCTCTGTAGAAGCATAACGTGTTGCTTAGCATCTTAATTTCCATGAAGATAAGGCAGTAGTACCACTCCAACCTCATTGTATATACAGCTGCTCCAAAAGAAACAGACGGAGGTGATACTGAATATTTCAGTGCATCGGTCCAGCTATTTCTAGAGCCAATGATATGGGAAGTGGATGAATTGGCATAGGAAGTGAATGACCACAAGGTGGCAAGAAGTAAGTAGCGTATTTAAAATTAAAATACGTAGCGACCTAGATGTTATATGGCGTCGGGCTTTCAACTTTGTCACACCCAACACGGTCATCTAAATCCAATTCAGCTGTGGTTTTTAAAGTGGGCAATGAAATTATTTCCAATTCTCTTTTTGATAAGAAAGGAAAGTTGGAATAAGGCCGCCGAAAGACATATGTCACTGAGTAGATTGCTATATGAATAAATTTCATGTCAATTAAAATGATTATTTAATCGTAAAGTGTTCCTTCACTCTCATAAATTAGAAATTCATAATCAGAAACATTGATGGGAAATTTATATGATTTTTTCGGGAGGTGGAGAAATATTTCTAAAATTCTATGATGGCGCCCAATTGAAATTGGATTCAATTCCCAAAGGCGTTAATAGGAAAGATGTACGAAATGTTTCAGGAACTGAAGAAACGTTTGCATAATTTGACGAAGGAGCTAGTGAAATTGGATGCAACGTTCCAAGTTTAATCTCCATATATACCAAAATGAAACGTGATTTTGCAACGCTGTTCACAAAATGAGGATTCAATTTTGCAGTCATCGCCAATTTAGCTGAATAAATGACTATAAGACAATAACCAATTAGCCTAAAGAGATTCATGGTTGTTGAATGGTAATGAAATAATATTCCTCCAGGTCACAAATAATCGTCTTTTACTTTCCGTTCGTTCACTTAGAGGCCCGTTCCCTAGTTAGATAACTTCTTCGCTTAACCCTTTACCACCTCTCAAATTCACCAGAAACTTCAACCAGAAGCATCCCTCGAACCTTGTATACGAGAAACCTGGAGTTACACTAACACCGTTCGATTACAATTTCTCAAAAGCTTATTAAGAAGTCAATTAGCCAGCAATTGATTCACAATGGTCGCTAAAGTACAACTGACATAATTGGAAACTAGAGATGAGTAAGATCATGACAGGACAATTCACGTCATTTTTCATATTTGTTCGGATTCATTATATTCTATCAATTTCTCAAACCCTCGCGAAGAGCAAAAAAATCAGGTCGGACGCGAAACTTTCGCCTGCCAATCCAGAAGTCGCGGGTTTGATTCCCGCCTAGGTAGGCTTTCCTTTTCCTAGGGCTAAGGTATTTGTAACAGTCTTTCATGTAACATCATTGCTATAAAGCCCTAGACAAATACCAAGAGTTCTATTTTCGGATGAATACTAAATAAAGAAATAAAATACATTTATAATCTACTCCGCAAGTCGTCGCAAGGATGTGTGGAAGGAAGTCAAACTTCACCTACTCCAATACTCCCGCTCATACATGGCACCCCACGATCGATCTGGAAGCAACGTGGAAAAGACGACAGAATATTATTCATGCTACATCGGTAAATTACTAATGTTACACTGTGAGTAATTCCACTGCCTACATTAGGAAGACAAATATATGTGTACACCACCATGCGGGTCCTTTTCAGGGATTTTAAGTTGATATTTTTTATTCCCATTTCCTCACCCCTTAAACACAAACATATACTCTATCTCTCTCTCTCCCTCTCATTCCTTACCCTTTCCACCTATTCCTGCATCCCCGGCATTTCAGCTACTGACGGACCACGGCCCATTTTTGTAAATGTAAAATATTGACTTAGTGATCAAGTTGACACAATGACGAATTTAAAATGTAGCTCAATTTAGGGAATATTTTTATGAATCATGGGGAATAAAATAAAGTCTTTGCCCAGAGCACGGTCCTGTCATACCAAAGGTCTAGTTTTGAGATACAATGAAGGAAATTACATCAAGGGGTACGCGGGACTTGTGGTATGCCAGTTCCGCGGGGAAACCGTCGCTGCGGTGCACTGTCAGTAAGGAGAGATATTGATTAAAACGTGGACTCATGGCGTCACCCGTCCAAAATAAACAAACGATGACGCAGAGTACCTTCCAACCCTCTCTCCCCACTCCATTACCTTGAATACACAAATAACTCTTCACTCTCAACAGCTCCTTCTAAAATGATGCCCATGCTACAGCTACTAGGCAAGGAAAAAACTAAAAATATATGGGAGGGTGCTTCTACAGCACCGACAAAAAACATTGAGAATTATATTTTGTACCGTTGAATATGTATACATATATATTCAACGGTACAATATATAATTCTCAATGTTAGATATATATGTGTGTGTGTGTGTTTTCCTATCCCCTTTCCTTATATATATATATATACATATTCAAACATGAAATTCCCGCCATACGGCGCACAAATATTCATTCATTCAAACAGAAATAGGTATAAGGAAAGGGGATAGGAAAACACATAATAGGCGAAGACAGGACATGTGGGGAAGGCGGTTTTTGAGCAGATCACGAAAGTAAAAATATTTCCCCATCCGGGATCCCGGATGGGGAAATATTTTTACTTTCGTGATCTGCTCAAAAACCGCCTTCCCCACATGTCCTGTCTTCGCCTATTATGTGTTTTCCTATCCCCTTTCCTTATACCTATTTCTGTTTGAATGAATGAATATATATATATAAGGAAATATTATATATATGAAACCATAAACACAGTAATCAACCCGAAGGTCGGTTTAGTAGGTGAGGGTAGAGCTCACCCATGTACCAAGCCCGACGGCGTGTGAATATTCACACATCAGGGTAGGGGGGCCAGTTCCTTTCCCTGTGCCGGCTATGGTTTCCCAGGAAGATCTGGTACCCGAAAAATCAACTAGCTTGGGTGGAGCTGCAGGTGCCCAGAGTGCCTTGCCCGGGAATCGAACCCGGGACAACGCTCAACCCACTGGACCACCGCGACCCATATATATATATATATATATATATATATATATATATATATATATATATATATATATATATATATATATATATATATATATATGACTCATGACTCCTTCTTTCTCTACCTGGAGAAATGTGGCAGCGCCACCGGAAATTCGGAATACGCGTGAGTTTCTTTTTGTGTGTTTTTGTTTTCGTTTGCTAATGTTTTCTTGATATACATTTCATATGTATGATTTCGTTGAAGTAACACGGAAGTGTTGAATAAAAAAACTTAAGCAGCAACAAACAATTTAAGAACACTCACACGTTATTTCTTAATAGTTTCGACGGAATTTAGCTCCGTCTTTCTCAGAAGAAACAGTACTACTACATGTTTATGTAACAGTACTAATACATACATATATATATATATATATATAAACACACATAATTATATGTTTGTGTGTGTCTGTGGATCGTGGTAGTCCAGGGGTAGAGCGTTGGTTGTAAATCTGTTCAATAAATTACTTAAAAAAATAATTGCAATACTTTCGGAACTCACCTTGCATCGATGTTTCTCACTATTAGTGACTCTATTACTGAATTACATCACGCGTACCTCTCCCATTTCTGAACCCGAACTGATTATCCCCTAAGCAATCACTTGCCCTGCTCTCCATCGCTTGTTGATGATCATGAGAACCACTTCAACTTCGTGAAAAAATAAACACATAATTATGCAGTCCTTTCGTATGGCTGCCTTTTCCGTTTTTGGAAAAGGAACTAATACCTATATAAGAATTCCTCTTTCACAAATGCTAAGAAGCAGTCCATGAAAAGTCTTCTTTCCTCCTGTTCGTAACCTTTAAGTTGTTCCACGCGAATGTTGTCCCTCCCCACAGCCTTAATTGATTTCAATTCCTCCAATGCCCTCTCTATCTTCACATCGGATAAGCCTCGACCTAGGTTATCCTTATCCACGTCATATTCTCTCATTACTGGCGTAATGACTTTATCATGCAGTTCTTCCATATCTTCTTACCATCTCTCTTGGATCTTCCCTGTTTCAGTTAATCATTTCCCTGCCTAACTTTGATTATTTCACGGATTTTTCCTTCTTACGTACCAAATACCGCATAATTTTTAAACTTTTTTAACGTTTTAATAAACATACAAAATTTTAATAAACATAATTTTTAAACGTTTTAATAAACTTTTATGTATTATTTCCTTATCTTCACATTGAGTCTTCCACCACGCCTCTTTCGTTCTATTTATTTCCCACCTCAGTTTATTATTTAACTCTCCATTCTGAGATCTACCGAGCTCTGTTTAAATAATTCAATTTTTCTCTCTAGCGGGTCGCGGTGGTCTAATGGGTAGAGCGTTGCTCTACTGACCGGAGGGTCCCGGGTTCGATTCCCGGGCAAGGCACTCTGGGCACCTGCAGCTCCACCCAAGCTAGTTGATTTTTCGGATTCTAGATCTTCCTGGGAAACCATAACCGGCACACGGAAAGGAACTGGCCTCCCTACCCTGATGTGTGAATATTCACACGCCGTCGGGCTTGGTACATGGGTGACCTTTACCATCACCTACTTAACCGACCTTCGGGTTGATTACTGTTTATGGTTTTTTTAATACCTTTTATACCTAATCATTCCGAATTTAATCCATGATTTCCTTGTTCTTTTTTCAGTTACATCTACATTTAGTTACCTCCCAAACCGCCGCAATGTCGTGTGGCGGGGGCTCGGATACCGCCAGTAACAATAGAGCGTTTACTACATGCAATGCCAATAAAAGCATGCTACTTCATACCCACACAGACGTTTATATCAATGGAAAAATTATTGTTACTTACACGCATGCAAATACACAAAAAGGCATTGAATATACGCAAACACATACACCCACGAATGCACTATGTATCTACGCAGCATTTAATTTGGTTCCCACTTGGAACATTTACTTGGGAATTTTTACGATTACCATTTGAAACTTACTCTTCCTATTTAATTTACTGTTCTAATAGTTTCGTTTGCAGCTTTTGATATCCCCTTTTTTATCTGCTTCCATTTTTCCTTTATAGCACCCAGCTCCCTGTCCTCATTCATACTTTTCTCTGGCCTGCTGATACTTCTTTCTTGTAGTTGCTTTTGATTATT
The DNA here is from genome assembly GCA_037158775.1 of Hetaerina titia. Lineage (NCBI taxonomy): Eukaryota > Metazoa > Arthropoda > Insecta > Odonata > Calopterygidae > Hetaerina > Hetaerina titia. Next base: position 32,462,792 of record CM073779.1, read on the forward strand.
CTACAATCCATTTCCTAAACCACCCCTGTTTTATCCTTTTGAATCAGGCGTTTGATTTTACCATTATTAAATTATGATTCAAATTGGTATCTGGTCCCGGGACACTGCGAATTAATCCCCCTATTCCTAAATCTGTGCCCAAACATAACTGATATCTTTCTGAATCCCCGGACCTATTGAATGCAAATGTACGCTTTTTGTGGTGTCTAAACTAATTTTTCGTCGCGATTAAACCCTGTCTACTGCAACATTCTATTGCTTTCCCCTTGCGGTCAGTGCTTGATCCAAAACTTTAGGCCCCCACATCCAAACCATATTTTCCTTCGCACACAGTCGCGCTCCAATGCATTATCAATATCAAATGTTTCCTTCCCGGAGTACCCCAATTGTGTCATCTAACTGATCGTTCAGCCTGTCGTTACTTATTCCTATTCCAATACAAATTGGTCGTCTGGATCATGGGTATAAAATTCAAGAAATAAACGCCAGAACTAGTAGACTCAGGGTATCCTCCTCCCACGGACAACACCGGATAATAATTGTAGGGTTAGAGCTAACACGATCGCCACTTTCCACGTCTAGGGAATAAATAGTTTTATTTGCATGCATGCATATTACACTGCCCTCGTGTATGATGGTGGCAAATCCTTTCCAGCATGACCTAGTAGGACTGAAATTTATCCAACGCAGTGAATTTTAAAACGTTCTCTAGGCGTCTTTCGTTGTACTTGCAAGTTCCTCCCTTTAACTCTAAGTCTCAATCGGGAGCGATACCTCACGTAGCCCACTGCCAACAGCAGGGCTGCACATTTTCTACCTGTGGTGTCACGGGTGAGGGCCTTAGGTGCCACGGCCGTAGGTTCATCTCCATCCACATAAATACCCCACAATCCACCAAACAGGTGTGCATCAGGGGAATAAAAAGAAAGGTTAATAGAACTTTCCCCTTATTGCTTTATAGTTTTTCATAACCTGTCATGGTATGGTGGCGGACTATCTTATTAATGATTATGGTTTATCTTTGTTATTATTTTTTATTTGTCCTATTTCATATGCCCGAGAAATTTAGCATCATGTAAAATTAAATTTTTTTTTAAGCTTTCCGCTAGCATGCATGCATACATGTATGTACAGTACAATAAGCCTTTTTTCAGGGATTTCAAGTGGATGTTTTTTCCATTTCCCTCACCCTTTGAACGTCCTTCCACTCCCTTATCCCATGCCCTTTCCCCCAAGTGCTTGTCCTCTCTGTCATACACCTTTTTAGTGGGGCGTGGGATATTTGTGTAGATGTACGTTGAGAAAACTGCAAACTTTCTTTCCTCAAATTATATTTGTTGACAGTGTTAATCCGTTGTATTATTAATAGAGAACATAGAACCACCTTGAAGAACGGTCTGTGAAACAATTCATGAAATCTTTCAAATATTTTCATGATAAAAAAAATAAATTGCATGAATTAAATAAATTACATTGTACCAAAAAAATACAATTACGATGAGGATAAATCCAGTTTATTAAAACTAATATTACAGAGATACAATTTAAAATAAATTTAAAATACAAAGTAATAGATACCTCAGACTTAGGATTACGGTTGAAAAAAAAAGATTTAAGGTAAAGAAATATTCCACTAACTGTAAAATTGTTTAACATATAATGCATGTTGTTTCCCCTAATTATGGCGGCTCGACTTGGTCGAAGCAAGAACATTCAATGTTTTTCACTCGCACGGAGAAATATCGGAAAAAAGATTTCTTCAAACTTTCAAAGGATAACTTTCAGAGCATTAAATAAAAGTAAAAAGAGAGACATTACTTGATATGCTTTGCATTATTTTATTGAAGAGAAAAATATTGATAAACACGGAACACTAACTCACGCGAGAACCAACACGCGAACCGTTCTTGGACACGAACGTCCTCGCCCGATGTAATACTTAAATATCTAGGATACAGAAAAATTGATACTTTCTATAGCCTTAAGGAAATAAAGAGACAACCTAAAAAACATTTAGCGCCCTAATGGCATTTCCATCATATTTCATGGCGCTTGAACCTGGGCCTTTGAGCAAAAAAATGTCGAATCTCAATATTCTTTTTTTAACTTTGCGGGTACTGGAGAATTTGAAAAATTTCCTGATGTATATTAATCAAACTCAACTTTTACGTTCCATGGGGAAGAAATCTGATGTGTGAGAGAATTCATTACGTTCTTCATTGTCTTTATTCATTCAGTTCAAAGCAGCTCCTGCCGTCGAAGTATTCGCTTAACAAGTCAAGGATGCAAAATAAAATAAAAATATTACCTCGATGCAATTTCGATGTCCCCCATTAATTGAATACCAAATGTAAATATATTTACTAAAAGGAAATCTATGGATTTTGTTTGAAGAAAGAAGAAAGACCATTACATTTCTCTCATCGTGTCCGTGAACCGCTCCGGGGTTCATTATACCGCCCAGGCACCGCAGTTTGTAGCGCGTAGGGTACACGAACATGTTTCGAGTGTTTAGCATAGTAGGTAGAGTACTGCTCATACATTAGGGAAAATAAAGTAAGATCCAGCACGTGCTGACACTTCATATCAGATTTGGACTCCCAAAAATAATAAAATAAATGAAAACAAGCGATAAGAACACACATAACTCAAGGAGAAATAATAAAATCTCGAAAAACGGTCAAGAGGTTATCTCGTTAATGGCATTTAACAACTGTAGTTAAAAAATTAGGTAACTGAAGTATAACACCTCATTTAGAGTGAACATACTGATAACATTACTGATATCATAATAATTGAAATCTGTTTTTCGGAAGTTAGCGCGAACTACAAAATATTTCCGAAATACATCACCTACCAGATGAAAATATATTCCTTATCTTTCAGCAACAAATATGCCTGAACCGGTTTTGAATTTAGTTAAAGTAGAGGGGATTGGTGATAAAAAAGCTGTATATTCTAATCTCTCCTCCGGTATAGCAAACAATTCAATCCGCAAAAGAAACATTTACTATTTCAACATGGCTGATTTTAATATCTGAAGAAGCGAGCCAACTGACCGATTTCCATAATTCAAACAATTAAGCCATTAATGCGATATTGAAGCAATATCGCTTCCTTGGAGTCAACATTTCAGCAATGGAAAAGTTAATGCATAGAAAATTAAAAAGAGCAAACAAAGAACCTCGATGCTATAATTCTGAAGTGCGGAAATGGTAAAAGCGCCAGAGGGTATACCACGAAAAAATGAAAAATGCCGGTATAGATTTTCCTAAATGTGACCATTATACGTTATCAGAGAAATACCAAAAGTCTAAGTGCATGGCAAAAGTACCCTTTTGGCTGATTTCAAGAGTAAAATTTTAGTAGACTAGTTGGACAAATCATTTTTCAATATTTCAAATCTTCCTGGTCGAATGTGAGAGAAGTTCAAGGAAATACGATCGCATGTCGTTATGCTCTCTAATGACGCTCACGATGCAACCCATGGAGGTGGATGTAGCTTCGGGCGTCCCCCAAGGAAGTGTAATAGGGCCGCTTCTATTCTTAATATGCATTAATGTTGTTACTACGTTAGTAGTAACCTCAGATTATTTGCAGGCGAACTAGAACACCCAGGGAAATAAGGGGCCCATCAGATTGCGAGATACTCTCGAGAGACTTAAACTTAATATCGGATTGGTGGGATCGAATCAGTCAGGACAAGATTATACGCTGCGTAGACGTATAGTAGCTATAATCGTAGGTGCATGTTCATGCGTACGTTAGTTGATAGTGTATATATTGCATTCGTGTAAATTAGAAAGATTTTCGCATGAATATATACGTCTCTTTGGGTGTAGAATTGCATGAATTTGTTACTTTTGCGTGTAGTTTCTCATATACGGGTGGTGACCTAACAAGTCCCGCCACTCGCCATTACGGCGGCTTGCGGGGTATTATGTACTCGTATTAGTAGGCTAAAAGACTGGAAAGGGCGAAAAGTTGTACCCAGCTAAGAAAAAGCAAACTTACTTAATTTCTTCTTCAAAATTGTATTCAATCCAAGTCAGGAAAAACTAACGTAATATTACCTCGTCAATACCCGAATGCGATGAATGAAATTAATATACCGTGTAGTGAAATACTGCGTCAGTTGGAATCACCCAAACCCAACAAGTCGCCCGGTCCCGAAGTCTGTATTTAAGAGTGGCGATAGGGAAGACCCAGTGATTGCAGACCAATATTCCCGACATAATTTCATGTAAGGTTCTAGAACGCATACTTCACATCTATAATTGACATATCGACAGTCAGGATTTATGATAAGGAAACAGTATGGATTCCGAAAGGGTAGATCTTGTGAAACACAACTAGCTCTTTTCGTCCACGATGTTCTGATGCTTGGCGAAAATAACACTCAAGTTGATGCAATACTTTTTTTATTTTAAAAGGGCTTTCGACAAGGTGCCCCATGAGATGCTAATTACAAAGTTAGAAATCTTTGGCATAGGCCATAAAGTTATATGCTGGCTCAAAGAATTCTTAAATAGTCGGACACAGCGGGTCGTTGTTGATAGGCCGGTTTGTAATACATTTGAGGTAACATCGGGTATCCCACGGAGAAGCGTTATTGGTCCGCTTTTATTCACATTATATGTCAATGACTTGGAAAGTACAGAAAAAAGTAAGTATTCGCTCGTTTGCTGATGACGAAGTAGTGTATCGGGATATTGGCAGCTAGTCCGATCTGTGTTGGCCATTGACCCTGAGGCTTTTCAGAAATGGTACGAGGTATTTCATGGGATGGTAATGGCATTTAGAGTCAAATATTTAAAAAATTTTGTTGTGAACTAAAGAATAAGATTGTCTAATGACCTAAATGCGATCCAAAAGTGGTGCGAGACATGGGAGCTAGAATAAATTTTGAAGAGATGCGTTTCGATGAATTTTTGGGGGAAGATTATTTCACCAGCAAAAATGTACAAAATAGAGGAAACCAGTATAACAAGGGCATGATCGGTTAAATATTGGAGTATTACGATAACTGAGGACATGTTATGGGGAAACATTCGCGAAATTTACAGAATAGCAAATAAAAAGTTAGAATTCATAAAAAGGATACTAAGGTGATGTAGCTTTGTTATTTTACATTAGTTGACTCTCACCTAGAGTACACTGCAGGTGTATAGGATCCACACGAAGTATGCTTGGTTTTGGCACAAGATTGTGTGCAACGTAGAGCAGCTAGGTTTGCGAAAAGTTGTAATGAACAAAGCAGCAGTGTCACGACACTATTGGAAGAATTACGATGGGAGCCAATATTTGATCCAAGGTTGAAATACTAGTTAAATTTACTGTGTAAATTTGAGGTAGGTCATACTTAACCGAGGGAGTTAAGGACGTATTACAGGCCCCGATTTACAATTGTAGGTCAGATAACGTGCATCAGATCAGGGAGATAGTGGAATGGAAAGATTTAAAATTTAATTTTTCCCTTGTACAATTAGAGATCAAAATAGGCGGAGGATCAAAATATGATCGGAGGTGCGAAGGGGATATTTAATATTGCTAGAGTATTTGCTACGTCGATATCTTGAATTCATCTTAAATAGACCCATTTTTATAAAACCATTTATTTATGCTCCATTTTTATAACATTCTTCCAATAAGATTTGAATATTACCCTGTTAATGAATACTTACGCAAGTAAGTAGCTGCTTTCGAGGCGACTAACTTTGTTCGAGTGCATGATCGAATTAATATCTGTGTACAGATTTAATGATTGTGCCTGCGTGGCTGGAGACCGAATGACCCCACTACACGCCCTTTACGGCGGTTTGCGGGGTTTTATGCAGATGATTCCCCCCCTTAAGTTGTTGTCGCGAATACTCCACGGGGAAAACAAATACTTGAATCTATCCGCAGAGCAGTCTCTCTCTAATATTTTGTGATAATTGGCTGTTCTGCTTATTTTAGTCGGCATTGAGTGCTGAGTTATATGTATTATCTCTGTCGGATGCAAAACCATTGGTACAGGTATCTCTGTTATCTTTGTTTGTGGAAGTATTGGTATTGAAGTAGCATGACTGATGACCTAACACCACCTGCCACACGTGCTTGCGCCGGCTTTCGGGGTAGTATATACGTAGATGTAGATCTGAGGTATCCATTATTCAAGGGAACTTAAAGATGCAGTAGGAACACCGGATAACAATGAATATCCTGGCCGCGAAGCGAAGGTGTTGTTCCTTCAAAAAACCGAAATAGTTATTCAGCATTTCCATCAGAAAACAGGAAAAACGGATGTCGAATCTCAGTCGCGGCTACTTGAGAATTCTTCATCAGTCTGGAATCAAGGAAATGTCACGGTTCTTCGGCGATGCATTGCACGAGGAATTCTCCCCACGTGGCCAGTTGATGGCGTCCTCTACGCCCAGCGCCCCCACCCTTCCGTCGTTGTTCTCTTGGTCTGATAATAGGATGGGGAAGGAAGAGGTTAAACGAATTGTCGAGTCTAGGATAGAGGAAAAGAATGGCTGCGCTTGAGGTTACACCTGCTGTGATTATCTGCGCAACGAAATGCGATTGCGTTGCCTCGTTAAGGCGTCACCCAATGCGACATTGAGAGCTGCAGTGGATTGAAATGTGATGTGCGATGGGAATGAGAGTCGCAACGAAATGATGCGCCATTCGTTGCGCCACATGCATATACAAAGCGAATTCGGTGCCAAAACTAGAGTAAATAATCCACCTTACGCTTGGCTTTACTTGCGTAACTCATACTAAAAGCCAAGGGCGTGTGTGGAATTCACACAATCCAGGTAAATCCTGAGTACTATATATCCTTTCTTCTTCGGGGGGGTTTCTTCCCCTGTTACTCGCGTTGTTGCCCAGGAAAATCCCGAAAAACAGCGGTTAATACGAGTGACGGTCTCTGTTTATCTGAAATCTAACGTCTTATCTTTGACAAGATTTTTTTGTTCTCTGTGTTTGTAGACTGACGCCACATCGGCTAACATTTTCTGTTGTTCTGCGGCTCCACTCATTTGGAGTGGAACCATCAAATGGGTGCAGACGAAAAGTTCTTAAATTTCCTGAAATTTACATAGAATTAGAATTCCTTGGCACAATAAAAAATCAATTTTTGTTTCTCGTCATTTTGAACTCCGCAAGGGCGAAATTTTGCAATGCGTTCACGCTATATTTGGGCGTTTTCAGAGATTATTTGCTGATGCATAAATTCCCTTAAACCTTCCATGCTTTGATATTGGTCCGAATTCAGATAAACAAATTTAATCTCTGATCCACTGACAGCCTCATTTTTTTCGTACGACAATTACACCACAACGCTCTAGTTGAGATAAAATGCGTTCTTGCTCCAAGCTGCGAATTATAGCACATGAAGGAATGAACCACGCCACGCACCGAGGATCCAAAGAAATTCTGCGTTCTTTCGAGAAGCTGAATTCGGAAGTGAACCAGGACGGGGAACAGTTTAAAGTCTCAGTATATTCAAACATCTGTTAAATCGGTCCGCGAGGTTGACTGTGGGAGTATAATTTGGAGACGAATAAAAGGGTTAAATTGTAGATTATGAAATGTTTGTAAAGATATTGGAATAGATTTTATTGCTTTACGGTCTGTTCTTTTACCATATCGGGAGCCTCGATCGTTTGGGAGTACATTTTACAAATCTACATCGACGTACGTGTAATACTTCGCAAGCCACCAGCAAGGTGTGTGACAGTGTGTTTATCCACATCAGGTATGCACAATACACGAACAGACAAGGTCACGCACATGCATGAGAGACATTACAGAAGACACTTCCGGCATGCAAATTAACCTGCAACCTCTTATTGGAATCAAAAGGGAATGCTCATGAAACCACCCTCATTTCTGCTAAAGCCATGCGAAAGAGCAATACTCGTATGTTCATTACATTTATTTAATTATTAAATTTCTTTTTAAATATAGCCTCGACTGCTTTAAATATATGCGCGCGTACTTATACATACATATGAATACCAACATGCATATATACGCGTAATGGTGGAACTCTTTATTCACTGGTTAATGTCAGTAACAGCTGTACCTATCCCTAATTCTGTCTAGAAAAAACGACATATTTAACCTGTCCTACGTTGTGTAAGAACACGAAGCAGTGACTCACGTGACTCTTTGTCCTTACCTCCTGCTATAAAACTCTAGCTTTCCAGTCTATGGATGGAAGATTGGAACCCTCTCCGATGACAACTCTCCTGTTGTGTAAATAGATATCCTAGCTAGCGACCTCTCATTCTAGTTCTAATATTGATGTATCTCCGAAATCGGGAGGTCTGCAGTAGGCAAAAATGTAGATTCTTCTTGATTGAGGGCTTTTTATGGAGCAACAAACGCTTTCTATGTTACTATTAGAGGACTCACTTCTGCTTTTTTTAATATTTATAACAGCTAGTAAAGCTGCTCCCCAATCTTAAATTCTCTATCCCTTCGGTAAATTTTAAAGCCTTTTGGAAAAATCTCCTAGCCTGTGATGTCTTGCAGTCTCGCTCTCGGCTCCTATACCATAATTACAGGTATATCGGTTCCGGTACTTCTTATCATATTGTAAAATTAGACTCTTTTTTTTTAATTCGGCAGTTGATTACTACTACGGATATAACTTCATACAATTGATACTAATTTCCCTTTCCGATGATATTTACTCTAGGAATTATTTGCGCCTGCTCTTTCCCGGGTGCTAATTCTAACCATGCATTGTCATACGCTTAACTTTCCCTTTCGTGGGATGAGAACTAGCGCTGATCCAAGAAAATCTTTCATCCTTATTACTAACTCATAAATGGTACGTCATAAAATCTCTTCTGTTCAATTTTTCCTTAAACATTAATCAGTTCCGAAGGGATATTATCTAATCCCACGGCCTTAGAAGATTTCAATTCTCTTAATGCTCAACACAACTCGCAATCATGCATGTCTGTTTGTGCCTAAGCTTCTCCTATCTGCGTCAATTATCTTCCTATGTATTATCTTATTGGCCTTATAGACCTCTACGCATAATTTTCCTCTCCTGAATCTTTTGTAGCTCGATTAATAATTTCCTGACGTATGTCCATAAATGTTTGAACGGTTTTTCACCTCTTACTTTCCGATTGTTCTCTCATTTTTCCAAACTGCGCAGCCATTTCCCACTTCCTTAGTAAATTCTCTATATCTTCGCACCACATCTTAGACCAGGCATCTTTCGCTCCAATTTTTCTCGCCTCACTTTCTTATTTATCTCTTCGTGCGTCTTTCTCGCTGATTCTGTATTCATATTTTCCGTTTCCGTCTCTCATCTATTTTATTAATCTTCTCGTTAGTAATCCATAAGGTCTTTGTCCTTTTCTCTTTATATGTTCCGGTTGTTTCGCTTGCGGCTTTAAAATCCCTTTTTTGAAAAGTTCCCGCTTCTCTTATTTTGTACTGGTCACCCATTACCACTAAAATTTCTTTTCTGTCCCGTAGTTCTCCTTTCTTTTTGTTCCATTCAAATTTTCTGTACTCCATTTCCTCACCCATCTTCCCTGTTTTATCCTCTTAAATCTAACGTCACACTTTATTTGTTCTAAATAACGATCTGAATCAGCATCCGTTCTCTGGAAACTGTGCGAATCTAGTACACTGTTCCTTTTTGGAAGGCGTTTTCCTGGCCTGGAGAAAAGCTAACGGCACACATGTCTTTAAAAAGAGGAATTAGCAAGAGTCAACTAATTTCTGGACACATTCTTTACATTCACCCTCTTCTGTAAGCCCCTAGATGTCATCGTATTCGGTACTTCTTAACATACGGTAAAATTAGGCTAGTTTGTTTTCCAAACTTCGGCAGTTGACTACCACTACGGAGATAGACTTATCCTTGTACAATTCATTGTAATTTTCCTTCCCGATGCTACTTACTCTATGAATTATTTTTACCTCCTCATTCCCGTTTGATATGTCTAGTCTTTCATTGCATATTCCGTGATTCTTCCCGCAATTATTGGGTGAAGAACCCGTGTTATGCTTGTCAAGTGAATTCTCACTAGTTGACCTACTCTCTAACCAACCAAATGTGCTAAACTTTTCCCATATGTGAATGAGAGTTTGAGTCCGGTACTGTTAGGAAGAGGAGAAAGAGTGTTGTCCATTATCGCCTTCACCGCTTAATGTACACATATGTGGAAGAAATGGTAAAAGAGAGATTGGAAGAACTGAAGATCAGAATGAAAGACGATGGGGAAGTCATAACATCAGTTAGGTATGCTGATGAACAGGCTTTAGTTTAACAGTCGGTGAGTGGTTGCAAACAATCCTGAGTTCATTGGAAACTAGTGAGATAGATATTGAACGAAAATAAATGTAAAAAACCTAGACTATCTAGTTTTCCAGAAAGATAAAGACTAAGTTAAACGTACTATATGTTCCTGAATTCTACTCGCTACCTCCTGCCATACCTCATTCGTACAGTGTACTCCCGATCGATGTGGAGTCTACCAACACGATGCAAGGACAGATAGTTAAAGAGAGGTGTTATTTCATTTTAATTGGCCACGTTTGGAATACACCGCAAGTAATTGGAATCCTTAAGAGAAAGCGTTGATGGAAGAATAAGATAAAGCTCAGAGAAAATATGTCAGGTACGTCTAAAATTGTTAGTTAAAGACGAGTGCGGCATGTCATTTAGAGGAATTAGGCTGGGAGCCCCTTGGAATGCGAAGAGAACAATCAAGACTTTTCGGAATGTTCTGAACATACGAGATTAACTGTGACACAAAGGGAATTATTATGGCCCCCACACTATTTACGTAGGTTAGACCACAAAGATAAGATAAGGGAAATAGACTCCAGTGCAGGTAGATACCAATATTCATTCTTTCCTCGGGAAATCAGAAATCATAATATTAAGAAATCCAAAAGATAATAGAAATAGTAAAGACATCCTTTTGCAAGCGAGTACAAGATGTAACGCAGCGTAGACATCTGGTTCAATCGTAGGTGCATGTGCTTGTGTACAGGGTTCGTCCGGAAAATTAGTGTACTGAGCTCAGGAAAAAAAATGTATTACACTTTTACATATCTTAAGCTAATATTCCTCAAAATAGGATCCTTGTGAGTCGATACACTTGTTCCAGCGGCGTTCCCGTTCCTGGAACGCTCCCGCGAAGGCATCATCGGGAACCTCTCGAAGACACGTCGTCACGGCCTCTTTGACGGCGTCCAAAGTCCCGTATCGCGTTCCTTTCAAACTCCTCTTTACCTTTGGGAACAAAAAGAAGTCCGGTGGTGCCAAGTCCGGGCTGTAGGGCGGGTGCGGCAGCGTTGCCACGCCGTGCTTGGCCAAGAAGTCCCACACGACAAGCGCGGTGTGAGACGGCGCATTGACGTGATGCAGCCGCCAGATGTTTTTGATCGCTGGCCGGACGCGGGCGACTCGTTTTCCAAGCCTGTCGAGCACTTGGACGTAAAATGCAGCATTTACAGTTTGTCGTTCAGGTACAAATTCGTAGTGGACGACTCCGTTTTTGTCAAAAAAGACTTATTTGTCAAGACACTTATTTTCCGGACGAACCCTGTATGTAAGTAGCTAGCATATCCATTTGCGTGCGATCAAATTAAAATATGTTTTGCGTGAATATATACGTCTGCGTAGGTGTGCATTAACATGTTGTTTTGTAGGTATTGCATTTAGGACACTAATAGGGGGTGGTGTCCCAGTAGTCCTTGCGGCGGTTTGCGGGGTATTATGTGAATGTAGATGACCACCCCCTGCCGCAAGGCCTTACGACGGTTTACGGAGCACCGCATCATCATTGGAAAGAGAAAACTTCATAAATGCATAAAACAATTAGTATGATTTAGTAAAAGAAAAATGTTATCTAATATGTAAAAACATGTATTTCCTTTGATAGACGATGAATCTAAACCCAGCTGTAGAAGTATTTCTGTGACGCTTTTCTTTTTTGCGAAATCATTTTTAGCGAACGGGGACCTGCGTTGAACCTTCTCAATTTCCCGAATAAGGCCTTTTTCCGTCGGATCCCATGCACTACATTCATACGTATTCTAAATGGGACCTCACGAGAGCAGGGTAGCAACGTTCCTTCACCTTAGATCCACTCCTACCAGCAATGCGTCTAATGAGTCCTAATTTTTATTTGCTTGCCCGTAGAATTTACGCATGTAGGAACCCCATGATAAAGTCGTCAGCTACAGTCGTACATTTACTTATCATTGGTGTTCAAGTGAGAAATTAAAGAAAGTGAATTCTTGCTCTGAAATACATTCATGACTCTGCTAAGCATCCTCTCAAAGCGAACTCACGAGGAACAGGACTGCAAGATGGGTCTTTTTACCAAATTAAACTTCAGTGAAATTAAGATCCGTAAGGTTCTCAGAACAAAAATATTTATCGGATTCGATTGGTGGTCGTCAATTGTAAATGGGAAACACGGCAGCAATGTGTGCCGGCAGGCAGGGAGTTTCCTCTCCCCTCACAATAAAGTAAAATGTTTATGACGTCTTATGGCATCTCGGAGCAGACTTTGCGGGGTTGCTGTTTTCGCAGGTTTGCTCACGTGGGTGCTGCGTGCCCTTTGGCGAAAGAAGTCAAGAGGTCAGGAGCTTTGACTGTTGTGTGGTGGTAACAGGTCACGGCCCTTTATCTCTTGCCCCACTCCTAATAAAAAATTCTGCGATGTCGAGTGTCAAGAGTCATTGCGTCTTGAGTCAGATGCGACTGGGGGATCGCTTTGTTCTGTATTGTTACTTCTGCTGCCTTCTAGCTAAATCTGTTTTGAAAATCTTGAACTTTTCGCCTTTCCCATCCCCCTTACCCTCTCCCGTCAACTTCACGAGCGGAAGTTCCAGGCTGGTGGTACGGACGTGTTTTTCCAAGGTCGCCATCGGAACAATGCATCTCGTCGCGTCAAAAGAACTCCAGAAAAGAATCAGGATCCTACTACTACCACAGTCGAGCCGAACAGTGGTTTGACGATGGAAGAGACAAGAACTAAATTTATACTTAACCCTGTGCGGTGAAATTCGCGCGTTCAAGCTAAGGGAGTTTATTTTGCTGTGTCACCAGCGGGTTCTAGGAGGATCTGATAGATATTCGGAAAATTACACAGGTTAGGTTAAGCTGGAGATGTCCAAAGAAATTATTACCCGCGTTTTAAATTAGACTCTCCGGTCAGCCGATGAGCTGGGCTATCTTTATAGGAAATCTAATCCCAGGGCTTGAGTAATGGCTCAAATACAAGCTTAATTGAATGAAACCTATATATATATTACTGAAAATTTGTTGAGTGTGTACTTCCGTCAGGTTTAGTGATGATCTGGGCTGACTTTCGTTTTTAGTAAAATTATGAATGGTATAAATCAGTAGATATACTATATTTGATGAGAGTTTGCCTACTAATGCAGGCTCTTGATGGTGGCAGAGAACGGCCACAGCTACGCTCCATAGCTTCTCCTAACATGGCAAAGACAAACTTTCACTCTAAATACGCAATTTTTCGTCTCCACGTTCTCCTTGCCTCACTTTATTTCGTCTAACATGGCAATCCTTTTCCTCCATCAACATCTCTAAACCAGAATCTTCCCTCGATCGCAGTCTTAGACCAACCAACATCTCTCCAAATTTCCATCCCTATTGCTCATCTACATCAACATGGTACCCTGCAAGTCGCCGTAAGGGCGTATGGCAGGGGTTTTTGGTTATAGTCAGTCATGGAGGCACAATCATTTCACCACTGTATATAGCAGTCCGATCATGCATTCAAACAAAGTTATTCACACGAAAGAAGCCACTCGCATGCAAGAATATTCGATAACAGGATTATTCAATAAAAGGATTTTTTCAAATCATGCGGGAAAAATGTTTCAAAATCGGTCTACTTCAAATACATGCGGGATATCGACAACGTATGTACACTACCAATACTAACTATCCCCTTCGCGCCTGATATCATATCTACTATGATCTCTAATCATAAGTGGAAAAAATTAAATTTTAAATCTACTGTCCGCTATCTATCCACTGACTCTCCATGACTGCAGCCTGTATTTCAACCTACGGTTAACTAGTGGCTCCCATTCTAGTTCTTCCGATATTGTCGTAACTGCTTTGTTGTTATAACAACTCTTCATAACCCTAGCTGCTCTACGTTGCATTCGATCTAGTTCCACAACCATACGGCTCTTTTACTTTCTCAATTCATTTTCCAAGCATCCTGCTCATGAACCCTAACTTTTTATTTGCTATTTCGCAAATTTCGGGAATGTGTTTTCCTCAGGGCATGCCCTTATTTATTCTAACACCCAAATATGTAACCGATTCTACGTTTGGTATGCTGATTTCCCGTATGTTGTGTTTTCGGATGAAATACTCTTCCACCTAAAACGTATTCAAACACATTTCTTCAAATTTAATTCTAGCTTCCATGTCTCGAACCACTTTTGAATCACATTTAGGTCATTAGATAATGATTCCCTATCTTCCTGATTGTTTACGTCCCTATTGATCACTGTATCGTCAGCAAAGAGACGAAGTTTACTGGAAACCTGAAAACTGATATACTTAATGAAGTAGTAACGAGCAAAGAAACAAGAGCGGAACGTTTTATTATACCGATACCACTTCCTTGCGGGAAACCTGATGAGAAGCTAATTGGGTCGGGTGATACGCTGTCTATTACCACCCTTTGTTCATGACTTGCTGTTGTTCCTGCTATCTAATAATTTCTCCCGGTAACCCAATCCCTTCTGTGCAAATAAGCTACAGGAATTATCTGAAACACCTTTTATCCAATTTTCCCTTCGACACAAATAAAATGAACGTTGCCCCATGTGATAAAACTGCCATGGATGTGGTGGGAAGGGTGGGGTCGCAGGTTTTCGCGGCTTTATTGAAGCCGGAACTCCCTCTCACCACTCTGAGGACCATCCCACCTTTTGATCCTTTAAGATGCATCCAGAATCATGATCCTAAATCCCTTATTCAGAGAAACCCCCATTTGAAGGATGTCCAAACTCGTTAGGTAGCAAGGGAGCGCGAAAAAGAAACCTTTAATGTGATTTTAAGATTTTTTATTTACATTGAAACCCCATTAATATAAGTGCAGGGAGTGCGGGTTACTGGCTATAGCAGCCATGGCGGCGGAATATAATGTTTGCAAGACATAATAATATATTTTATTTCTTTGAGAGGGTACCCTCATTTGACGAATATGGTTTTTAACTGATTTCTGTTACATCTCATAGAGCGATTTCTGCAAGCAAGCCTATGCATAATGCACCCAGTACCTTGCACCACAAAAAACAAGAAACTAAAACACAGAGCTAGAACACAGAAATACGCATAAATATCAACTTCTCTAGATTCGAAAAATCTCCAAAAATAATGAAAACTATTCATTCTCTCCCTGACCCTCAAAGAGTGCGGACGTGTTTCGAGCTCGCTCCCGAAAACTGGTTTGGCTCTACGTGAACCTACCTGCCTGTCTGGTGCTTTCTTTAACTGAAGAAACTTCATGCTTCATTGGGTCGTCGTAATGTGTGTTGTAGGGCTAATTTAAACTGGGGAAGCAGTCTTCTTAGTCTTAAGCTATTTTTAGTTGATTTTTGTGTTATTTGCCCTTAATTCTCCGTTGTGTGGTGGTAACAGGTAGTCTTGTAGCCTATAGTTTGTGTCCCGCTGCTTGGTTTGGTACTCGGTAATTTCTCGGTACTCGGCTTCACTCAGGCCCCCACTTGACTGCTCGAGAAGGCTGGCGAATGCGCAGCTCTTCGGGCCCGTATCGCCGAATTGGAGAGAATCGCGCGGGAGTTTGTCTAAGATTGATGACGGGGTGACTACCCCTAAGGGAGGTGGTGATTTGGGTGGGAATCCGAAAATTCCCCGCAATAAGTGTACTGCACGAGCTCGCCTGACTGCAGAAAGCGTCTGAGTGATCAAGGACCTACCCTGGGCTTCCTGTTCCAAGGAAGGTGTCGTCTGTCTGTCGGGCCTCTTCGTAGGTCTGATGACTGGAGGGTTGTCTCTTGGGGAAAGAGGACTAAGGTTACCCTGCGGCGTGGATTGACAAATGTCGTCACGTCACCAATAGGTTCCAGTTACTGTCGGACGATAGAACCGAGGATCCCGCAGTTCCCAACCCCACCCCAAGGGCATCGCCGAAGTTTAACCACCAGTGTGAGGGAAGGGAGGGAATCGTAGTATAAGGTAGCTCATACGACCGGTGATTATGCCCCCGTTGCGACATAGGGCCCAACGAGAGGGAGATGCTGGATTCTTGTCGTCCTGGTGTATACTAGGCGGCGGATTCCTCAGGCGACGCAGGCGGTGAAGGCGGCGGTCAGGGATACTGGATGCTTCAAGCTGCGCATTGCAGCTCATGTGGGGACTAACGACGCCTCAGAATGTGGATCTGAAGAGATAATGCGGTCCTTTAAGAAGCAGCACTAAGAGGTGAAGTGGGTCGAAGCAGAGTTGAAGGTGCCAATAAATTTACGATTTGTACCATCGTGCCGTGTATTGACCATGGCAGGTGTGTTTTGAGACTTATAGAGGGTCTTAATTAAAGACTAGAAGGATTTTGTCAAGTACTCGTAAATGGACCACATTTCGTGGATCTGAAGCCCATCGTCTTATTGTGCCTGGTACCCCTCAATCGTTCCGGGGTTCACTATATCTCCAAGGCATCGCAATTGGTAGTGCTTACGAGACATGAACACGTTCCGAGGTTTTAGCATAGTTGTTAGGTAAAAGTGTAAGTCAACTGGTGGGAATTTACTTAACAAGCATTACACAGCTCCTTCACTTAATAATTGTGACAAGAATCACGGAAATGAAATATAAGACAGTGTAAACGGGAATGAGCAGGCTAAAATAAGTCCTAGAGTAAGTATCATCGGAAAGGGAAATAACTATACATTGTATGAAGCTCTATCCGTAGTAGTAATCAACTGCCGAATTTAAAAATGCACAATATACTTTATCTATTTTAAACAAATTTACCCGAATACGTCCTAAATATAGGAACAATTGGTAGGACTTAGTGACCACATAATAGTACTAGTTAAAATTAATTTGATCACTAAGAAAATAAGAAACTCAATAGAAAGCCTTGCTCACTGGACCGAGCCGATTACGTAGGATTGAGGCGTAAGCTGCAGCAGTCTTATGGTACATTTAAGGAAAGTATTAGCAACAGAGACAGTGAGAATTTGTGGAGTTCTCTTCTCGACGTCGCACGGCAAGAGCACGCAATAGAAAAACACATACCTTTTCACAAATTAAATTTTCTCCCAAGGATCCTAAATACTTATGGCATATTCCAAATGAGGTCGAAATAGAGCAAAATAAAACTCTCTTAAACTTTCTCACTACATTTCTCCACCACCCGTTTAATGAAGCCCAGTTTCTTTAAAGCGGATCCGCATAATGTACTGATGTGTGCTCTCTATGAAAGAGTAAACAGAATGAATAAATCCGAGATAGTTAATATAAAGATCCGAGTAGTTACCAACCCATCTCTTTTCCATCTATCTCATGCAAAATCTTAGAGCACATGATTGTAAGTTCAGTCGTGAAATATCTCGATTCTCATAGTTTACTTACAAAAACCAACATGGTTTCCGAAAGGTAGATCTGGCGAGACACGACTGGCACTTTTCGTTCATGATATTTCGGTCTTGAGAGAAAATAAAGTTCAAATCAATGCTATATTTTTAGATTTTATAAAGGTATATGACAAATTCCCTCATAAGAATTTGCTCCAAAAGTCGGGAAGCTACGGGATAGATAAGCGTGTAATAGACTAGATTCATCAATTTTTAACAAGCCGCAAGCAAAGGGTCGTAATACACGAAGTATCATCCGACATAGTAAGCGTAGCACCGGATGTCCCACAAGGATGTGCTATTTGTCCGCTATTGTTCATCTTATACATTAAGGACATCGGGTCTCAGGTTTCCACTGTACTTCGCTGACGATGCGGTGATATAAAGGGAAATATCCAGTCATTAAGATAGGATCTAATGACCTAATTGCGATCCAAAAGTGGTGCGAGACATGGGAGATAGAGTTAACTTTAAATAAATGGGTTTCGATAAATTTTTTGAGGAAATTATTTCCCCCAAAAACACCTACACAAAACAGGGCACCAACGTAGCAAACGTAGGATCGGCGAAATATTGCGGTGTTAACTAAGGATATGTCCTTGGGGAAAACTCATTCGTGAAATCTGTGGAATAGCGATATAAAAAGTTAGAATTCATAAATAGGATACTTAGGAAATTTAATGAGAATGTTAAAGAGTTTAGTTATTTTACGTCAGTTATGTCCCAAAATCCTGCATGTTATTTTTCCTTTAATTGACCTTTTTAGATCCTTTCTTTTACTTGACATTTTTAACAGTTCTCCCGCATAATTTAACAAAACGTATCCTGTAAATGAATATCGTTGCATGTCATTTTGTTTCGTGCGATTAAATTTGTTCCATTTTTTATCAGATTAATTTGTATGTAGAGGTGTCATAATTGGGATTGTGTATACATGGCTGGTGACATACAGCCATGTATACACAATTACCGGGGGGCCGGGGGTATTACATACATGTAATACCCCCGGCCACATGCCATTGCAGCGGCTTGCGAGTCATTATGCGGATGCCTCATAAAACGAGGGGATGTATACCCTCGTATACAATACCTCGTGACGTAGAGAAAACTTTAACCACCTAAAATTCACGGCCAGGGCCAACATTAACTAATTTTAAGACAATATAAACGAATACAAAGCCAAATTTTTAATTTAAAACATATATAAATAAAACTCCCTTTAATTATAAATAAATGCAAACTCAGGGAATACAATTCCCTACACGAAAATGCAAAGAGTCGGCCTAGTTACTTCCAAGGGGTAAACTAGGTATCTACTCTATCTCAAAAGATGAAAAGGCTACTGCAATTGAAATAAACTACTACCTCAACAATGAAATTGAAGCGAAAACTACAAGACGGATAACCTATTGAGAAACAACATTTGTCGATTCATTCTAGGAATTCTAACTCATTAATTATGTTTTTGGATCGTTTCAAACGCCAAATACGTTACATGCACCTTCTATGTATCGTGAAAAATTCCTCTTGCTTGTCCGATCTTTAAATGAATTTGAGGACAAATTAATACAATTAACATAATCGCATACGCCACTAGTCTATTGTAAGATATAGAAAAAATAAAACAATGTAAACAAAATAGAGCAAAATAATTATAAGATGAACTTTCGTTCTTCGAAAAATCACGCTGAGCCCTAGCTGCCTCAAATGTGGTTTTCCAAGAACCACGCGGGGGGGAGGGGTCCGGTCGCATTCGGCGACCGACGTGCACACCTCGAGTCCTCTAGAGCCTACCTGGTGGACGTGGGCTTGAGCAACCCGTCCGTCCCTCCCCCTCATTCCTCCCTCCAGCTTATATCTTTCGCAATGCGGCAATCTTCTCCTCGCCTACTCTTTCTTGTATCGAGCCCCTATCAGGTGACGTCAAAGACTTCCTTTCTCTGCGATGCTCACAGGAAGTCGAGAGACCTGAGGAGGGGACGGACGCTCTTTCCTTGTCGCCGACGAGCGCATTCCCCATTCCTTCTCCTTCCTCCCCCCTGCGGTCTCACTCTCCTCCCCGCACAGCCCCCAACCTTTCAGACGCGCACACACAGACACACCCCGATAACTCCCGCCGACGTCCTCCCACACGCGCGCGCCCCGCTCTCCCGTCCCCACGAGCCCCGCGACTACCCCACCTCCGATGTCGCCGCGCATATCGATCATGACGTCACGGCGTCACGACGCCACCGACGGCATGGTGGCGACGCGTGCAGTTTCAGTCATCGGTGGAGGGCGCTAGGCGCAGCAGCAGTAGCAGCAGCAGCACTCAGACCGGCCACTGTCCAGCGCGGAAGGAGAGAATAGAAAATAAAAGAGCATCGCGGGGAGAGGGACTGACTGCTGTGTTTTCGCCGCTCCGCGCCCCCACCCTGCGAGGCGGCCCACTTCGGAGAAAGGATTCAGTGGTTCTCGGAAGAGCGGGAGAGTGATTCGCTTTCTGAGGGAGAGGGGTGATAAGAACGGGGGCCTTGTGCCATGAAGGATGGAAGTGAGGACTGGAGTGGGCATGAACGAGTGTGATGTGAGGGAGAGGGTGGGAGGTGGAGTGGGGAGGGGAGTGATGGTATTGGGCAAGCGTTGCTAGAGGGGCGGGAGAGCGAGAGAACGGCAAGGAGGGGAGCGGTGGAAGGGGTGCTCTCGTCCCACTTTATCTACCAGCTGTTATTTATATATATAAAGAGCGTGTGCGACTCTGGCAGCCAGCGCACGAGACAAGCTAACGAGTCAACGCGAGGGAGCGCAGTCGCTCGAGACATTTCTTGGAAATAAAACATTTGAGCAGTCGGTGTCTTCTCGGGTTTGAGAAGAGTCCTTACATATTTAGGGAGGAGGAGGAAACAGAAGAGAGTAGAGGAAGAAAATTACCCGCTGGAGTTACGTTGTATGGGTGAGTTGAGTGGTTTAATTCACGTGCTCTATCATGGCTTGTATGAGAGCACTAGTACGCATGTGTCAGCATGTGATGTGCTTTTTATGCGCGCTGATTGGCAACACCCGATTGGTCAATTGAGGCAGGGCAGTGAGTGCTGCCTTTCCGCGTTCTTTCTGTCTGTAATTTCGGATAACGGTAAAGTGTCAGCGTTGATAAAGAAACGTCATTCAAGTTTAAGGTTTCTGGAAATTTATTAACGATCTGGAGATAGCATAATTCCATATTACTCTCGTGTTCTGTGCATTTCAATCAATGTTCACTAATGTCCCAAGAAAATCATTTGCTGAAATAAAAAAAATGTATAGTAGACAACTAATTCGAATAAATTGTGCGTTTTTACTCGGCATCACTCCGCATCCAGAGCTACTTGTTTCTATTGACTCTCTAGGGAGAAGGATTGTGTTTTTTGTATCATTTTACTTCAAATTTGGTTTCAAATGCGATTAAGGTTTCCCCACTCTCGTAATATAAAAATATTAGTAAACAAGAATTAAACATTTTTATTGATTTTTTATAAATTTCCAATATATCTTGTCCGTATTGAAGTTAAGCTTCTTATTAAATTGAAAGTTTAGGAAATATTTCTGTCTATATATTTAATGTTTTTTTTCCTGAGTAGGGTCATAAAATAAGGTTTATATTGTTCTGTTGTGAAGCATCTTAAGTATACATGCATGTAAAAATAAGTAAATTTTCAAAACATGAGATCATATATCTGTTCACTAATTAAAATTTCATTGAACGGGATGAAATTCCTATAGGGATTATTTCACGCATAATATTTGCGTCAGTCAAAATGTGCTGCGCCTTATCGTCCAGTTGGTGTGCGCGTTTGGCCTGAAACCCTCTTAACTGGCTGGCCCAGGTTTTAACGCAGTCCGTTTCCTGGCGAATTTATAGAGAGACGCTGGCAAATATCCACGTCAACTTCCTCGTTGGCGACAGAGGCTTGTCATGTTTAAGTATGGCCTTTTTCCTTTTGGACATTTCTAGTCTTCCGAGTGACCTATAACATCGGTTTTTTGTTAGACCAAAAAAAGAGCTACGTGGCAAACGCCCTCTTCGTTTTTACTACCAGAGGGATCTATTGAATTGAATGTGAGCCCGTTCTCAATGGTGTCTGGGGTTTGTGACACTGTCAATACATTCAATAAAAATTTTACCCATCACCCATACCCAAAGGGAAATTAACTAAAATTGCGTAGTCTGCTCTCATTTTATTGCTAATGAAAATGTTTGGTACAAAGTTGGTAATTTACTCTTCGTCAATTCATCGTTTTTCACCTGAATTCATTAGTTTGAAAGATTTTGTTCACAATGGAGATCCATCCGTAACATAAAATTTAATAATTGGATCATTTTAACAATTGGATTTTTAGAAATTCTAAAACTCATTGGCTATAAGCAGACTCTTGTTTCCATTCACGAATTGATTTTTCAGTCCGTTCGAATTCACTTTTATGCAACACAACCAGTGTACTTAGATAAAAAATGCATGTGGAAAGCAAAAATCGAATGTTGGTAAAGGGATTTGGATAAAAAGGTTTAATAAAATCTTTAAGTAAGTCGTAAAATATTGATCGGACTATGTATAAAGAGTTGCCCTCTTGACGCAGTAAAGAAAACTGTTAATTTGTAATGGAGTACGGAGCGATTGAATAAAATAATACACATTCATACGCGCATAGTATTTGTACTGAAAGGACTCCCTTCTATGTGACGCACGGGTCTCTCCACACGTTAGTCACCGAACGGGGAGGAGAAACGTTATTCTCGTTGGGGAAATTGAGCGTTCGATCTAACTTCGCTTTCGTGGGAGCACTCCCGTTTAACAATATTTACGCACTGCAGTAACCAGTTTACAATTGATTAGAGGGATCGGTCATCGTTTCGAAGATTAGCACTTGTGACGTCATGTGTTTGCACGCAGAAAAGATGTTGAAGAAGAACCACACATTTAGGAAACCCTGTGGAGACTTGAGGAACCACCAAAGTGCCTCACGAATGTTTCGCATGAGCTTTTTTTTCGCTTAGGTTTGTGACCCAAGTTTTTTGGGCGATCGTTTAACAATGACCCCATTATGTTTTTCACCGCTCTAAATTCCCGAACATGAAAATGGCTCGCGGCACTTAGAATTAATTTCGATGGTATTTGTTGCAGCAAATTGATTTTATCTTGTTAACAATTGATAAATTCATTGACACAATGTCATTTTTTGCGAGATGTTTTTGGGAAGACCATTCGTCGGGTTTGTCGCTTGTCGGCCCACGAGAGTGCAAGTTCCTCTAAAAGTAGTAGACGGACTTATTTCCATGAATCTCCAGTTTTTATTTATTACCCTGCAACTTAAGTGCAGTTCCTTGTTGTTAATATGGTATTGGGTTAATTGTTTATGGATTACTGTTCAACTTGGTGGGGCGGGGGTAAGCCCCAAATGCCGCCCTTAGATGGTACCTCTGCGGCAACTTGGTAATCACAGATCGGCGGTAAAATAGACATTTGTTGCCCCTCAACTCGCATATGGTTGACATTGAAATAATGAAAATCTTGCCACTGGCCAGCAGCAGAGAAATCGAGAGGCAAGCACACCAGAATGAAATAACGAAAATCGATATTTCTGCCTTACCATCGTGTTGGGAGTATGCGTACTCCATATGAACGTGTGTGAGTGTAAGAAATGGTAGACACCGCGTCGCGAGTCATGCATAAGAGAGCGAAATTCTCTGTTTTCATAAGATAACGTTAATAGATGTAGAGGCGAAAAGTGAAGGGTGACATCAGAGTCGAATATATTGACGTTAGTGTTTCAATGACTTCATTAAAATGGGGACAAAAACTGGAATTAGTTCGTCTGATACAATGGTTCATAAAAGCGAAAGAGAAGAAAACTTTTTGTTTGGGGCTGTGAATGAATACGACCAGTATGCCTTTCGTTAAATGGGCTTGGAGTGAATTTGATTTGCTCATGCATTTTGATTGCAACGTCTGTCAACTCAGCACCATGGCTCCTCATTATTTTAGCCCCGATTACTAAGTCAGACATTCCATGTCGCAATGCGAAAAGCATTTCATTTGTGCAAAGCAAAAAGTTTGAATTATTTCAAAGTGGAAACTGGACAATAAAAAATTAACAGCAAAACCATAGAGTAATTTTTTTTCATAAATAATATCATTTTCAAAATTTAAACCCTTAGAGCCAAGGGTCTAAAATTTCTAAGCTGGAAGGGAAAATGTTGCGCGTGAAAATTCTAAGTGTTGCTCGTTTGGAAAGAAAGTTTTAAAATATTATAGTACAGTATAAGATGCTTTATATCCCTTCTATATGTGCGCTATATATGTGTCTATATATATATATATATATATATATATATATATATATATATATATATATATATGTATATATATATATATATATATATATATATATATATATATATGTATAATCTTGAAAATGACGCTCTCCGGCGACGCACAAACACACAAACACTAAGATAATAAATATTACACACACAGAAACATAAAAGGACACTTACAGGTATATATATATATATATATATAGTTGATTTTTCGGGTACCAGATCTTTCTGGGAAACCATAACCGGCACAGGGAAAGGAACTGGCCCCCCTACCCTGATGTGTGAATATTCACACGCCGTCGGGCTTGGTACATGGGTGAGCTCTACCATCACCTACTAAACCGACCTTCGGGTTGATTACTGTGTTTATGGTTTATATATGTTTATTTATATATGTGTGTATACATATATAAATATGCATATATGAATACATATATATGTATATTGTGGCACAATTATGGCACATATTGTGGCACAATATTGTGGCCTGGCACAATTATATATAATTGTGCCAGGCTTGAAGCTTGAATAATGGCAATTCGTGGAAACGCCAGGTTGGTTGCTTTTGAAGAGAAACCCTTTTATCTCGGATAATGAAGAATGAATGAAGAACGTAAGTGGGAGAAAGAGCATTATCATTCACTAGGCTTAATGAAATACGTTTTTAGGTGCAATTGTCTCCATACGATAGCATTTGGTTTGATCTCCTCGACTAATGCGCTAGTTTGCCGATTTATAGAAAGCCTTAAAAATTAAATCACTAAGCACTACTAAATGTAAGTATATATTCATCGGTAAAAAATCCACGGAAGCATAAAAAATCTCAGTGATTCGAAGTGAAGACTAATATGATATCAGAGAAATTAAAGAGGAATAAAGAGAGTTTTAGAAATGGTTTTAGCCCAATTACGATAGTATTTTACCCCAATTACGATAGTATTTTACCCATTTGCATTTTTTGAAAAACTTCATTTTCTTCGCCAAGTTACTCGTCGTAAAAAGCACTCATCAAACGGGAAAGATTGGCTTATTAGGCTAAATGGAACATATCTCAAGACCGTTAAAAAGTGACAGATGAAGTAATTACTAAGGGATACGCATTGACCTCGCAATCAGGACTGCCGTGGCACGGCAATTTTTGTAACCCTTACGCCACCAAACGATAAATCTTCTACGGTAAAACAACGTGATGAATACCTAGATTCAAACAACTAAATCACTTGCGGCCTTTTACTGCACATTCGATATAGACCAACTTCCGTTTCACGTAAGATTACATTCTGGGTAGCTACTTCGTATAATTAACCGTTGCATTTATTAAATAAATTTAAAACATTTAAACGTTTTATACTTAAAAATTTTGCATTACATACTCACAGCCTACCACCTCATCATGGTGAAGGAAAAATAATTTACTGTAATCTGTAACGAGTAAAAATAGCAAGTCATCTAAATTTAAAGTTTTATTTGGAAAATTACTTCAGCGAGTATTTTATCATGAGATCATAGAGGTCTATCAAAAAACGTGTACTCATACCGAAAAGAAAGTTTAATTCTTTGGAATTTAAATGCATTGCGCCGGGAAGTCAAACGATTTCTGTAAAGCGTACAGTTAATGCCCATTTTAAATAGTACTTTTGTCGAACGTGCCAGAGATAGTGACGAGTAAGTACCACCCATTTTCCGTAGTTCTTCCATCACAGATAGTACACATTATGCGAATATATGATGCGGCACAAGATCAGCACTTACAAACGGTGTGTTTGTGATCATTGCTCGCAAAAGTTTTTCGTGGATTTTCCTAGAAAAAATGTGAACGAAATCACTGCTTAGCCAATTATATTAACGAGTCCGGTGTTTAAAAATTAATACAAAAATTAAAATGATATATAAATTAACAGGGACCTGAATAGAGTATGACATTCTCGAGCACGTGGAATTAGTTTCAGGTTTTTTTCGAATTAGCTACTGATTTCTAGGATATAATGAAATATTTAGTGTAGAATACCACCTATGAATCCTTGATTAAATGAACTTAGGTTCACCATTCCTCTTTTCATTGATTTTCTTCGTTGTACGTAGCGAAAGGGAAATTTTCAAATTACCTAAGATTCAGTTCAAACACGATAGCGCTAGGTAAGTATTCTTGTATAGTGCTCCTCCCTTGGAATAAGAGCTGTCAATTGTGAGCTACGTTTAAAAGAGACCAGACGGCTTCAATAGTTTAATATATGGCTCACTTCAATCATTTTAGGAAAAAATCTAGTGGATATGATAATTAATATTCGGCTCTTACTAATGACTCCTCCACTCAACCGTAAATGACAACCCTCCGACGATTGCAGTGATCATTGCTCCTCTTCCATCCAATTCACTGGACAGCCACCACTTAGTTTTGTGGTCCATTTCAGCCACTCCTCCCCCATTCAACATTCCGTCCTCCCCCCACCTCCTCCGAGGTTTTCCTTCGTCCACCCCGCCTACCCGTCCTCGCCCCGTCTCGCCCTCGCCGTGCTCACTATTGATTCGTTGGGTGCAGTGGTGGGGCTGTGCTCGGGACATTTAGCCCGCTTGGAAATGCAGACCATCTCATCGGACCCGTTGTTCATTTTTTAAATAATTAATCGTGCGCGTCCTCTCATGCGAAGAATTAGCCTATCCTAGTGCGTGCATAAGACTTGAGTGCTATTCGGGGATAATCCTACCATCATTTTGCATTGGAGAAGAATTCCTTCAGAGATCTTGTAGCCTATAAAACATGTGTTATAGTTCAACTATTAAGTTACTTGGTAGATTAGTGTCTTTTCTATAAATTAGTAGTCCTAACACTCATCGTCACCATCTAGCTGAGAGTAAATAACTATCACTCTATTATTGATGGTGGTGATGTATTTAAACAGTTTCTGAAAATAGTTTCTATTTAATTAAAATGTGGCCCATACATGTATATGCATACACAAACATCTGCTCCTTCAAAAAGGCGAGGCAAATTTCCTAAATGGAGACTCGCGGGACTAATTATATTAAAGGAAACGAGATTTTGTACCTACTTCTATTTTTCGCGTATTATGCAAGAAAACCTATCAAAATTTGCGGTTTTTCAGACATTTTGGTAGGTATCCAGGGGTAAAAATTATCATTTGCTTCGTTTCGGCGTGAACTAATGGTGAAATATGAATTGCGGAAGTTAATTATTCCAACGTACATAATTCATTATTCACAAGCGTTAAGAAAAATGTTTCACTTGTTGGATCAGTTTTAAATCATAATCCACATAAAAGAATAAAAGCCATAGTAATCAACTCAAAGGCTGGTTTAAAAGTTGAGAATGGAGATGAACTTGTGCTGTCGTGGGACCCACGGCGAGTCAGTTCCTAAGCCTGTACCACCAAGACCTGACAACGGAAAAAACCAAACAGCTTGCGTAAATTCAAAGGTGCACAGATTCACCCGAATTTTAAATCTGGGCTCACTGGTCAGTTACTGAACGCTCTAACCACTAGGCTACCACATCTTCACACGTTTAAGGATACTGGTAGAATTTAGTATCATGCTACCCCTCTCTTACGGAAAAGCCTACCCTTATTAACCTTCAAAAGCGTTATTTACTCATAAAGGTAAAAATAATATAAATTACAGATTCAGGTGTGATGTGGTGGAGCTGTTCCATAATAACAGAAACGAAGACTACTACAATTTTCCACCAATTAATTATTTCGTGGAAAATTATAGAAGTCTTCGTCTCTGTTATTAAGGTATAAATACTTCATATGCTTAGGCTATATAAACTGTTATAACTTCGTTGATAGTAATAAATAAATAGTATCAATTTTCCACTTGATAATTATTTAAACCACTACCGGTTTCAAATCAACCTAACCAACGATCGGTTGTAAAATATCTAGCGGAAAAGTGCTACTATTTGTTCATTACGTATTACGTTCAAATTCCACAACATCACGCCTGAAACTACGCAATTTGTTCGTTGATAGTGATAAGGACCAATTATTACTAAATATGTTTGCATTTAGAGATCATATGCATAAAAATCAATTTTATCTTCGCCTGATTTTAATATCCAAAAATTAAATTTGGCACCCCATAAAAACGCTACATACCTTGGGGTAAGGGTTAAACTTAATTTCCTAACCTATAGGACATACCCACACTTCACTGTTTTTAATGACGCTCGCTCACAAGCATGAAATAGAAGCAGTCAGATATCCGAAAGTCCAACGGTTGAAAGTTATTCCTTGCTCTCCGTTGGCGTGCTGCGAGAGTGGCAAGGAGAAGCAGTTCCATTGGAAATATCTGACTGAGCAGCGCGGCAGGTCAGGCTCCCGCCAATCTCCTCACCCCCTCCGCTCTTAAATGGCAGAGAGAGGTTCTCGACCAAGGCAGAGGAGAAATGGCTGCAGATTTCCCCTGTTGGTGGTGGCCCCATTACCAGCGATTGAATTCCATCAACGGGTTGATTGAAAGTCTCAAATTAGGCTCTTGTGTGGTAGTGAAGAGGGGGAGTTGGGGGGTGGAATTTCCGGTTTTTGGGGATGGGGTTTGGTTGGACAAGGGATAAATCAACTCGAAAATAAGTATATATTTTTACTGGATGAGGATTTTAATCAATTTTCCAAGAGAAAACGTCAACGATATACCCTATGCTCGAGCTATTAATTTCACACGCTCTATATTAGGATTTCCCCTTTTAAGAATATTTTAAGTCAAAGAACCTAGAGAGTAGAGGGGGGATGAAATTCGACATGTGATGACAATAGCTAACATGAAAAAAATATGTAGAACGGTACATTATGTGGGGTCCTTTACTGCATGACGATGGAAGGGCGGGAAGCCCGGCAGTGTACTCGTGAGGGAGGACTCTAGGGAGGTAAAAAGATAAAGACGAGATATATTGTTATAAAATTTTATTAGATTGTGCCAATTTTGATTAAAAGTTGAAAGTTTTCGCAGAAACAATAGTTTTTCAAAGTTAGAGAAATAGTACCAAAGAGATGCGGGTCAGTCAGGTTTCTACGAGGGGAGAAGTTCTTGGGCTGGCATCCCTACCTACAGGGGGCAAAAGACGCCCATCGTGTCGGTTGTTTACAATTGCAATTGCAACAAAAACAAAAAATGACAAATTGCACAAGTTTCTGAAAAAATTAGTCTGCTGAAAGGTGCACTAAAGACGATTACCCCCCCCCTCCCTCCACTGCAACTTTACCCCTACGATCGGCCGCGACTTGGATAAGAAGGAGATTCAGAAAAGAGGGCATTCACGGTGTCCATACACTGCATTCCATAAGAAACAGTTTGTGACCGTTTACCCGCTCAAATGGAAGTTAAAAAGAATGGAAAAAGGTTCCAATAAATACATAATATAATCGATAGCACGTTAAATGTAGCCCCTATTTAGTAATGTTTTAAATTTCTCCATCCCTTCACTAAATAACGCCGCGCAAAAACTCAAACTAGGAGAAAGTGAAAACAATACGTGGGGAGGTCTATTACTTAAAGGATTCGTGGAAAACAAAAGTCTTGAGAATGAAGGATAATCACGAAAGCCAGCTTATAAATGCGGGTGACCTTTCTCTTCCCATAGATCGAGAGAAGAGGAGTTATACTCCGACTAGCCGCCGGCGGGGCCGCGGAGGAGTGGCAGGGCAGGCAGTCCCGATCTGGACACCGTCGGAGATAGACGATGAAGAGAGAAGGCTGGGATCTGGTCCTTCCGTTGGCCGTTGGGGCAGCGAATGGCCGAGTTGACTCCCGACGCCCTTCTCGGACGTCAATACAGAACTCGGCGCCTCCCGCCCCCGGCCACAATCCTCAAAACCATCCCAGCAGCAAGTAGCATCCAGCGTGCAATGGTCGAACCAAGCAAAGGGGCCACTCGAAGAAGAAGAGGAAGAAGGCTCTTCAGAAGATGGAAGTGTGAGCAGCGAGGGAAATGACGAAGACGACGAGGATGAGGCAGATGAAGAGGATGGCGGGTCTTCCGGGTCCGCCGAGAGCCTTCAGAACCGAAGCCCAAGCCCTTCGTGGTGGAGCTGGGAAAGCGGCCCCGAGGAATCAGATGGATGTTTCTCAACCAGTTTAGAGAGACGCTGGTGCTGGGAGGAGGTGAAGAGATGGGCCGGAGGATTGTGGCCGGTGGAAAGGCCTTTGCCATTGCCAATGTGGGGTAGAAGACAGCCTAAGGAAATCGAATTCTCTGATGTGGAGGAGTATGAACATCTAGCCTCTAACATGGAGCTCCAAGTTCAGCAGTTGCTTAAGGCACACAATTACAACACCGTGGGAAATTTCTTAAGGTGAGGTGTCACAGTAAAAATTTGAATATTAGTGGAAAAAATGTGAGGTTGTATGAATTTGCAGAAAATCTTCAAAAAGTAGCTGCAATGTGATTTGTAAGCAAATTTGAGCAGTGTGCATGCAATTCAAGCATTTACCATTCTTTCACAAACTCCATCAATACTTTGGTAAAAATAACAACTTCATTTTTGAAATTTTATGTGTTACTCGAGGATTGCTTTTCTTCAATGAGGAAATATTGATGGTGGGAACTAATTTCATGCAAATCTATTCCTAAAATTAAGCTTATACATTCAAATGAAATTGAACTATTTGATTCTGACCTCAAAATGAAATTCATATTATTTTATACACTAATTATTTTCATTTTTCTTTAGGTTTTATGATTCATTTGTTTCAAGTGACTGGGATGAGCAAGACTTGGAAGGCTATTTTAGAAAGTATCAGCCAGCCATCACTGCAGAGCATCATACATGTGTAGGCTTAGGCTTAGAGCTCGTTAAGCGGCTATCGGAAGTGTTTTCACACATCAAAGAAAGTTTTTTCCTGGCTTCTTGTGAAGAGGTAATAATGATAACTATGAGACGACTTCATGACCTTTTATTTCCAAGCATATATTTGTTTAATAAAGACCAAAAATATGAAAAGGCTTAACTGAAAGCCTACATTTGAGTAAAATGTTAATTTTTTCATCAGACAATTGAAGAATCTGAGAGATATGTTGGAACTGGAGGTGAACCCTGCCAATGGACTGCTGAAAAGGAGCATGTATTAGTTGGACTTAAAATTTCAGTTGCTGGACGAAAAGGAGTCTTGCTACTGGATCCTGGTTACCACATTGCGCGCGTTATAACTGTAATGCAGGATTGCAGCTATCCACATACAGGCATGTATTATTATTAATTTTGAGCCCTACACTAATCCTAAAAATACATCAACTTTTGCTGTACTCATGGCAGCTCATCAAGTACAGCTCTTTAACTGTTGTCTAATTCTCAAAAATGACATTGGCCGTGTAAATGTATGTGTTAGTCATTTCAAAAATGATTCTGTGTTTTCAATATGCCATAGTATTTCCAGAAATCTACTCTCGCCATTAAGCCTGATCAAAGGGAAGCTACTGTGCTTAGTGGGCTTAGTGGCCTTAATCTATTGAATAACATTAATAGGCATATCTGCTTGGATTTATGGCTTTCAAGGAATGATAATTAAAAAAATGCATTAATATTAAACACTTGCAAAAGTTTTCATTTATGGAAACTAGTTATCCTGTCTACTGAAAGCTGACTAAGATAAACCATAACTAATAGATCAGCGAAAGGAATATGTACACATTCATAGGCTGATTTTAAATGGTTAATCTATTGACTTTTCTGAAAGTTTAGACCTTCAGAAATGTTTACATTACCACTTTTTGAATGCTCTGTAATAAAAATATCATAAACTTACTAAGAAAAGTGTTATAAAATTTCATAAAGGCATTGTATCCTTCTGAATAAACCTCAACACAACAGGATGAGGAATGGCTCAAAGAGTAGCCAACTCAAGGAAATCGCTTATGGCAGTAGTAGGAACTTAAGCAAATATTTTAATGTGTTAATCTAAAAACAGTGAGCATATGTCTTCAAGAGACAAGCTTTCTGGTACCAATTGCACCAAATGTCATATATAGGTCAATGATTTCTCATTATCAGCCATGAAACTTGTGCTCTTAAGGCTTATAGCATTAACATTGGTGATGTTGATTAGTCATAAAGCAAAGCAAGTAATTCCTTGATAAAACTATAGCTAATTCATAATAAACATGCTTCAATGTAACATAAAATAAAATAAGAGTTGCATTTCTCGCATACCAATGAGAAGTACCAAAGTTAATGTTTTTGTGAATGAAAATACTTATACATTTAATCAGTTTAAGCCCGTACCTCCTACTTTTCGAGATTAGGAAAAACCTAATAGTTGAAATGATGAAAGCAGACACTTGGCTTTTCCACATAAAATAGCTTTAATATGACCTAGGTTTCATTACACCATAGCATCTTCAGATAAATTGCAATCGTTAGATAACACACATATACCATGCTGGGGGAGAGAGGAGGGGAGGGGAAAAGAGTGGACTGGTTGGCTGTTGGGGGTGGGATTAACAGTCTGTATCCCTCTCACTCCCCATTATTACATATGCCAATAACCAACCCTTGAACCAGCCAACCAGCTTATCACCAACCCACCCTCTACCAGGCCATTAGTGATTTCTCCTGAACCTCACCATGTCATTAATGGATAAAATCATTTTTGTCAATCCTCCAACTTTTCTTCCCTCTCCCAATCCAGCTTCCCTTCTCTAGGTCCCCTCTCCCACCTTTTAGCCATTGGTTTGTTCTCTTCTCCCTTCCCCTTCTCTCTCCCACATCATGGTATGTGTGTGTTGTCCAATGATTGATTTAACTTAAGATGTGATGCTGTAGTGAAATCTAGGTCATATTGAAACTATTTTATGTGGAAATGGCAAGTGTTCTCTTTCGTCATGAAGGATTCCCACCATGTTATACCAGAAACTGTGTTACTTATGTAATACGTTGGAAACTCTTCACATCCTCGTAGCTTTACTAAAACTATACTGGGGTAGGATTGATATGAAATAATTTACTTTGTGATTCCACAGACTTTATTTAAGAGAGAACTCAAAACATTTCATTTCAATTTGTTATGCAAATTCCATAAAGTTACACTTGAGACAACAAATTTTATTGGCGTAGGATCATACACTTTGAAAAATTGAAAACCTTCCAAATGCACATTTTTAGTTTTATATGTACTTTTTCTTTTGATGCATTATAAACAAAGCTGTAAATTGCCATATCATGTATTTAATTAAAATATAAGGTTCGGACAGTCCAGATAGTCTAATTATGCTTTCAAAGCTGGATACTAAATTTCAATGTAAGAATTTTGTCTGATATGGGGACTAAAAAATGAATTTTTAAAACTATAACTACTACTATCTATGCATCAATCTGTATTCCTCATTAATCTCAAGTGTAAGTATGCTAGTAGTTGGTTTTAATCTGGAACTAAAATAAACTTTAGGAAATCAAGTGCATGTTTTGGGTGTTTTTCTACAGTAGGATTTTGAACTCAATGTTCTAAATTTTATATTTAACGTAAATTTATGACTACATATTAACCAAATATTCATAATGCTCTTGTTATTCCAGGCTGGTTCACTCAAATGGAGGAGCCTCACTGTAAAAAGGATTACCTCTACACATCATGTGGTGGTGGTGCCTATGTAGTCTGGAAAGTGAAGGAGATAAGACCCATTGTGCAATGCATTGACGAGGCTCAAGGCTGTGAGCCAGGAGTAAAAGTTACAGAGCATCTAAGTCTTGTATATGTTGGACAACCATTTTTAAACCCTGTGTCTGTTACTGAACGGAGAAATCTTGTTTATGATTTCAAGTCCCTCCTTCATCGAGATGCCAAAGGGCATTTAGAAGCAGGTCTTTACTTTTCATTAAACCAACCAAATTTCCAGAAAGCCGGTTTTACTATATTCTACCAAATGGGAGGAACAAAACATCAGAATAAGGTCCCATTTTCATTGTTTATTGGGGCTCAGGGGAAGAAAATGGAAAGTGCACAGAAAGAGTTCGAGTATGTAGATGAAGTAGGAAGGCAATTAGGGATACCAGGAGGGGATTTCTATAATCTACTCTCTCAGTTAGCAATGGCAATGAAGGATAAATCCTTTTTGGATCAGTTATTGGGAATTAATAATGCAATCAATGAAATTGCAGCAAACAATTAAATATGTTATCATTCCTACAATGTATTATTTTGTGTGACTGTCACTGTTGGTGATATTTTCAATGTAATGTTTTTAATTTGATAATGAAGGCTTATCCTATATTAATGCTTAATCAATTGGTGGCTTGATAATAATTTATATTTTGTCTTCAACTTGTACTCTAGTTAATGCATTAGGTTTTGTTGGCTTGTATAGGTTGTCATTTAAAACCAACTTCATTTATAATATCTCATTATGTAAAATAAAATATTGACTTTTAAAAATTCAAGTACAACTATACCTCTTCTTATTACAATATCACCTGATTAACTCCAATCAAATCATTGTATTCCAATGAAAATCCTTAACACAGCACAGCCTATGTTACTTGGTGGGAAGGCTGCAAGGGAAACTTTAAGAACATTTTATACCTTAGAGAATTTTCTCAGTTCCTCCAAGAATGGTTTGTCAGTGGCCTACCTACACATCTTTCTCAAGTCACTGTTTGGTAGGCAATCAGGTTAGTAGATTACCTACTTATTTATCTCCTGTAATAACCAGACCTATTCAGCCTAGGTCTTTGCAATGAAAGCAGCCAATTCCAATTACACATCTTCCAGCAAGTTACAATTAACAATGCTCACAACTATGCAAGTTGAAAGGAGATGACTGTACATATCAAAACTTTTGTTGGCCATTCAAAATTGATGTCCATGACCACAATCATGCATGGATCCTCTTTGTAGGTATGAATGGAACATCTGAGGTGATGGTATGATTCAATCATGATTTAAAATATAGCTTCATCATCAAGGGTCATCAATCAGGTTAGATTTGGAGCACCTATCTCATATATGAGACCATCTTAAAAACATCCTCTCCTGTGCAATCTTAATCATGAGAAAAGCTAAGATTTTTCACACACAGATCTTTGGATTCCTGCATAAGATTCATTAAGTTTAACTCCTAGTTCCTATATTACAAGAATAATGAATGAAGACCCAACAGATACCCCAAAATACAGAAAACTCTGATCTCATGACACACATGTACGCCCATTTTTGTTATTCCTAAAATGGGTGAAGGGGTAGCTAATGTGTGGGGATCCCTTCCCATCAAAGGAAGCCAAATTGAAAGGGCTGCTTTGTCCCATTCTTGTTGGAACTCACTGACAAAAGTATATGGTAGGAGTGAGAACCACCTGCATAAAAAGTCAAGTCAAAGGTCAACAGAAGTCAAAGGGCACCTATGGGGCACAGAAGTATATACAAGGGTCACTGGTTGGTACCCACCTTTCGGACACTTGTCCATGTTTCCCCAAATCCCCTGTTTCCTACCCTTTCTCTTCCCAATTTCCCCCCCATATTTGCATACCTGTCACAAGCATAAGATTTGCCGACAATATATATAATGCTGAATCATAAATAAAAAATAAATTTAAATATGTCATCCACTCACAAATAGGAAACAAAACTATCAGAGATAAAAAACCATGGAGTCAAAGAAAGGGGAAGGAAAAGAAAAGCTATCACCCATGGTGGAATACAAAAAGTTTATAAATGATGTTCGATGTCTGTAATGTTTCTTTCCCTCTATGGCTTTGAAATACCATCTTCCTCATGGTAACTTCACATTTAATTCAAATGCAGATGGTTAAATCATACTTGTACATGCTTCCAATAAATAGGAGCAGAGGCAAAATGAGCTAGTTAGTCTTAAATGCTGTAAGTAGCTCAATTTCTCCTTTCTATGACTTTCAGCATGAAGTGAATAAGTCCCTTGTTTAAAGTAGACCTAGAGTCCCTAGAGGATATGAGCATCTTGAATCATAAATCACCAAGAGAACATTTTCCATACAACATTAAGAGATATAATGAGAAAATCGACTAAATAAAGCTTTAAATATACGAGGAACGTAGCTACAGCCGTGAATCAATGTAAACAAAAAATACCGGGACCATAAACTTGTACAAGTTTATGCTCCTGGTATTTTTTTTACATAAATAAAGCTTTAAAGATATTAACTGCTTTTGTTGTAACTCACAATGTATATTTTTAGCTTCACACAAATACATAGTATTCACTGATGCTCAACCAGCTTCACACTTTTGTCCCCTGGGGCCCAGAAATTTACCCTTGGGGCCTGCCATATTCTATGCATTCGATAAAACACGCCCAACTCCTGAACTACTATATATTTTTCAATGAAATTTTAAATGTATAGATATTATATACCAGAGTAAACAGTGTGTGGTATTGTGCAACACATGTCCCTCTATGGAGTGAAACACACAATAATCCACAAATAAAGCACGTATCACTTCACTATTTCCAGCCTATACTAAAAGTTTCTTAGGAATTTTCTTGCTTCCAGCAATAACTATTTTCTCTACTTCATGCTTTTTCATGCCTATAGGAAGTCTTCCCAATAGATCCATCTTAGGTGCATGCCTTGCAGGAAAAATGTGAAAGTTTTTCTCCTAAGTGAGATGGGTTCCTCTGTATCTCTATGACTCACCCAGTGTCTTGCAACCTTTTTTAATAAGCAATTTGTTTTCCATTAACCTCTGAATACATCTTAAAAGAAATGAATAAGGCACTGCTCAACAAATACAGTACTGTCTTCTTTGATCATTTCATTGTCATTATTGTTCAATGTGTGTTTCTTTTAGATGGCCCACAGTCCACTAATCACTTATCCTGTCTTTATGCATCTGCCCCATAAGGATAACCAATCCTAATGAATTTTTCATTTCTCCACTGCTTATATTGTGATACTTCAAACCTGTTAAGAGATTATTTTCATCTATGAGCATTTTGATCATGAAAACAATTTTATATCTCCACCATTGTTGGAAAGAGATTATCCCCAAGAAACAACTATGTCATTCACATTTTTTGGATCATGTGGATTATTTTTCACACCCGGTACGCAAGCAATTGTTTCTAAAGCAGGAATAATGTCATTTTTCAACCAAAATAAAACATCACCACTCATTGTGTTGGTTATCATTACTGTCATCAACTTCAGAATGTCTGAAATTTTGCAAAGGTAGAACAAGAACAGTTTTCTAGTTAATTTTTACATCTTCATCACTGTCACTTGGAATTTCATTATTATTTTCATCAGAACTTCTACCAACTCCATTACAACTTTGGACATCAGACAAATTATTGGGACAAACTTCATTTAAAATATCATTTTTCTCATTCCCTTTCTTTTCTATGCAGTCATCATTGCGTAAAGGAAAACAAAAAGTGTTACAGGTTAAAAAAAACATAACATCTCTCAAAAACACCTTAAACTTTCACAAAAAAAGTGGAAAGCCAATCAGCTGATAAAAATCAAAGAAACAGCACCTATTAGTTCCAAAATAATCCACCACAAAAAACCCAAAAACTCCATGAACACAGTATGTTGAACGGCGACTTATTACTAATGAAAAAAAGGTAATACAGGGTCACACCCAAAAGTGGTAAAACTGATTTTCTCTGGCGCGAACGGAGCGGTGGAGGGGGGTCTGCCTGGCAGGGTAAGGTGGAGGAGGCTCTTATCAACAGACCGACACCAACCTCAGTCGCCTGCGGGCTGTCGTTGAGTGAGGACACCGTTTTTAGTGAAGCAAGGTTTTTGTCCGTGTCGAAAAACAAAATGAATCTGAATTTAGAGCAACGTGAAGTTTTGTGCGAAACTCGGGGAGATGGCAACTGAGACCCTCGATATGATCAAGCAGGCTTATGAGGACACTACCTTAAGCCTTTCCACAGTGGCACAAGTTGTTTAAAGAGGATAGGGAGCTCGTTGAAGACGACCATCGCTCCGGACGGCAAGAACCAACACGAATGTGGACAGAGTGACGACCGATGCTGACTGAACACAGACCGATGCTTAACCAGTAAAGAAATAGCAGACCAGTTGGGTCTGTCTGCATCCAACGTATTATTTCACAGGATTTGGCCATGCGCAAGGTGTGCACCAAGATGGTGCCGAAAATTCGTGCCACGGCGCGCTCGTTGTCAGACAGCTGGCCAAATACAGCATTGCCACATTGCCGCACCAGCCCTATTCTCCTAATCTGGCACCACCAGTTCTTCTTCTTCCCCCTGATGAAAAGACAGCTCAAGGGACGACATTTTGACTCGATAGAGGCCGTTGAAGAGGCTTCGACGAGGGTCATCAATGGCATCCCCAAAGCAAATTTCCAGCGGGCATACGGGGAATGCGAGCAACGTTTTACTAAGTGTGTAGCAGCTCAAGGAGCATACTTTGAAGATTATTAAGTCGATGTAAGTATATCTTTAATAAAATTCTTGTAAAACAATCAGTCCTACCAGTTTTGAGTGCAACCCTGTAATATGAGTAGGCCACTAAGTATTGTGCCCTTTAATTGAAGTTAAAAAGGCATTCAATTCAAATGATACTTCAGGAAAAAGAAAAGTTACAAATAAAGCAGAAAAATCTAAATATGTGGGCAACTGGGTCACACTAGGTGAATTCTTCTGATCACATTACTTTGATAACTAACTGCAGGTTGAAACAGAACCAAAAAAAATCATGCAGGTTGAATAACCCACTTTCAGAATACACAGCATGCAAATCTCATGACATGAAATCTGGTGCTGACCAAAATTTATTTGAGCATTGTAAAATTTCAACACACTTTGTTTCTTCCTACTAAATCTAAATTCAGAACACTCTAAAACAAAAATGACATTTGAAATTCAGACAAAGAAAAATCAGGAACTGGAAAATTATACCAAAAATTTGGCATGCACTGAACAATTAATTAGCACAAAACAAATATGAAAATATCACCAGCCAAGATCAATTCTTGATTGATCACCTGCCATGAGACCAGACCAGGGTAAGTAACTTTTTCAGTTGTTCAATAACTCCTTAGAAAATCCAAAAGATGTTCCCCATAGGATCGTTAAAGATTCAATTTCAGTAAGCCTCATCTTCCACTAGAGCTGTTGAAGTTTCAGCTATATCCATCATATGGTTTCATTTTCCAAGTTGATTAAGACTAAAAATTTTGTTTAACATAGAAAAATGGAAAAAAATTGTTATCATGTAGACCTTAAACACTTCTATACATAAGGCTTAACATAGTGAGATATCACTCCTGAGTTACAGGAATTCATGACACATCTGCTCCTGCATTTGCAATTGTTTACGATTGGCAAATGAATTTAAATGAGGCTATACATCAACAAATGATGAACATTGTTCAGGACATCCAGTGAAAGTGACTTCTTTAGAAATGATTGGCAAAATCCGCAACTTGATTTTGAGTTACGACACATTTTTGTCTTAGTGGAAAATAAACAAAACCATGTGTTTGATTCAGAGGCTAGTTTGGTACTTCCCTGTGGAAATCCTGATTAGTTTCTCCATCAATACATAACTTTGAACTAAACATGGAACCCCTATTACACTTCAGAGAAAAAGGAACAGTTGAAACAGTTTCTAAGGCAATCTGAGGATGGATTCTATTACACGAAGATTGTGAAATCAGCCCACGAGAATATGTAGAATCACATAGAATCTTCTACATCGATTACTTACAAAAAGGGCAAACGATAAAGTGAACATATTATGTGTCATTATTGCACCAGTTGAGAGAAGAAATTGAAGGAAAAAAGAAAATATTGTAATCATTTGGCAAAGGAAAACATTCTCTTCCATCAAGATAATGCACAGCTGTGCAGTTTCAATGGCAACAATTATTTATTTGAAGTTAGAAATATTACAGCACCCACGGTATTCACCATATTTCACCCCAAGTGATTTTATTCATTTCCATACTTGAAAAAATGACTTGAAGAAAATAATTCAAGTCAAATGAGGTCATCACCAAATAGTTGCCTATTTTGCGGACCTTCTGAAATCCTACTACTGAGATGGCTTAATTAAGTTGAAAAATGCTGGGAAGTGTATGGAGGTTAAAGGAGATAGTTGAATAAAAAATTTACTCAAAATAATTTTTCTATTTTTTCCTAAGGAAATTTAAGTGCCCACATCATTGATGGCAACATGATGCAACCATGACAACATGAAAATTTCAAGCTGAACTATGAAGGCTACATTAAGTTCACTGCTTATTAGAAGCAAACATATTTCCAAGTCTCGTAGTATCATATATTTAAATTAAATAAATAGAATAAAATTGTAAAAGGTATATTTTTGTCATCCAGTATACATAAGACTCATGTGAAAGAAATGGAATTGGGTATGGTAGAGCACAATAATCATTAAGACAAAAAGTAATGTCGGGTTTTATTTTTATTGAATATTGCACAAACTTTTTAATTATGAAAACTACAGAACATCTTAAAGAAACATGAAACATGCTAGGCTTATGACTTCCAAATCTTCCTCACTACACCCTAGAAAAAATGAAAAATTTAATTTTAGTTTATGGGTTTGAATACCAAAAAATACTTTAAAAACACAAAAAAAAATAAAATTAATGCAGCTAATGTAACGTTCACTACTGGGTTATTTTCTTCAATTAAGAACTAATAACTGAAGACAATGCATACATAAGCATTAATTTATATGAATAAGGGCACGACTGCATGTATAAGTGAGAAGTAAAAGTAACTTACCTTCCTACTTCCTCTCATGCATGAAATATAATGCAGAATTATAATACCCTCATTATACATCCAGAATAAAACTATTTTGGCCTTTCAAAAAATGAAAGGAAACAATGACATATTTCTTTAATTGATATCCTAATAATCATCCAGGACTAAGCTTGTCCTTGAATTCCATGTGTATATCAGTATCAATTACCGGTTTATACCATAAACTCAGCTAAAAATTACAATATAAAAACAATTTTTAAGCATAAGACAATATTTTAACTGCCATAAAGTTTATTTTTAATACTTGAGATGAATTATTATCTCCTAAGGGAGATAGTTTTCAAGTTTAATTCAAATTATGATGAAAACTTAAAAAAAAAGAAAATAAAAATTTATGTATTAAAAGAATTATTATGATGTTCAAGTAATCCTTATAATGCTTTCAATACTTGGGTTACCACGATAGTTAAACATTTAAAAAGCACCTCTTTGAACAATTTCACTACAATACATATATATTTAAACTCCGATCCCAAAAATGAAACTTTTCAATGAATTCTTAAAATTGTCTTATTAATTATGAAAGTAAACTTGAAAAGCAGTACAATGGTTTCAATCAGCAAGTCCTCAACCGTTGAAAGTTATATGAACCCAAAGATAAGGGTAGATTAGAGCACATTTCAATTTATTTTTATTTATTTATTATCGACTTAATTGGGCGAGGTTGAGACTAAATAGTCCCTTCTTCCACCTAACCCTTATATTACATTGAAGACAATTACATACAGCCAAGCCCTGGATGGAGAAAAATCCACCCAGACGGGAATCGAACCCGTGACCTCTCAGTTGGTAGACGAGGACGTTACCCCGCCGCCACCGCGGCCGGCCTTTAATTTATAGAGTTGCTATGGAAGACTTGGATGTAGGAGCCATCAACAATAATAACTGCATAATCACTAATGACAATTTCCAAGAGAAAATAATGGGAAAAGCTATCCATTATCCATAACTATCCACTAAGTTTGAACAAAGAGAACTTATTTGTAACATGAAAGCTCACTAATTACCCCTGAAGTAATACATAAAACAGTAAAAATCAGATATATTTATTTACTGCAATTGATAGCATAACAGAAGCACCATCTTTCTAAAATGATGCTTAAAAACTCAACTGCATCTTATATGAGAATTCCATTCAGATAGCATTCAACACAATGCTACTTCACCCCTGATGGTCAGTACCACTTATTTTGAGTCCATTTTTTATATTAAGATCATTACACTTATTATATAAAATATTAATTATTCAATTGAAGAATGTTGCAGTTGGGATTGTTACTATTAAGCTCATGGCCATTCTGTGATATGAATATCATGCTGTTCACTTTTGCAATGTCAAAATAGGTGTGAGCAAAATATCAAACAATTAATCATATTTTATCACATCTGATCATAACAAAACAGTATGTGCTCTTCTTAATGAGTAAAATTATTTGCTTTAAAAAATACCCCCACTTTCACAATGACTGTTAAAACATTTTTTTAAAGTGTGCCCTAATAAAACGTGGGTGCATCTAATATTTTTTTTCAGTTATTCATTACATAGTACCCTGCAAACCACCACCAAGGTGAGTGATTCACACCCGACTACTTTTGACCCAAAATACTTTTCCCTCTTAGCACAGATGTTTTTCTGATTCTTAATCATTTGTGGGAAAATATCTTAAATCTCTGTTCTAAACTTTATCTCCCTTAGTTTAATGTTACTTCATCTTATATGCTGGTTCATCTTAAAAGCCACCAACTATGGCATAGGCCCTTTCAGCATTCAGTGTATTTCTGAACACTGGCTGAACCCAAACAAAATTAAAGTTGCCTGCAACAATGACTTTTACATGGTCTCATATTTTTGTAGAACAGAACAAATTCAATATTGAGTTTGGTTCCTTGTCTGCTCAGAGAAATGACTTAATGGATATTCAAATCACTTTTAAATTGTCCCCTTTTATAAACCCTAGTGGGGTTACTAGTTCCTCCTCAATCATTGACAAGACCATCTCCAACATTATATAAAATGAAAGTATAAACTAAGGTACATACTTCTCTGGCCATTTGGCTCATATATTTGGCAAGTTTAGTCGGGATATGACAGAGAAATTGACAGTATCATAAAAAAATAAGCAAGAAACACTCAGCTGGGTATGATGATACAATGCAAAATTGCATTGATAATTCTTCAATGATCCAAACTTTTATACAGTCAATCTCTACTTCCTTCATCATCCCAAATAGATCAAATATAGCTCAAACCTTCCCAGTGTTCAATGGTGGTAACCCCCAAAACATGAATAATTATACATCTATTTCCACCCTATCTGTTTATCAAAGATTCTGGAACAAGTAATGTACAATAGATTGTTTTGCTTTTTAAGTAAAAAAAAAGTCGGCAAAAGATTCTAATCATCGAAAGGCACTTCTTGAGATTATTAAGTGTCATAGTTCTGTGTCAGCTTTTATTATTACTCTTTCTAATATCATAGGACTATCACGCAAACTTTTGGCTCTCAACATGTTCGAATTTACAAAAGGATAAATGAGAGAACAAATCGATTAATCATCATAAATCAATGACTATGATGCTTTCACCAACAGCTGAACAAAGAAGCTTTTGAAAGTCCAGTGCATGACTCACCTGAAGTGAGCTAAATATACGTATCTTAACTTATATTGTAATTCAAACAAATATGGAGGTAGATCACATGCACCTTTAAAAGACACATTAAAATGGAAATTAAAGTAAAAAAGCACTGACAAACATTTTTAAATATGCACCCTTTTGAAATATGTACTCAACTTAGCCTATTAAGCAGTAGTCAAGAGGTCCAAAACCAATGAAAATAATCAAAATTAAACCCTCTTCGATAGTTTAATAACAGACAATGAAGAGGATTAATGCTCTAGACATGAGTGCAAATATTCTGCTTATTTTAAAAATTCAGTTCACTTGAACTGAATTTCTGGTGGCTGAAAACTGAAGGCTAAAAAATATAATTAATACAATAATTTTACTTATCATAAGTAGTAAGAAATATTAGTGAAAGCTTACTAAAAAAACTCAATCCAACTCCTACATTGCCCGTCACTGATCCCGACGGCTGGTAGATGGACGAGTCTTCAACCTCTTCAATCCCCTGTTTCACAAAAAAATTGATTAGATTGGAGTGAAAAAGAATAAGTATCAACAGAGATCAAATGGGGTCAGATATCAAAAGTAAGTAAAAAGCAAAATAAATTTATAACTCAATAAATTAAATTATATCTGATAGTCCTCATTTTATATCCACATTAAAAGACAAATCAAACTCATGAATACAAGAAAGCCTTAAAACTTTTGAAATATATTTTTACACCTTAAATTTAAAATTACTTGTGGGACAGGTGATTGAATTATGTGCATTCAAAATAAGTAGTAGTATTGTTGGGGAGGCGACCAACAGCTCAGGTCATTTGCGCCATTAGGGATGGATGGGAAAGGATGAAGGGTGGAGAGAAACCTGGCGTCGGCATTAGCCTGCTCTTAACGAAAGGCGCCAAGGGGTCCGCAGCTTAACGTCCCATCCGACGGACGGAAGCCCGTACGTTCCACCGCACCATCCTGATCCCCTTCAAAATAATTATTTCTTAAAGTAAAATATGTTAATTACTTGCAAAAAACTAAAATAAGTATTTTACTAAGAGCTCATTCATGCACAACTAAGGAAAAAAACTAAAAAGTAAAAAACTACAAAAATGGAATACTTGAGGTAAATTAAATAATAAACAAAATAATAAACAATGTTTTAAACTAAAAATATAAATTATGCATAACAATAACTACATGAACATAGGAATTTTATTAAGCAATAGTTGATCATAATTTCAAATCCACAGCTGGAATATTGACTGAAATATTATAATTATTTTCAATCATATACATGGTAACTCCCTCCATGGACTACAACCTTGACATGGAAGGGGAGGAAGGTGCATTCCGTTGTTACCCCATGAGCTGCGCTGGCGGGAGTTATAATAATTGCTCCTGGTAGGGACACCCATGCCCATAGGCTGAGGGTTAGGAGCCAGATGAAAGGTAGTCCAGGCAGCG
Organism: Hetaerina titia; assembly: GCA_037158775.1. Lineage (NCBI taxonomy): Eukaryota > Metazoa > Arthropoda > Insecta > Odonata > Calopterygidae > Hetaerina > Hetaerina titia. The sequence goes on from CM073779.1 coordinate 32,507,591, forward strand.
TCTCGTCTGTTCCTCTGTGAGATGGCTGCGAAGGCGTCTGACCCCAGTAGGGCAGCCAATGAGTGATGGCATCACGTTAAAAACACTATTGAGGAAGGCAATGGGAAATCACCTCAATTATCATTCCCAAAAGCAAAATGATGGACACTGATGAGAATATGAGTCCTAGCAACTGTGGGACTCAGCCCAATTGGTCGTGTGTCCTGTCTGGCAATGGGAGAGGCAAGGCTTCTGGGGTTGTCATCACACAAAACCCTTGCAGGGTAAAAACAACAGTAGCAGGACAGAAGATGCAGGATAAGATGACAAAATTAGTTAGAATAGGAACTTGGATGTTAGGATAATGTTGAGGACATGAAAATCAGAGAATATTAAGCATGAGATGGAAAGATGAAATATAGATATATTTGGTCTATGTGAGGTGAGATGGAAGGATAGCGGGGATTACTGGAGTGATAATTATAGGATAGTGTACAGCGGCAGGGACGAGAGCCAACAAGGGGTTGCCATTATATTAAATAAAGAGGTAGAAAGAAGTGTAGTCAACAAAGAACAAGCAGAGATAAAAGTCAAAAAATCAACAAACTTGGTCATTGTTCAGGTATACATACCAGCAAGCAACGGTAAGGAGGAAAAAGTCAGTAGGATATACAACGAGTTAAAAGATACAATCACATTTGTTCCTGCAGGGAAAAATTTGATAGTGATAAGGAATTGGACTACAGTTTAAGCACGAGGAATGACCGCAGGGAGAAAGCAATTGAGTTCTGCAGGAGACAGGGATTAGTAATCACCAACTCATGGTTTAAACACCACAAAAGGCATAGGTATGCATGGAAAATGCTAGGTGACTCAAAACAGTGTCAGATAGATTATATTATGGTTATGTACAACATTAGGAAGAGAGTGATAAATTCGCACAGCTTCCCGGGGATGGATGGAGACTCTGACCACAAGTTAGTTGTTATGAAATGTAGAGTCCGTTTCAAAAAGATAAGGCAGGGGTGGCAGGTTAGGAAATGGAATCTACAGCATTCGATGGATTGACAAGGAAGGAGTATCTGCAGGCTGTAGAGAAAATCATTGATAATGGTAAAGAGCTGAGCACAATCGAAGAAAAATGAAAATGTATCAAGTAAGGGATATCCAAAGCTGCAAAAGACACTATAGGAATCGAAACGGGAAATGGATAAGGAAACCATGAATCACGGATGAGATAAGAAGATGGAAGAATGTAAACACAGTTTGGTAAAATGAAGTACAAAGAGTTTAATAATAAATTGAGACAGGTCACAAATAAAGCAAAAAAAAGCATGGTGGAAGCCGCAGTGCACAGATATGGGTAGTTTGCAAGGGAAGGGTGAAATTGGGGTGCTATACAGCAAGGTTAAATCACTATCGAAAAGTAAGACAGGAAGATCTGTGCTAGTAGTTAGAGATAAGTGGGGAAAGATAATAGTTGACACAGAAAAGATCCAAGAAATATGGAAGGAATATATAGAAGAACTCTATGGTAAAAAACTAAGGCCGGAAAGGTTAGACATAGAAAGACAACATGACGTAGAGGAAGCTAGCTTTGGTCCAAGCATACTCCACTATGAGATAGAAAGGGCCTTAAGGGAAATGGAACCAAATAAGGCCATGGGGGTAGGCCACATTCCTGTGGAATGACTGAAATGTCTAGGAAAATGAAGGAGGTCTGTCTATATGAGCTGATTCGTAGTACCTATGAGGAAGGAATCTGTCCGGAAAACTTTGTGAGATCAAAGCTTGTTTCTGTACTGAAAAAGATAAACCTACATCATGCAAAGACAACAGAACTATAAGTTTGATTTCCCATGCAGCTAAAGTGGTTCCCAGGATAATCAACAAAATAATGGAAAACAATGCAAATGATAAATAGGGCGGTTTGGGTTTAGGAAGGGGAGAGGTACATGTGATGCCATTGCAATTTGCATATTTTGTAGATTTTGAAAAAGCATTTGATAGAGTGAATTGGGAGAAACTAATGAATATATTGCAGAAAACTTGGGATAAATTGAAGGGATAGGAGACCCAGTACCTGTTCATGTCTCAGACTGCTCAGGGTAGATTGGAGGACAGAGAGTAGTGTAAGGAGAGGAGTGAGGCAGGGTTGTATATTATCATCTGTGCTGTACAACATAAATGTGGAGGAAATAATTAAAGAGGCATGGGAAGAACTGGAGATAGAAAAGACAGCAGGGAATTCATAAAATCAGTTAGTTTCGTTATGACCAAGCTTTAGTTTGTCAGTCAACCAAGGCAAGCATTGCCGAGTGAATTAGAAATTCAGTGCAATAGATATGGGATGAGAATCAATTATAATAAAACAAAGGTTATGTGATTTTTCAGAAAGAAAAGGTCTAAGCTAAAAATTAAAATAGGAGGGCAAAAGCTAGAGCAGGTAGAACCGTTTACATATCTTGGAAGTGTTTTGGACCAAGTAGTGGTCAAAGTAGTAAGAGAAGAATTGCACTAGGCAAAGAGGCTTTCACAGGAAGGAGGGAGTTGATGACAGGGACATTGAGTAAGGATTTTAAGGTAAGACTCGTAAAAACTTTGATATGGAGCGCAGCTATGTACGGTGTATGCAGAAACGTGGTCACTGAAGCAGGAGGATAAACATAGATTGGAACCTTTTTAAATGTGGGTGTGGAGAAGAATGGAGAAGGTGAAACGGACTGAAAGGAAAACCAATATGGAAGTCCTAGGTATGGTGGGCAAGGAGAGGGGATTGTTGGGAGAAATCCTAAGGAGGCAGTAAAAATGAATGAAGGGCTTACTGAGCGTCAGTGGGATGTTGAAAACTGTAATAGAGGGCAGAATTTTAGGCCAACGAGCAAAGGGCATGAACAGGATAGGGATACTGGACAGGATGAAGGAAGTACACAGAGATGAAGAGGGACCTGATGTAAAGTGGGTTGCTGAATTGTGTTTTGTTAGGCGTCACAAACCATTTATTTGGTGGTTGTGTCCATCCATAAACCTACCTTAACCGGTAGATTACCTTAAAATATAACATGGAAACTTTCAATCTAAACATATACATTTCAGCAAATTACTTTTGCTGTTGCTTTTCATAATGCTTTAATAAGCCACCCACTCTACATAGCCAGACTGTCTAGATTAATGGGAGACTGGATCAGCAAAGGATTAATGTACTTTGAAAAATGACATGAAAATGTAGCGAGCCCAATCATTTTTGATTCCCATTCCTAAATTTCTCAAACAAAAATATTAATATTTTTCCCATTTGATCTCCCAAGTGTTAGGAGTCAGATAAAATTTCTTTGTGAATCACTCCTTATTACTTCTCATGTAAATGGTGTGACTATAGTTGGTCCTGCTTAGTTTTGGATTTTGCCGGGACCCACATGTGTAATGTCCTATGGAAAACAAAAATTGATCTCACTATGAAGCAACATGATATGTAATTCTTGATTAACATGCCTTATTCCCAAATCACACTGATATTCCTAGCCATTCTGAAATAACTTATCAGCCACCGTTCCCCATTTTTTCCTGCCAAATTTTTTAATAACTTGAGTATTTCCAGATTTTTTCACAATTTTTCAACTGTCGGCTTTGACCTGAAGACACTCGTTGGAACAGGGCCAAACTGTTGTCCGAAAACAACCTACACAGTGACATCCCAAGAATGGAGTCATTCACATGACTAGATAAGTTATGAGAAATGATACCAACTGGTATCCTGCAAAAGACAGTCTTGAATTTTTGATCCTCACCTTCCTTGGGTGCTCTCATTGTTATAGCTATAATAATCTGTCTTTAGCAAACAAAAAAATTACATAATTAGTTGAAAATTACAAAAACTGAAGGCAAAATATGACTTTTTAATTTTTATTAACAAAAATTTTTCCTTTGAAATTCATTGTATCAAGTTTTGTGCTGGCCCAACCATTTTGCAAACTGATAGGGTTTTGCATGCGGCAAAAACATTATTGAACAGTAACTACTTATGAGTTTTGAAATTAAGGTCCTTTTAAGAGAAGTATGAATGTTTAACTGCAAACTGATATTATGAAAACTAACTAGATATCAATAATATAAAATAGTAACCAGATAAAATAACAATTTCATAATTTAAAACTGCATTGAATGGGCCATAATTTTCAAATTTATGTTGAGACTCCAGCTAATGACATCTATAAACTTTAGAATTGACAAAAATTGAATCATACAAGTACATCAATTAAATCATGCAATTTGTAGTCAGGCAACTTAAAGCCTACCAAATTGTCAAAAAAAGTAAACTGAGAGGTACAAAACAAATAATTTTGTTTAAGCCACAAAGACCAAAAAATAAGACAAAGTATATTCATGCAGCCCTTAAGGAAAAAGTTGCCATGATCAAGTGGAGTTCAGCTAAGACTGGACTCAGTTCTCCAGTTTTTTTTACATTAGGAAAAAGTGCAACCGCATTTTGGGGTTATCAAGACAAAAAATTCAAAATCAGCATGCATGAACAAGAACTGAAAAGATCTTATCTTAACTCTAGATTACCACTACAAAAAATAATAATACATTAACAATATATATAATATGTAAATACAATGTATGTTTATGTAATATGTATAACAATAGCATGTAAATAATATTATAAGGCAATAATTATTAAATATTTAACTAAGCCTAAGCAACAATTAAAAGAGACAAAATTACACCCAAAAATGATTTAGAGAATAAGGTGAACCAGAGGGTTTTCAATACATAAAATGATATACCTGGAGGTTATTTTAACTCCATTCATTCCTCCGCCAGGCTCTACAGGAACTGGTGTCTTGGATGGCAAAGCCGGCTTGCTTCCTCTAGGAGTTGTACCCTCCTGCTCTACATCATTTTGAATTTCTCCTGAGGTTTCTAAGAATAAGAAATAAACACACAACATCCATATTAGAATATTTTGATATCAGAGATATTTTACAGCTCAACCTCAAATTCTGAGTTCACTTTAAAACTCATTTTGTAGTTTCTTATTCAAGTTTTAAATTTCTTTCTTTTAATTCAGTACGAAGGGCAATTTTGGTACCACTTCTGTATTAATTTTTGCTTATCGGACTATATTCAACTCTTTACAGATTATGCATATTTTTTCTATTTTGCTTCCATTATTAGGTCAGGCAGTATTACACTTCAATAATTTATAACTTTTTATCTTATTACTTGGTATTTTACTCCAGAGTAATTTTTCTGTCAATCCTCGTCAGTAATTGTTTTAAGATAAGCCGTGTTGTGTATGGTTCATTCATGTGTAGGCATACTTTTCTTGCTAATTGTTTCATATTTTTAAGTAGAGCTTAGTATCAATTCAATATTTATCCTACATTTACTCTTTGTTGGCCATCTTTCATTTTTGTTAGTTTTACTTTGTGGGCTTACATAGTGAAATGGTGACTCCTCCTGCAAAGGTTTGGTGAATGACCTATGATTACCCATGCAGACAGCTATATTTTTACCAAGGGCATTACTAAATGCTTACACTCTCAAAACACAATATTACACAAATTATTTTCAGTAGTAGTTATAAATTAAAATAAGTTTTAACAAGCACACTAAAGAGGCATGGATACAAACACAAGGACTAAGAGGATGTTCTTGGTTATGAAATAAAGCATCAAACAAAGAAATATATTCTTACCTCTATATTTCAATTATCTGTATCCAATAACTTGATAAAATTAAGTTATTAGAAGAATTAAACTACATTCATATGGAAGAGGTCAAATTTCTCTTGCCTAAAGAAAGGTCTGCTTTTTCCTACTTTGTGTTAATAAAGCCCTTCATTTTTTTAAATGAATATAAGTGTACTCCCTCCATGAAATAACCAATGCTATTGTAACCAAAATATACAAGTATAATACACTCCTGCTATGACTATTATTCTTCTGCTAGTTGTCTCGTTTCTAGCAGTTGAAAACATGGGGTTGTAATGTGGTGTAACAAGGGTACACTTATTGTATCTTAAATCTGCCTCAAAATAAGTGTCTAAATTTGCACCTTCTTGCTGCCCAATGCATTTGAACACGCTTTCAGATGTTGTCCTCCCTATATCAGCGCAATTTAGGTGCCTACATGATGAGCTTGGACGCATCTTGCATGTTCCACGAGAATTTACAATCTGCTCTTAATTCTTTCACTGCTTGGGGTTCCGATTGGCAGTTATACATTAATCCCTCCAAATCAGCTATTATGACCTTCTCGTTAAAGCGCAAACCACTTTCACTTTCATACACTCTTTTGAACAGCCCTATCCCATCTGTCAGTTCTTCCTGCGATTTAGGTTAACTTTTTGATGCGAAGCTCACCTTTCGCAAGCATATTCAAAGGATTGTCAGGAGAGCAATGGCAATAGTCAGCCTACTTTACCACCACACTGATGTTCATGATCCCCTTGCACTTAGGTCGGTGTTTTTTGGTTGTGTCCCCCCAATTTTAGAATACTGTTCACCAATCTGGTCGACCACCTCTCCAACTACTTTACAGTTACTCAACAGACCTCTTAATTCCTTTATTGCTATTTCCCGTTATCGCTTCCCTCAAAAATACAACCTGGGACTTAACTCTCTCATTCTTTGGTATTTCCCCTCTCCACTGCCATCGATTACTATGTGATATGAAATTCTCACATAGCATCTTTAACGGAACTCTCCGTACCAACGACCTTCTTCCTCTATTCTCAATTCGTGTTCCCCGTCGGCCAACACGTAACTTGAGTCTGTTGCAGATTCCAAATTTCCGTCTCTCAACGTTCCCTATTCCATTGACTTCCCGCTACATTTAATTCCCTAAGCATTCAGTATCCTTCCCTGGACCTCTCTTCCTCCCTCAACGCTTTCACCTCTTCCCTTAAATGCCAGATAGTAACTTGGCTCTTTCTGGTTGCTTATGTGCTCTCCTGCCTTCCTATATCTGTTCTTGGCATTATTTGTTAATTTTTTCTTTTTCTTAGTGTATGCTATATGTCGGCCAATGTAGAAACCTTTGTACCGTTTTTGGCTGCTTTGTTAAATAAATAAATAAATTTGTAAAGGTAACTTATTCTCATCTGTATGCAGTACTGCAAGTCATTGTGAGTTCTAAGAAATGGAAAACATATTTCTGAAAGGGACATCTCAAATACAAATTATGCCTGAGTCGACAAAATTGAGTACAGGGACCAGTGACTTTTCAAATGTTGATTTTGTTGGCCAGGGCGGAGTTCTAGTGAGAACTATTTTCCATGTATTAATTTCCATTAATTTGCTTTATATTTACACAAAGTACATGACTTAAGAAGCAAACAAAATTGAGAAACAAGCAACTGATAAACTGAAAATTTTAACCAATTAGTTTGCCATACTTTAATACACTGTCATTTCATAAAATTACAATTATACATCAAGCAGATCTTGTAATCTAATTTGTAAAATATTGAATGGTTTGAAAATTTATTTTTATTCCACTGTCATCATAATAAAATATAACTTGATTTTTTCATAGTTTTCACGGGATTGGTAAATAGTATAATATATATCCCATTCCCTCCCATGGTCTACAACGTTGTCGTGGTGGAAGGGCTCATGTGTTCCGATGACCCCTACAGCGGTGCTGACGGGAGTAATAATAATAATTACTCCTGGGAGGGGCACCCATGCCAGATAGGTCGAAGGTTAGGAGCCAGACGAAAGGTAGTCTGTTCCTCAGTGAGGCGGCTGCAAAGGCATCTGACCCCAGTGGGGCGGCCATTAAGTGATGGTGCCACGTTAAAAACACTATTGAGGAAGGCAACGGGAAACCACCTCAATTATCATTCCCAAGAATGTAATGACGGGCACGAATATGAGTCCTAGCAACTACGGGACTCGGCTCAGGCGGCCGTGTGTCGCGCCTGGCAGTGGGGGAGGCAAGGCTTCCGCGGTTGTCATCCCACGAAACCCTTGCAGAGGAGAAATAACAGTAGCAGGACAGAAGATGACAGTAGTTAAAATAGGAACATGGAACGTCAGCACAATGTTGGGGACAGGCAAATTAGAGAATATTAAAGAGATGGAAAGAGGTAATATACGAGGGTCATCCGGAAAGTAGTACCCGTTCGTGCCGCATGAAGTGCTGACGACGCAAGTAGCCGCTGGACGAGGTCAGATAGCTTCAGTGGCTTGTCTGCCTTCTCTGAGCCAAGTTGCGTGACGCTAGCATTGCCTGTGTTGTTTCTGTGATTGTTTACAATGTTTAAAAAAATTGAGAACGCCGCCAGTTGTGAAGTGAGGGCAGTGATTAAATTCCTCAATGCAAGAAACGTTCGCCCATGTGATATTCATCGCCAATTAAAGGAGGTGTATGGAGACAATGTAATGGACGAGTCGTCTGTTCGGCGGTGGTGTCGCAACTTCAACATGGGGAGGGGGAACACACACGACGATGAGCGTTCGGGGAGACCGTCTGTCATTACAGACCAACTGGTGAGCTCAGTTGACGAATTCGTGAGGAACGATCGGCGCGTCACAATTGATGACATCTGTGAGCATTTTCCCAATGTTTCTCGAACAATTGTTCATGAAATTGTTAAACACCATCTGCATTATGCAAAAATTTGTGCAAGATGGGTCCCTCGCATGCTTACAGATGAGCACAAAACAAAGCGTATGGCTGCAGCACTGACGTTTTTGGGATGTTATTCTGATGAAGGAGACTTTCTTGACTCGCATAATTACTGGTGACGAAACATGGGTTTGTTATGCATCACCTGAGAGTAAACGACAGTCAATGGAGTGGCATCATGCTCATTCACCAAACAAACCAAAAAAATTCAAGACAGTTCTGTCCACCAGGAAACTCATGGCAACCATTTTCTGGGATCGACGAGGTATATTGCTTATTGATTTTATGGCCCGTGGAGACACTATTAATGCCAATGCGTATTGTGAAACATTAAAGAAATTACGGCGGGCAATACAAAATCGGCGGCGAGGTCTATTGTCTACTGGTGTCATTCTCGTTCATGACAATGCCAGGCCTCATGCAGCTGGGATAACACAAAAACTTGTGCAGCAATTCAAATGGGAAACTTTCGACCATCCACCGTATAGCCCGGACTTGGCCCCTTCAGATTTTCATCTCTTTACAAAGCTTAAAGACTTTTTGGCAGGAAAAAGATTTGACAGCGATGAAGAATTTAAAGAAGGAGTGACCCTGTATCTCAATGAGCTGGCGGCGAAGGACTATGCAGCAGGAATACAGAAACTTGTCACACGTTATGACAAATGCCTTAATTTGCTTGGAGATTATGTTGAGAAGTAGTTTAAAGTATCCTCTTTCAAATAAAATTTTTTATGTTTGTTAATATTTACTTTTGTGTCTATTTCACGAACAGGTACTACTTTCCGGATGACCCTCGTAGATGTTTTAGGTCTATGCAAGGTGAGATGGAAGGATAGCGGGGATTACTGGAGTGATAATTGTAGAATAATATACAGCGGAGGGGACGAGAGCCTACGAGGGGTTGCCGTAATATTAAAAAAAGGGGTAGGAAGAAGCGTAGTCAACATAAAGCAAGCAAACGATAGAATCTTACTCGTTGAGATTAAAGCAGAGCTGACGAACTTGGTCATTGTTCAGGTACATATGCTAATGAGCAACCACAAGGAGGAAGAAGTCGATGGGATATACGATGAGTTATAAGAGGATATAATCAGTGTTCCTGCAGGGAAACATTTGATAGTGATGGGGGATTGGATTGCAATGGTAGGCGACGGAAGAGATGGTGGTGAGGTGGGGGACTATGGGTTAGGCACGAGGAATGAACGCGGGGAGAAGGCAATGGAATTCTGCAGGAGACGGGTTAGTCATCACCAACTCATGGTTTAAACACCACAAAAGGCGTAGGTATACATGGAAAATGCCAGATGACTCAGAAAGGTATCAGTTAGATTATATTATGGTTAGGCACAGGTTTAGCAAGAGAGTGATAAATTCACACAGCTTCCCGGGGATGGATGCGGACTCTGACCACAATTTAGTTGTAATGAAATGTAGCGTCCATATCAAAAAGATAAGGCAGGGGCGGCGGGTTAGGAAATGGAATGTAGAAACATTAAATAGATTACAAGGAAGGAGTATCAGCAGGCTGTAGAGGAAATCATGGACGATGGTAAAGAGCGGAGTACTATTGAAGAAAAATGGGAATGTATCAAGAAAGTGATATCGAAAGCTGTAGACTGCTGCACTATTGGGACCATTAATGGGAAAAGGATAAGGAAACCATGGGTAATGGATGAGATGATTGCAAAGATGGATGAGAGAAGAAGATGGAAGAATGTAAGCACAGAGTTAGGCAAAATGAAGTACAAAGAGTTAAACAATAAATTGAGAAGGGCCACAAATAAAGTAAAAGAAGAATGGTGGAAATGCAATGCGAGGATATGATGGAAATAATGATAGATACAAATGATCAATAGAGCAACTGACTTGTGGATGTTATTTCAGCGATGTCATTACGCTGATATATTCTCAAGATTATTGATTTCAAAATACAAAAAACAGGAGCAAACCATAAAACATCAGATTAGTATGAACAATTAACTTCTCAGTCTTAAGAAAATTCACTATCACCTCCCAATTTATTCACATTAAGTCCATTATGTTTAGGAAATTTCTGAAGAACATTTAAACTGGCATCATTTTCAAACTTCAAAAGCAATACCTCAAATTTATATAATGTAGAATGCCACACCTAAGTATCCCAAAACAAAAATAGCATCAACAACCATTATGGAATGCCTACTAACATTATTTCAAGTAGCTAATACCATCCTTAGGCAAATAGCAATAGGTACCACCACTAGTGAATCAACCCCTAGTAGTTTTTCAACAGCATCACTAACAGCACTCATGAATTCACCAGATGCTCTTTTTTCACAAAAATTATATTTCTGAAAGCAAAAATAATTTAGCTCACAATCCACCATGTTTGAGAGTAAATACCTTGATTTAATCCTTTTCAGATCAGACAGTCTGCTTAGTTATACCAAATTCATGAACCACATTACTGACATGGATCCTAGCTTTAAATTCTAAAAAACTTTATCTTGTCTAAAATGCTCAAACTTTTTTACTGCACTAAATTCTACTTCCTTTTAAAATAATTTTTACCTTTCTTAATAGTTACTAATTTTTTTATGCGTAGGCTGCCATAACTTCCCCCGGTCCGCATTCTTTTGGTCTTACGGATGTAAGTCTCGCTGTGCACATCATGCGCAACATCTGGTCTACATCCAGTAGAATCCGCCTACAAAAAAAGTATGGTTTAATTAATAACATTAAATTGACGAACTGTAATTACATCTGATGAAAAATGTAATTTATTTATTGCAAAATTTCATTAGCAATTTTTTCTCCATACTTTCTTACAGACATCAAACAATTTTAAAATATACCCTGTTCAATGAAAACGTGAACTGAGGCTACGAAAAATTTATTTTGCAAAATTTAGTCTACATCGATATTCCATCTTCTATTCCACTGCTTAAAGCACCCTTGGAAGTCCTCGGCAGTTAGGCTTTTTGGTTCTCTCTTTCTTGCTTTCTTGTGTACACATCCTCCCAGTGATGTCCCCTCATCACATTTTTGCATTTTGGGAACAGAAAAAAGTCGCAGGGGGTGAGATCTGCCAAGTAAGGAGGTTGATCAAGGATGGTGATTGAATTTTTTGCCAGAACTGGCGAACAATCAATGCTGAATGTGCAGGTGCATTGTCATTGTGAAGGATCCATCCATCATGTTTGGTTAAAATAGCGTGCACTGCTGATTTTCCTAAATTCAGTTCATCAGCTATCATTCGGACAGCTTTTCGACGATTAGCGAAGGCAAGGGAACGATCAATGCTGTCATCAACACAGGTGGTTGAAGGTCATCCTGGTCTTGCATTATCTGTGGCGTCTTGTTGGCCATCTTCAAAATGCTTAATCCACTTGAAAACGGATTTTTCCTTCAGAGCATTATCACCGTAAACAACTGTCTACATTTCAGTAATTTCTTGATTACTTTTGCCGCACTCACCAAAAAACTTGCTGTTGATTTGTTGCTCCCTGATTATCAATTTCCATTTTTGACTAACAGTAAAAACAAGGACAACAGAAATTAGCATAACTGGAACCATATGCACAGCTCAACAATCCACCAAGCACACATTGGGTCTCGGGCAACTAGCGCCGCTAGTGGATGGGGCTATAGTCTGCGTCATGTCCGCAAGATTGCACCAGTTCATGCATTTACTGCACGAACCACTCATGGTATCAGGCATGGCTATATGGAAATTTAGTAGAATGAAAGAAGAATACTAGGTATTTTCCACAAACTTTTAATTTGGTACTAGTTTAAATGCATAGGCATATTCCTCGAGTACCTGTTGATGATGCATATGTGAGGAAGCTAGTTGCATGAAATAAAAACTTATGAAAAAACCCAAGCACTCTTCTTTCATTCATTACAAAATTTATATCAATTTTGTTACATGTAATAAGTTGAGGGGTGAGATTTATCAAATTATTTCATTTATGCAAAACATAAAGAGGATAATGTCAAATGGCAGGAGAGACATCAAAAGCAATCCTGCTTTTGATGTCTCTTCTGTCATGCGGTATTTTCACTCAAAATGCATGGGTTTGACCAAGGAAAAATTAGCACATACTTGGTGTAGAAAATATGCATCTTGTGAAGATGTTAAAAATCAACCTAAATTCCTGTTAGCTCACATATTTAATTTAGATTTACAAGTGCGTTATTTCATTTGTAAATCACTAACAGTCCTATTTTGCATTTCTATTCACAATCGCTGAAATTTTTATGAAAACTGCATTTTGCAGTAACACAAAGCCCTGCATTCTGTTAGCCAGTCAATAAAGCAGTACTGAATAAGCTCTGTTCAATCATTCTTTTAATTATTTTCCGATGCCTTGTTTTAATCATAGATAGTGCCATGAAGAAAATTGATGTTATTTATAATACAGGAAATTAAATAAAAAGTTTGTATCAAGTGTTTTGGGTAGTGCATTAATGAAACTTATCAGCAATAATAAGGGAGAAAAACAACAGTTAACTGCCAAAAAAAAACCAAGAATAGAGGCCATGTCATAAAAATTTTTACCATCTGCAAAGACATGCTCCCAAGTATATTCAACAGATTCAGCTGAGATGTAGTGGAAGTTCGTCATTTCAATTTTGTTTTTCTCATACATGCTCCAAAGCTTATGAAGGCTCCAAGGAATATGAAGATTGATTAGGGGTATGAATGGCTCCTAACCAGTAAATGCATAGCTTCATTCTCGTAGGATACAGATTAAGACAAGGTGCTATGGCTCATTTCTGGTGCTATATTTGTCATACACTTAAAATTCCCTATGATGATGCCAAGGTACACAGTGATGCATGCAAGCAATTGCCATTTGTTGGACAACGACTAAGATTTCATGGAAGCACTTTGACTGTTTCTTAGTTTTGTCAAATAAAGTAAGTTGAGGAATTGAAACAGAATGAGTAATAAGTTTGCAAATATTTGTTACTTGGGTGCAGCATAGGTTGCACAAAGGCAATAAGGCTTTGGGTAAATGTAAGACCTTGTACAAGTCGAAAGTTTGTAGTTTATTAATTTCTGAAAGTACTACATGACAAAATGAACTATACTTAAGATGAGTTAATGCACTGCAAATTTTTTCTGTGAATAGTATTGGAATGTATGTACTGCTGGGATTAATTTATGTAAAACCCATTAATTATGCATGACAGCTGACACCCCCAATGCAACCCACTATCAAATTTAAGTTTTTATAAAAAGTCAAAAGCTACGTGGGTCGTCCAATTACTCATCATAGAATTGGGAGAAGTTTTCTTTCAGTAAGCCTCATCTATTACTACACTCTTGTTAAACGTTCAGCTACATCTATGTGGTTTCACTTTTATAGATGATTGAAGCAATAGACTTTTCTTTACAAAGATAAATGAAGAAATTGAATGCTGAGTGGTTATTTAAAAAGGTGTAACAAAGAAAGAAATCAAAGCCGAGTTGGATGAAGCTTATGGCACATCTGCTTGAGTGTTTGCGACTGTTTACAATCAGGTAAATGAGTTTAAGCAAGGCCATATACCAACAAATGATTAACATTGGGATGTTTGGAAAGTGACATCCTCAAAAATGATTGACAAAATACATAACTTGATTTTGAGTGAACGAAAAAACAAAGTTCATGAAATATTTAAGGCCGCAGACATATCATAATGTATAGTGTTTTCAATTTTGCACAAAAAACCAAGTGTGTAATTCTCGGCAGGATGGATGCCACTTTTGCTGTAAGTAGATATAAACACAATCGTGCACTTGATTTGGAGGCTGGTTCAGTGATTTTCTGTGGCAATATGGATGAGTGTCCACGAGAATACACAACTGTGGATGATAAATGAATCCATTACTACACTTTAGAGAACAAGGAACAGCAGTGGGTTTCCAGGGGTGATCCAGCTCTGAAAAAGCTGAAGATGTTGAAATCACCTGAAAAGGTGATGGTCATGGTTTTTGGGGATGTATGTAGAATCATCTACATCAATTAGTTGCAAAAAAGAAAACATGATAAATGTTGAGTATTTTGCATCATTATAGCACTGGTTGAAGGAATAAATAAAATATCCTCTTTGACCAATAAAAAAAATCTGTGCAGTTTTGATGGCAAATATTAAAGAATTAAAGCTTGTATTATTACAGCATAATGGCATTCACCAGATGTGGCCTCCATTGACTTTTTCTCATTTCCAAACTTGAAAAAGTGGCTCAGCAGAAAACAATTAACATTGAATGGTGTCGTTGCCAATATATATGGTTACTCTGAAGACCTTAAAAATTCCTATTTTTTGGATGGCTTAAAAAAGTTAATGAAATGAAATAAATGCATTCCCAATCCCCCAGAAGGTAACTACTCCCCATTTGGAAATGACATAGGAATGTTATGATAAGCATTAATGTAGTGCAAATGAGAATGACATGAGACACTTGGAAGTTTATGCGACAAAAAAACACGTAACAGAGAATGAAAAACCAGCTTCTCATGAAAGCATTAGATTAGAAGCTCCAATTTAAGAACATCAATGGGCTATGAATAACTACATACGTAGATTTAAAGAAGCATAATGTGAATTTCACACAATTCTTTGATGGTAACAAAGAAAGAGGTCCCATGATAATTAGATTGAAAGCTAGCCACTAAGAACTGGGGAATGGATATAACAAATGATACACAATAAAGGACTCCAAAGAAGTTGTTTCAGCATCACTTCCCTCAGTTTTCTTTGAAACTGTGACATTTGAATTATATCAGGGGCAAGGAGGACACAAATAATAGCAGTGATGTGGTCATTTGTGGGATTAAATGCACTGGAATAAATATAATAATACAGAAAAAGTTAACACTTATAAATGCTTTGGAAGTACAAAGATACTAACCGTTGAGCTGACAGCACCGACTGGACCAGGTGAGCCCATATCCCCCAACAAGTGTTGGGGAGTACACGGATTTATGCCTCCATGGTTTTTGGTAGCGATATCCGTCTCCAACTTTTTCTCTACAGCAAGGTCAACCGCGGACTTTACCATTTCCTCCACGAACTCATCCACAATCAATGCTTTCACGCAGCTATAATAAAAAAACATGCAAATATGAATTAATATAGCGCGTGCATGCCAACACTGGGATTACTTGGATAGCTAGTTTTTTATAACCAATCACCATGACAGTTAACAACCCAGAGGTTGGGTTGATAGGTGAAGGCGGCTCACTTGAGAGTGAAATTCTTCCATTAGGACAATTTCACCTAAGTGAGCTCTTACCTTCAAGAGGTTAGTCCAAAAATCACAGCTTGGCTGAAGCTGAGGGTGCCCAAAGGCATCCCTGGGAATTGAACCCAGGCATTCACATGTTCAATGGTCCAACTCTCTACCCATTGGACAACCACAAAGAACTTTCCAAGTTGCAATGGAAGCATGCCACTTCAGCCATTGAGATTAGAGTTGAGCAAAGGTTAACAATTGCTAATAGAAATCCTTACAGAGCATAAAATTTACATAGTACATACATGCTATATGGGTCACATATATAGTTTCCATCATCTATGCCAAACGTTTTACTGCAGTCATTTTCATGCTATAATAAAAACTCATGTAAATGTGAATAAACCCAGCACATCTATCTCAACACCAAGATTAGATGGATTGTTAGTTTTTTATAGTACCAGTAATCAGCAAGTTAACAACCCTAAGGTTTGTTTGGTAGGTGAGGATAAAGCTCTCCGAGAGTGAAATTCTGTTATCAAGGTAGGGGAGTCGGTTCCTTTCCCTGTGCTGCCTATGGTTTCCCAGGAAGATTTGGTAGCCCAAAGATCACACAGCTTGGGTAAAGGTGAGGGTGCCCAGATGCATCCCTGGGAATTGAGCCCAGGCATTCACATGATCAATGGTTCAACTCTCTACCCATCGGACGACCACAAAGAGCTTTTCAAGATCTTGTGTCAAATACGAGCATGCCACTTCAACCATTAACTTAGAGTTGAGCAAAGGTTAGTCATTGTTAACAGAAAACCTTACTGAGCATACCTACATAATACATACCTTTTATGAGAGTATGTGATTTAAGGATGGTATTGGTGATTACACCAACCTATCAGAAAATAGATCCATACTTGCATAATTGCTATTTTCCTGATGTTATAACCCCTTGCACTATTGTTTCTTAATTGCCATACATATGATTCTTCACAACCACCCTGCTCCTGTGAGAGCACTACCACAAAGGAACTACAAGAACAGGAAAGAGGGTATTCTAATGATAGGCAGTAATAAGTTCAGCAGTGTGATGTTCCCATTCCAGGTAAGGGTGGGCACCTGATGGCCAGGTGCATTCTGAGTGCTGGAGTTTCTCAAGTGTCGAAGACAGAGGGAGTGGCAGCTGCATGCATGCAATAATGAATGGCTGCAGCTCATGGCTCATGTAGGAGTCAGTGGTGCCATGGAACATGTACCCATGGAGATTCTGCGATCCTTCAGATAATTGAACTCTGATGCAAAGAGGTTAATTGGCTTCTAAGGACTTGAATTAAAGCTTGAGATTCACCCTGCCGATCCCGGTGGTGACAGGGCAATGTACTTTCCTGCCAACCCAGAGGTCACGGTACGATTCTTGCCTAGGAGGTTTCTCCTCCACTTTGAGTGTATGTAATTGTAATATTGTTATATCATTGTTTAAAGCCTAATGTAAAGGTCGAAATGCTGTTTTCAGACTAAGGCAAATAAATAAAAGCCTTCTACTGAGGATTGTTCACAGATCTAAAGTTTCGAGCCAAGTGAAAGGCAAAAATCAGTGGGGGCATCATTGTTGCAGATATATTGGGACCTCCATTGACCTGCGCTATAACCTGAAGTGGGAATTTTTTGTCACAAAACAATCATAGTGACACTACAATCAGTGGAGATTTCAATGTCCCATCTACTGATTGAAGCACACACAATTTTAAAATAGGGGGAAGACAAAAGATACCTGCGAGTTACTATTACATTCCTTTACATTGAACTCCAGGCATCAACTTACCACTTCAACTAGGGGTGATAATATTGCTGATTTGCTAGCAATGATATACTCAAAAGGCCTTGAATATAGAAAATATTTAAGGAATTAGCAGCCAAACAGCAGTAAATGCTAAGTTTTCCCTTAATGGGGTCCAAAATAATAAGCCTAAAGGAAAATTTTACTTGTTTTGAGAAAGGGATTATAATGGCCTAAAATTCAGGTTACAGAGTAAATTTGAAAATTTTAAGAAACATAGTAAACACTGAAATGCTGAGTACAATGGAATTACTTCCTTGACATCACATGCTTAACAGTCATGTCCATTCCCAGTCAATTTATTAAAGATAAAATTGAACCTAGATGGTACTACATGGACGTTAGAAAATACTGAAACGTTTTTGGCTATGTCATGTCAAGATGAAAAATACTAGGAATGATATCAGTAACGACAAAAGAAATAAGATCATATTATATCATTATATGATATATAGGACAAATGAAAAGATGGAATTTTGGAAAGTGTAAACCAAATTCAAAAGAAAAAGATTAGCAGAAAATTTGAAAGAAAATCCAAAATAAATTTGATCATACGTCGGAGAGGTTCATGAAAGTAAGGCAACAGTTAATTCACTCAAAAAAGATAGAGACATAAGTTTAACCAGCAGTTTGCAAAATCTCAATTTATTAACTTCCTTCTTGCAAACCATCTTCTCCAACCAAATGCTCCGATATCTAACCAAATTGTTTTTGCCAACCGATGCCCAAAATTGCAATCTCATAAAATGCAATAGAACATATTATTAAAAAAATTAACCCCAATAAATCCTCCAGGACTGATCAAATTCCCACTCATATTTAAGGAGCTAGCATTGATTATTGCACCTAATCTAAAACTCACTTGGTTCCCATAGACTGGAAAACTGCTAATTAACGCATAACATATATTTAAATGGAGATCAGGAGGAAGCCAGCAATTACACATCTATTTCCCTCACATCCATATCATGCAAGGTGATAGAAAATATAATCGCTAGTTCAATAGTGAGACACCTCGGTATCCAATAGTTATTGATGAAGAATCAGCATAGTTTCCCAAATGGTAAATTCTGCAAGACAAAACTTGTGCTTTTTGTTCAGGATAGTATTAGTTTGGGAAGAACAATGTTCCAGTGGATGGAGATTTTCTGGATTTAAAAAAGACTTTCGACAAGGTACCTTATGGTAAACTACTCACAAAGCTAGGAGCCTATGCCACATATAAAAATATCCTGGGCTGGACCAAAGACTTTTTGATTGATAAGGTATAATGAGTAGTCATAGATGGTGTTATCTCTAATGCAGAAAAGTCACTTCAGGTTTTCCTCAGAAGTGTTATTCGCCCTCCTTTATTCCTACTTCACGTTTAGAACACTGACTCCATCATCACCAGTAAGGTACATTTATTCGTTGGCGATGAATTGGTGTACAGATATATCCATACCCAGAAAATAAAGCAGTTTTAGAAGATGACCTAAATGCTATACAACTCTGGTTTGGCACAAGGCAATAAGAATTAAAATTTAAGAAGTGAGTGGAAAATTTTGGAAGGAGAGTGATTCCCTCAAGAATGCCTACTGCATCAGGAGCACCTAAAATGCAAGTATAAACTCGATTTATACTTAGGTGTTACCCTTACGAACTACCCTGTTAAAAACATACAGGGGGAAAATGTGGGCAAACGACAAAAACTTAGAATTCATTATGATAGGTATTGGAGATTTGCGGAGAAATGGTTAGGGGAAATGTTATCTTTCGCCAGTTAGGCCTCATTTAGAATATGCTGTTAGTATATAGGAACCTCGAAGTTGGATTGATTGCCGAATTGGGTCGCGTGCAGAATAGAGCTAGATTTGTAAAACGTTACGATCAACTTAGTAGCGTATCCAAAATATTAGATGAGATGGGCCAGGAATTCCACACGGAGCGAAGGTTTAAGTGCAGATGAAACCTCTTGCATAAATTGGAAGGATGTCTCTTTAGCAGTGATGCTGGAAATATATTATTAACCCCATTGGACTACGGTAGGAGGATTTCAATAAAACGAGAGAGTAAACGTAGAACAGATAGATTTAAAAAAAAACACAGGAATCAACCCGAAGGTCGGTTTAGTAGGTGACGGCAGAGTTCACTCTGTACTAAGTCCGACGGCGTGTGCATATTCACACATCAGGGTAGGGGGGCCGAGATAGATTTAAATTTTCATATTTTCCACTAACGATAAGGGATGAGAATAACATTTTCAAGCCGCGGTAGTCATATTCAGGTGAAAATTAGCCTGGTGTGCATTCACCCCCAGCCACACACTTTAGCGGTGGTTTTCAGGGTACTGAAATATCCGTGTAAAATAACCACTGAAATTGACTATTTCCCAAAATCATCTCCCATTTACATAAATAAGTACATAGAGAATCAAAAGAGTGTCTTTCTTGTAGTTAAGAACTCTGGCACTATCCGAGAATGCAGAGATAACGGATTTATAAAAGTTTTGTGTTGAATTAATTGTTCTCAATCCAAAAGAATCACTGCACGACTGGCACTCACTGATTTCTCATTCCGAAACAAATATCTAGGCCAAAGAAACTATGGAATTTCAATATCCCATCTGTAGAGTACAGTGCATAGTTTTAAAACGGTGTACAGACAAAAATACCTGAGAGTCATTTTACATTCATTTACGCGAGACTAAACACAAACTTGTCACTTCACGAACTAGGGGCGATAATATTCTTGATTTGTTAGCAACGAACATATCCAAAGAGTCCGACGATATTGAAAATATTAAAAGAATAGCTAAAACCCGGAAGTTTTCACCGTGGCGATGGTCATAAGAAGCTTTAGTTTTTCAGAAGAAAAATTTAGTAGTTTAATTAAAAAGTCAATAACGGCTAAACGTAGATGTTACTGGATTCCTTAATAAATCTTTAGAGAGGACAGCAAACACCAAAATGGCGACTGCCTATGGTACCACGTGCTCATCCTGCATGTTAGGGATGTCGACAATAGCATTATTTTAATCAATCAAAAGTAATATACCAAACTTGGCACTATGCAAAACATTACCACTTTAATCACGCCAATTCAAAGATATGAACAACTGTAAAAAAAAACTGCATATTTAATTTTGAGAAACTACGTCATTTTCAGACAGTTACCAACGTAAAGTATCTATCTAGTAAAAAAAATTTGACGTTTAACGCCTACGTTTAATCGACAGCTTAACGTTGATAAGAAAAAAGTTCCTTCAGGTATATCTGCAATTATTGATAATGCCGGTCACTCACTATATGTAGTAAGTGCAAATGCGGATTGATAACGTACGTACATAACACGTTACTAAAGCAAAACTCAATAATCCATAACAGTATGTAATGATAATGACTAATTTTTAATTAAAATATACTCACTCGTCATTAAGACTCATTGTGCAGGTAAGTCTTAATTACAGTATTGGACGGAATGTCAGTTAACCAAAATGGCGATCTGAGAATAGAGCAAGAGAGAGAAGGGCGTTATTGTCGTTCGTGTCAACTACAAAAACAAATGAATCGTTGGTGCGTTCATCGTCATTGGTACATCGTTACGTGTGTGTGGTTGTAGTTAGCAATGTAATGTGCATTATTTGAAATATTCTCTGGTTTTACTGACAGAAATAGTCGATAAACAATTGGTGTAATGAAGGTTAACTATAAGGTAGTCAACAAATCTCGAAGTCAGCCTTATTTTTTGTTTATTCATTCATAAATGGTTACATTATGTACGCGATTTAAATATGTTCTCTGAGAAATCGTTAAAAAAAATCACATCTATTCTGTTGTAGATTATGTAAAGATCGTCACGGTTTGTTTATTTTTTCAGGAAGAATTACCGAATTACACAGATGAACTTGGGCATTTAAATCTTGCCAACTCGGTGTTGTCGTTAGTTTGGCTCTGCGGGGCTACCATCAACACTGATTTTTGTCGTTAATAAATTTGACTTCAAGGTTTTATTAAAGGTCTGAAGATTTTCATTTCTATTTCTCACAAATCAGAAGGTTCTATTAATTTACATTGTCTGCTTCTTGAATAATATACATTGCATGGTGCACGTACATAACTAATTTTCCATATTTAATTGCCTTATTGATATAACACTTTATATGCTTGAAAATAGTTTTGGCTAACAGCGGTTTTCTCAGTATTTATTAATTACAGAGCCTTGAGGATGGGAAATGAGGAAGAAGAAACTAAAACTCGGAAAAACAACCATACTGAGGATATCATACACCCCAGCAAAACGTCTAAAAGAAGAAAATTAACGTCGTATGTTCTTGCTTTACGCCCTTGGACTCTTAGTGCATCTCTAATGCCAACTCTTCTGGGAGCTGCCCTTGCTCATAAATGTACCGGAGAGTTTAGCTTATTGATTCTATTAGTAACGGCATTTACAGTGTTGTCTGTTCACGGTGCTGGCAATGCTGTTAATACATACTTCGATTATGTGAAGGTATGGTCACAGAGAACACTTCTCTTATTAATTTATAAAGCATTCTAAGATATTGGCAATTATTCTTGATTATATTACAATGAATTAGTATCTGAAAATGCTAGGAGAAAGATAAAATGAAGGATGGGTTAGGTAACCCATGATAATGTTATTTCCTGAAGAAAAAGTCTGAATTATGCCTTTAATGTTTGACCCAATTTTTGGTTTGGTGATACAAGAATCTCTCTTTTAAGTGATGTACTGTCTTTAGCGTGTGAGTTCAACATTAACTCTATAAATTATGTCAGTAACATACGTCGTTGTAATAGTAAGAGAAAATACTTCAATTAAGCGTTCAGCGCCTTGTCAAACATAGTGGCTGATTTAGTTCAGATATGCCATAAATTTTAGGTTCTTAAATGATTTTTGTATATAAGTATATCAGAATTTTATGCTGAGAACCCACCTTTCATTGGTGTTAATTATAATTTTAGGGTGTGGACAGCAAAACCAAGTCGGACGATCGTATATTAGTGGATGCCCTGCTTTCTGTTGAGGAAGTTGCCAATTTAGGAGCTCTCCTCTATGGTGCTGGGTGCCTCGGCTTTGTTGCCCTCGCAGCGCTATCCCCTGCACGCATGGAGCATCTTGCCCTTGTGTATTTTGGTGGTCTCTCCTCATCCTTCCTCTACACTGGTGGTGTTGGACTGAAGTACATCGCCCTTGGGGACGTGTTGGTTTTGGTGCTGTTTGGTCCACTCTCTGTGCTGTTTGCATTTTTAGCACAAGCAGGTACTGCGCGATGGGCCACTATTTTCTACGCCCTCCCCTTAGCTCTGAATGCAGAAGCAGTTCTCCATGGAAATAACACAAGGGATTTGGAATCTGATCGTCGCGCTGGCATAGTGACATTGGCTATTTTGGCAGGGCACACAGCGTCGCATGTGCTTTATGCCTTCCTGTTGTTCACACCATATATTATGTTTGTTGTCCTCGCATTGCATCACTCCATATGGTTCCTGTTGCCCCTCATTACTCTACCAGCAGCCTTTCAGCTTGAAAAAGAATTACGCTCAAGTGGTGGCATGCAAGCTGTTCCCCGAAAGACAGCTAAGTTGAATCTATTTTTTGGGCTTCTGTATGTTTTGACATGCACTCTAGTAAACTCGGAAAGACTGCCTTATATTAATCAGTGAAATTAAAAACTTTTTTACACTTTTTTTAATATGTTAAAGAAATTAATCTAGTTCACATGCTTATGTTTTTCATACCCCAAAGTTGATGATTTGTTATTTTTTCAATTTTGTGGCATGAAGGTTTTTAAATACTGGCTTTTAATAAAGAAATTTATGCAGCCAATGTTCAATTGGTTTCTCGTATAATACTGCACGTTGTGTATGCGTTGGAAACAATCTCAATTGTAATGAGTTTCTTTCAAAATGATAGAATGTTCAATGAACGCCAAAGTAGAGAGTTTTGTAGACTCCTTTGTAGTTGTGGGATCGCCTGCATTTGGCATTATTTGAATTTTTTAAGGCTCTTGAATATCAGGAATCGATTCATGCCCACCCACCAGTGTAGTATTTAAATGAGTATTGATATGGCATTGTATACCAAAATTGTTGTGAACATAAAATTAATAAAACACTTGCATAAGTGTTTTGTGTGATGTTTTGACAATAATATACTCCACAATGTGCTCGGAAGGTGCCATTTAATGTTGGTTTTGCAGAATTCTTAGAAGTGAGTTATGTTTGGCCTGAAATAGTGATGCCTGCTGAAGGAAATGCAATGTCTTCCAGCCAATGTATGTGCCATTAGCGTCAATGTTTTCATAAAGTAAAATTGCTGGAACTGTTCGATAACTAACATTGTTATAAAGTAGGTACTTAAAGGGCAGCTTTGTCTGATTTTATTGGAATTATTCATAGATTATAGGGTGTTCTAAGCTACTATCTCAAATATGTACTTCAAGTTATGTGTACAAATGAGAGGAATGTGTGTTTATTTGCATTATTCTACATTATTGTGGGGTAATGCATATGAATTACTCTTAATATGCTGATTTTTTTAATTTTCGTTTTATTATTCTTTTTTATCTCATCTTTTTTAGCTCTTGAGTGAGACTCTTAACACCAATGTTATATTGATATTACTGGCAGCCACCTATGCATGCTAAAATAACTCCACATCTGCATTTAGATACCCACTGATTTTGTACTTACCAGCTTATATTTCACTCAATTGCCGATGGGAAATTGGGGTTGTGAAAATTTTACGGGCATCATGTTCATTCTTTGGTTATCTGTTGTGTTGTTCATTTAGTGTAATAAATTTGTTAAGTATTTTTATCGATGTATGTCACAAGAGAAATAAACATGGAAATTTAAAGGTAACACTTGATATGTAAATTTTAAATCACCAGTCCATTGAATAACATATTTTGTCCATTAATTGGGAAACCAGATTTTTTAAATGTAGCACAAGGGTGCCTTGAGATTTTAAAGAAACCTCGTCTAATTACAATTGGTGACTCAGATTTTATTTTTGTTACTTGAGATACGTATTTTCTGTTAGCATGCTCAAAAATGCTCAGTGAAACAATTTTAAATGTCCTGCATAATATGTCCACCCTTATTAACTATGTTATGGTAATACATACAAAATTGGTGACACTATACTTGTATTCCACCCATTAAATACAAGATGCATAATACTAGTATCAGATAAATTTTCTAGTTTTCCAGAAGAGAACTGCTTCATTCACAATTAAGACGGCAAAGGATTTCATGTTTGCTTTTGCCATCATATGAGTTCCATTCGCAGGGGTTAAAGCTTCCTTTGAGTTGAGCAAATATATATATTTATTGCTTCACGGCCTGGTAGACTATCCTATCCGTTCTTAAGTGTAACAGTGTTTGAGCCAAATGGACTTGCTAACTAGCTTATTGACATTACATCTGGTCTAAGTTCAGACTTATACTCAGAGTCTTAAGCTATCTCAGACTTGACTGCTGTTATATGAAAAATACTATATAGGAAAGCCATGAATAAAATTGTGTTAATTGGGTAGTTCTATAAAATATGAACTTGATTTGGATAGGTGTGAACATGATGATGGAAAATAATGCGGATTTGAGTTCCATTATATTACCATCGGCATTCACTCAGAAACTCCCAGGGTTATATAGATAAGCGAACATGGTATGGACTAATATTTGGTGGAACTAATGGAAAAATAGCTATTCAGGTAATACTTATAAAAGTTTGGAAAGTATATGATATATTTCCAAGTGAGCATTAAAATTGTACGCATTAAAAAAATGGCCTGCAAAAGTACTAGAAGAGATTCAATGTCGCATTTGATGAAACTGAAAATTGCTTTAATGTATCACTATAGCAACTTGCTAAAACTTATCGCTGATAGTAAATTTTGCACTCAATGTGATGGATAATTTCTTTTTTGTTTTTCTTGCAACATAGTGCACAAAAGGATGTTGTTTCATGCAATTTTCAGTAGAATAGTAAGTAGAAATCATTTTAAAGCACTCCACTCTTTTCCATTCCCTTCTCCTTTAGTTACTTCATGCATTCTGCATTGAGTACTCATGGCTTTTGTTTATGCACATGATAGTTGGATCAAAGGTGGGACTCATTTGTGTGGACTTGTACTGTGGATTTCCCCATTGAAGTCCCCCTTGCAGGTAGCAGCTAGTGTTCTCTTCTTGGCTTTCTGTGAGTGGGGTGGCAGCACCCTTTTAAGTGAGCAGTCAAGTGTAGGCTGAGTCTCTTAATCAATATACTATTATCTTAACTATAATATTTTCTTAAACAATTTTTCTCAAATCAAGTCAGGAGTGCTGGAATTTCAAAATTCCCCAAGTCTTAAAAGTCTTTAGTGTGAGATTATAGGTGAAAATTTCTCACAATGGAAATGCTTTACTCTTGATAGATGGCATAGTTTTTTAATTAATTAAGGTAAGTCAGCTGGAGGAACTATAAGCCATGTTGACATGACCCTACATTTTTCTTATCAGAGGTTCTTGTCCCTGCAAGAAATTCCTGACAGCTATTTTCTATGTGACCCACATGATATCATTTAACAGTTTCAACTGTTGCCTACTAGTGGGAAGAGTGGTGGTCTCATGAAAGAAGTGAAGGAATGTATGTTAGATTTAAATACCCTTGTATGCATGTTCTGATTTTAAATCAATCATATGTGTGTATGCATGAAAAAATATCTTTCTTTCTTTAAAAATCATTTATGGTATTTTTGCCATGCTGTGCACCTTATTAGCATTAAGGTTATCCATTTTGTCATCATTCTGTGAAAACATTTAATTTACCAGTAATTCGTGGGTATCTTATTAAGACTTAGAAATACACTACCATCATCTTAAAGTTACTCTACTTTGTCCCATATTCTCAACTTTTGCACTAAATTCTAAGGGTCCAATTGGAATGTCCATATTGTCAACCTCATTACTCTCTTGCTGATTACTAATGCAGGATATTAGGGGGTTGAGAATGTAGAATTTACTGATTTTGGCTATTATTGAGTGACTATTGGTGAGAGGTGTATTTATTAACGTAGCTAATGAGCTCAGGTAAGGGTAAGTATCCTTTGCCCTTCACATGAATATACCTAATAGTGTTGCTTATTAGCAGTTGCAATGTAACAGTTTTCCCTTCACATGTTTCTTCCACTCAATTCTTGGTTTCATGACGACCCCTGCAACATACCACTTTTTATTTTCAGGATATTGTGTAAATGTATATTTACGAATTAGCCAAAGGCTTTACAAAGACTACACAGGTGAGGTGAAAAACATATATTTATGTCATTGAAACACTCGTGGCATAAGTATTTATATACTAGAATATATATTAGAATACTTTTTTGAAAAACGTACTCTTTTGTGAAACAAATTGGTCACTGTACTCAAACCACAGCCATTTAAAAATATTTTTTGAAATTACTCTATACAGGAAGATAATATTGCAGTAATTGGTAGGGAGTTGTCAACAGATGTTTCCTGGTACCTGAGATTGTTTAAATCACATTTATGAGAATAATTTTGCATTGGGAAAATTTTTAGATAATGTTTTACTATTTCTACTTGATTTGGAATTAGGTATGAATACTGAGTTTCTGATTGCAAGTTTCATATGAGGGGTGGAATACATATTTTGGGTCATGTTATAATTTGCTTTAAAATCCAAGGGTTTAATTTTTATAATATTGTAGACAGTATTTCCAGATTATGAAATCAACTCTGTGGAACTTCAGCTCACATTATGATAATTTGTCAGGCGGATAAAAACCATAAACCATAAACACAGTAATCAACCCGAAGGTCGGTTTAGTAGGTGATGGTAGAGCTCACCCGTGTATAATTTTAAATAAATGCACATTTATTAAGGCCTCCATAGGCAAATTTTTAGCATTTACGTAAGCACCAATACCTGGAATATCTTTCTTTTATATAATTAATATAGTCCTCTTACTTGAGATTTTCATTAATTTGAGACCTTGATAAGATGCTTCCATTGTATGCAATTTTTTTGCAATTACTCAAGATACTGGCATGAACTGGAAGTTATTGGCATGAATAAGCATGGAATTGGTTAATTTAATTGATTTTAATTTACTGACATTTTGTACACATGGTGAAGTCATTAATTAAGTTAATATCGCCTCGCATTTGCTTAAATATGCTGGCAGTATTTGTACGAGCAACAAGTAATTTGCTATCGTCTGTATAACATGTAAGTATGGGGAAGAGATAAGCAACCAATAGAAAATAGGCTAAAATATTCCTCAGCAAGTAAATGGATCAGTTAATTCTAATAAATGAAATGACAACCATGGATCTAGATGAGAGTCATAGATGATACTGCAGAGTCCCCATACCCAGCATCCAATTTGTCTTTGACTTATGTAGGCATATTGCCTTCAAAAAGCAAATATTGAATGACAGCTTGAACTGAATTTTTTCCATTTCACAAAAGCCCTCACAACGACTCATTCAAATGACTGTCAAACAAAAACTGAGGGCCCAAAATGGGTGATTGCCTTTCAATGTATGCACAAACATTCTCCAGCCTTTTAAAGTGTGCTGCCATATTCATGTTGAGCTGGGAAACTTTTCAGAAAACCCTCATAGAAGTAACTTACTAAGAAAGTTACTGAACTGTGAAGGTGTAACAGAAGAGCTGGCAAAATACTTCTATTTCTTTTTTTTGCACTAACTGCAAAAGTGCAACAAGGTTTTTCTTGTGCTAGGTGATTACCGTTTGTTCATTGCTATTCAGCTAATACTCTAATTTATTTCCCATCAATGGAGGAAGATTTCATCCAAACTTTATGCAAGACAAATCTTTAGGTGCTGAGTAGTCAGCACATGAGCAGTGATTATTCCATGTCTAAAGATTTGGATTCTTAGTTCTACCAAATCTTCTTCCAAAGGCATTGGATACTACTCTTCTTTTCTTGGGACAAGAGAAGAGGTATCTTTAGCATGCTCATTGTTTTTTTACACCTGATCAGGTACAAAATTGCTAAATAAAAAACAAAACTGCTTGTAATGGCTTCAGTGGGCTAAAGATACATTTCCTGGCCCATAAGACAGTCTTTTACTTCAAAACATGCTCTAAAATCAACCATCTAATGAAATGGGGGTACACATGTATAACTTTGACCTAAAGGCTCAAGCCGATCAAGCAGAAAAAAACTTACTGTCAAGTAAATTTTCCTAAATCAGGCATTGAAAATGGTTACCTTCACTAAAAAGTTTGATAATATCTGTTTTGAGCCAGAAATGAGCAACATAGTTTTTAAATATTTCATTGAAAGTACTTCCTTAAAAAATTATTAAATAAAGTGTAAATTTACACAATGTAGCATATTTAGTTACATTTCACATTAAGTGCTGCTACAAAACTTAATATGCATTGTGCCAACGAGGATGACCCCTCTGCTAATATATATGTACATAGTATCGTCCCTGAGAAACTTTTCAATTTTTTTCAAATTATGCGTTGACATCAAAATACTTTTATCCTTCTCTATCTGATCCAAGTATTTTTAGTAAATATAAACCTAAAAAATCAGGGTGTGTCTTATGGGCCAGGAAATATGGTACCTCCTTACTGACCTGCCATATTTCCACACTCCCCTAGCTGCGTGTTCGAAGTCATTCAATGATGCCTTAGAAAATCCAAGAGATGGTACTCATTTTATTTGAAAAGGTTTCCTTTTATCAAGCCTCATCTCTCACTGGACTGCTGTTTAAAGTTCAGCTATATACATCACACAGTTTCAATTGAAACAATTGTTTATTAAGAAAAATGAAAAAAATTACTTTAGGGTGAAAATTAAACACCTATTTACAATAGAATTCTTAAAACTGAAAGAGATCAAAACCAATGGAGTTGGATGAAATTCATGGCACATCTGTTTTTGCATTTGCAAATTTACAATTGGTTAAAAGAGTTTAAATGGCTGTACGTACATCCACAAATGATGAACATCATTTGCGACGATTAGTGGAGGTGACTACCTCCGAAATGATTGACATAGTTTTAAGTGTCGACGAAATAAAGTTCACAAAACAGTGAAGCCACAAGTACATCACAAGGCATTACATCACAAGGAAAATTTTTCAATTTTGCACAAAAATTATGTAAAAAAAATCTCAGCAAGATGAAGGCTGCATTTGCGCTCAGTGAAGAGAATAAATGCAATTGTGTGGTCGATTTGGATTCTGGTTTGGCACTTCTAAATCGCAAACCTGACGAGATTCTGTGCCAAAACATTCGTGGACAAAACATAGATACACCTGTACAATACAGGGAAAAGTCCTACAGGTGATTCAGCTCAGAAGGCAGAAAACTAACTGCCAACATGCTGACTGCCAGTTTTTGGTATGCATCAAAAATCACCCGCATAGATTACTTGCAAAAAGAACCAATGATGCATGGAGAGTATTAAGCATTGCTATTGCACCAAATCAGCAAAGAAATCAAGAAAAAGTTGTTCTCATTTGGAAAAAACTTCTCTTCCATCAAAACAATTAATGGGAGCACCCCTGCAGTTTTGATGGCAAAAATAATGGAACTAAATTTTGAATTATTATAATGTCCATGTAAAAGGTTTTAAAGGCCTTATTTTCTAGCATTAACAGGATTAAAACAAGGAAATTTCACTCACTGAAAATGAGACAGGCAAATTTACTGAAGTAATAAATGTCATTTGTTCTGCATATATTTTAATCACCAGTTTAAAAATTGGACAATACATATATCAGGCCATTTTAACATAGATACGTGTGGTGGAAGAATCCCAGATGGCCTTGCTTACAATATTCGTTAACATGAAATAATTTCAATATATATCAGAAATGAGAAATAATTCTTTCATTTCAAAGAAGTAATCTACAACTTAGCCAAAAGAACCTTACTCTCTTTTATGGAAACTGAAGCCACACCCTGACCTCTACAACGTTTACAGAATAGGTATCCATTTAAACAACAATTATTCTTCAATTCTTGTTACTTCTGCCAAATACATTCAAGTGGGATTCCTTTAATTTCAATCATCAATGCAAAAACTGTAGTTTTTCATTGATTTTACATGCAACAATTTACTCCATGTTTTTTATATTTTTATAATTACAAAAAAAATCAACATGCAGGTTTGTGCTATCACACAAAACATTTAGATGAAATTAAGGACTCTCTTTAAAGTTTGAAACACAAAAAACTGCATAAACCCTGTTTCAAAATCATTACTGCATTTTTTAGTACAAGAAATACAGCAAATTATAACACATTAAAATTATCGGTAACTTTATTTATTAGGGTAGACTCATGAATAATACCTCTTTAGGACCTCAAAAAAGCTTTCAGAGATTTTGTTTGAGGACTTCCTCAATTAGAGCCCAAAAAAGTGGCCATTCCTTCTTGGCCAATCACATTGGACGGGAAAGATCTACTCCGGAGATTCTTTCTTTTCCTTTTCTTCCTTCTTCTTACGCTTGTATGCCTTCCAAGTTTGAATCTCAATTTTCAATTCTTCAACTATGAAATGAAAAAAGTTATTAGATTCTTAAATGAAACTACTTTTTAACCATGCAAGCTGAAGCTCATGTGACATCTTAACTCCCATCAGAATCATCTATTTTTCTGGATGTACATGAGATACAACTAAAATTTTGAACTTGATATTTTGTTATTGTTTTAATAAGCTAAATATAAATAGTGCTGACTGAAATAAAACTTCCATCAAGCAGCCATCAATATACCAGGAAAATTAATGAACCAAAGTGACACAAATGCACAATATCAGCTTCTAGGGCTGGTGTATGTAGGGCAACAAGTGTTTCATGAGGCAGCAATGAGTTAATTAGTTGCAGCATAAGGCAGGGATGTGATTCTAAGAAGTAAGGCAGGAAAAATCTAATGCTGAAGTCTTAATGTGACCATGGAGAACATTTAACTCTCTATGACTGAATGTTACCCTTTTTTAGATAAGACAGGATACACGAACATATATCTCTCATACTCAGGACTCGTACATCCTTAGGATCCATGAGTCATGGATTAGATATATACCTGAGAATATCTTTTGATTGGATTTGTATACAACTTGGACCACTGATGAAAAGTACATAGATAAATAATGGTTCTATTTGATTTAATAAAGTCATGGTTGTGTGGATAATCAAAGACACAAAATTAAACAAATATGTTAAAGATGAAAGTGACTTTATAACCTCATTAATGATCGGATTAGTGCTAGATATCACATACAGTGGAACCTTACTACAGCAAAATTTGTTCTGGAATCTTTCGCTAGAAAAACACATTTATTATTTGCAATACATTCCCAATTATGTTTTACTGGAAAGCTGTTTAGACAGAAAGTGTAGAGTTTTGGCTGGCGCATCAAAATTTTGTGAAAATGTGAAACAGCATTATGACTAAATAAATTTGGAATACCCATAGCCACTTCCTTATTGTGATGATACCTCTCCATGTACAATTCAACAGTTTCCTAAGCTTTCTCATAACCTCCACATCACATTTAGCCAGCACCCCTGGACCAGACACTCCATTGAAGATATGAGGAATTTCTGAATGGTAAACAGGCATGATTTTAATTTTCATTTCACCACTTCCACTGAAACACATATCAGATGGTGTTTCTTTGGCTTTTAGCAACGCATTTTCCTCTGATCTTATAAAGGTTTGCATTGGCATCTTTTTCCAGAATAGACATTTGGTAGCAATTAAAAACCTGTGTAGGTAGGTAATCCTCAGAATCTACGAGCTTCCTGGAGTCAACTATGAAGTTCTCTGCTGCCTTTGTGCTGTAGCTTTCTGCTTCACCATGCCTAACAATGCTGGGGATAGCATATTTTCATTTAACTATCGATAACCACCCACAGCTTTCTTCAAATACTTCTTCTATGGCCATTCTGCTGATATAGGCTGATTGTATTTGCAAGCTGCATGAGCCATGCTCCAACCTTGCCTTGCTTTTTAATGATTTAAATTTTCATTTCTGCTCTTATTTTTATTCTCTTATGGCAATCTTACTGTGGCTTTTTCTTATGGGATATTTTTAAAACTATACACAATATATTATTGAACTTTGCCCAAAAAAAATCACATCTGAACATAAGTTTGAAAAAATGTGTGATCACTTGTGACACTTGAGATAGTAGCAAAACGAGGGTAAACACAAACTGAAACGATTCCAGGAATCCCCTCTCCTCATCATTCATATTATTCATTGTGCAAGAAGTCACCAAATGAGAAATTTTTAGAAAAATATTTTTTCTTCAAGGTACAAATGACTTGTTATTCAAGGTGCTCGTTAAGCAAGGTTCCAATGTATTGTGTCAATAAAGCAGTTATGTCATGCAGGTTTTTTATATGCAGAATAGGAACTAGTTCATCAATAAATAACATTTATTAAAACACAACGAATTTCATACTTTGTCATAACTTTGTGGTAGTGATGCATATTCATAGAAGTGACACGTTTGGTACTTTTTCACAATTTTTATTTGCACAAATGAAACCAGTTTCACCTTAACCAGAATCTGGCTTTAAAGCCTAGGCATGAAAAATTATTTCTACAATGTGAAATGCCCACATTTGTGTGCACACCAGTAGGTAACTCTTTTAAAGTTACTTTTGTGGTATTTTACGTACTTAACTTTTAATGGAATTGTCATCAGAGTCAAATTGCACATCATTAATTTTCGATGACATCTAATGATCAATGAAAATTCAATTGTTGCAGCTTATTGCATCATGAGTTAAGAGTGAATTGCATCACTGAATTTTATTATTTTCTGAATATCTTCACATGATATCATATATAAGCTTGTTTTCAAGTGCTTTCACAATAATAGTGTAGACAAGTTATTCATGATAAACACAAATGAATTATGCATATATATTCATGATACCATTTGACATCAATTCTTACAAAACCTCTCTTACCAGGCTCAAGCATGTCTTCTGTCAGCAGCTGTCGGCTGAATGGGTCCGTGCAGGAGTTCAAGAGGTGGCGGGATATTACAGCACGATCCATTATTTTGCCTGATGGTAATTTGACTGGATCTTCCATTAGTGTATCCATTAATGGATCTTAGAAAGGAAAGATAATTTATTAATTACCACAGCAAAAAATTAAACAGCATACATATAGAAAATAAATAGAGAAAGAGTTTTTCCACATTGAGAATTATAACATTAACATATAAAAAAATGAAAAAAAAATATATATATATACACACACACATAAACATATGTATATATATGTCTTTGAAATGGACGCTCTCCGGTGAGGCACAAAAACACAAGCACCCAGATACAAAATATTCAAAACACAGACGACACAAAGAAAGGACAATCACAGTAGGTATTTTACATTTCGACAGCATGACTGTCATCATCAGGATGACGACGGTTGTGCCACCGAACCTAAAATACCTAATGTGAGTGTCCTTTCTTTTACTGTACTACATGTACTTATATAGTTTGTTATATATAGTATTTTATATACATACACTCACCCATATATATAAATTAAACAGCATATATACAGAAAATAAATACAGAAAACAAGTGTTATCTCCACATAGAGAATTATAGCATTAACACACAAATATATACATAAATATACATATACATGTATATATTTATAGATGATTTCGTCAAAGTAACATGGAAGTGTTGAATAAAAAAACTTGGACAGCAACAAACAATATAAGAACACATAAAAAGAACACTCACACATTATTTCTTAACAATAATTAATTTGGCTCCATCTTAATCATAAGAAACAGAGTACTACTATTTCTCCTGATGAAGACGGAACTAAATTCCATCGAAATGCTCCCTTTTGCTATTGACTAAGTAATAAAAACCTAATTCTTATTTCAGTGGCCTCTTCCCCTTTACAAACTTTCTACACACTGTTCTGTCCTTGCATTTTTCTTATGTCTCTTTCTCATCAATACATTGTTTAATGCATAATATCCTGTTCCTGCAACTCCATATATTCCTCGTCTAGAAAATGCCTCCAACTGCATAAATATCTTGATTACTTCATTTATCCCTCCCTCAAACTATTTACTGCACTCTCCTGTGGCTATCTGCTTCCTTGACTCTTAATAACTCTCTCAATACTGGCAAACCAAAATGGCACACTTCTTTCTTGCATACCCCATAGGTTCAAGCTATCAGGATTCTTTCATGACCAACTTATTCCTTAACCTTTATCTCCTATTTGTACCAAGACACCTGCCGAGCAGCCCTTTGTAGTGAACAGAATCTTGGTCACCAATTGAGGCAAGGTGGCAAGTAGGCAAGGTCAATATTGGAGGCTTTTGAGATGTAGGTGTGGAGCAGAATCAAAAAGGTAAAATTAACAGAATGGAAAGCAAATGATTAAGTACAACATATGGAAGTAAGAGATAGGACTCTTGGGCAAAATCCAAAGGAAGCAAGATAGATGGATGCAGAACATTTTATTTTGGAATGTAATGTTGAAGACTGTGATGTAAAGTGATGTAGGTAGAAGAAAAATATAGGCAAACTAGATGGAATGAATGGAGGTAAAATGTATGCAGAGTTAATTCATTTGCTGCTGTGAAATACCTAGTACAATGATACCCTCACCTTTCACAGCATGTAACCAGTAGGTTTCCAGAGAGTGACCCATAGTGAATGGGACAAAGAGGAGTTAATTGTACAGTAAGGTGTCAGGCTGTCTTATTAGGTGGGGATAAGAAATGTAGACATGTTCAGTTTGTATCTATTGAAAAGCTACCTTACATGGCAGAATACCAAAATAAATATATGAGAAAGTATCTTTTTACACAATTTTCAAATAATTTTACTGCAGGGTTGTCTACTCCTGCAGACAAATTTTAATAATCAAATGTACACAAGAGGTGACCATAAATATTAACAAAGATATGCAGTCGGATGTGAAACAATGGACATGATTACAATGTATTAGAACACCAAATATAGAATTCATGCTTAACAAAATCTTTTTTAAAGGATGAATCAATCATAAATACCTCTGAATTCATCTGGTGCGTCACCGTAATCCACTTCTTTCTTCAAGTTCTGAATAACCATCTGCTCTGCTCGGCTAGAAAGTTCTAAGAACTTTCGCACTTGACTAGGAGACTTAATCTTAGCACGTAACAGGCGTTCTACAGCACCCTTAATAAGGTCTACCTTAAAAGACCTCTGAAATGGATAAATATAGAGATTAATATCATACATTTTTGATCTGATAGATGTATGCAATACTCTTTGATAAGAATGAATTGCTAAATGAAAAAGTTTCTCCCAATACTATGAGCACCAATATCAGGTAATGTAATTCCTGAATCAATCCTTCTTCATCAAATAGAAGGTGCATCAAAGACTTTCCAAATTGCATTATTCTGCGAAAAACATTATTGCCTATGAATTAGATTTCATCAAGTCTAATCTATGTGTATCCCATCCAAAACCTTAATAGCATACATAGATATTCCAGTACAGCTTTAATGTAAGAGTAATACATAAAATAATTGAGTTGGCAGATAACTGTTGCAACACAACTAGGTACCTTGGCTTCATATTTATTTTGAATTAGGCATGATGCTACTAAGAACTTCCACAGTCTACCTAACCTATTAAATACAGAATTTAAGGTGTTAAGATCTTGACTAAGCTTTGCCTATTTCATAGTTTTGAAAAGGATGCACAAGACTGACAATGGGATGTCTACTCTGCACAAAAAAACCACCATTTATGAGTTTCGCTGAAAACCAAGGTTATATACTAACAGAATGTGAATACAATGGAATGTTTACAAAATGAGAATGTCACGAAGTACAGTTTATTTCACAATGTGTTAAGTAAATTGAAAATTACAAGACCTACATATAGCTCCTAAAATTGTCATTTGATAAGTGCTGATTATGTAAATATTGAAATCATAAAACTCCATCGAATAATTTCACCACCTCTCGCAAATAATAATTACCACTTGATTCATTGGCCAATATCAGTAAAGCTAAGGTCTAATATGGGGGAAAGGCAGAACATTGATTACTCTGCAAAATGTAAATAACTCAAAGGAAAACATTACCTCATCTTTAGCTAAAGCGTTGGCAAACTCGTCAGAATTAAGGTGTAGGTAAATTCCAAAAATATTGGACAGAAGTTTCTTGGGAAACCACCCAAATTTATCAGGATTCTTTAACTTTAGATCTTTGCCTGAAAATGAAGTAAACAAAACCTGATTATTACTGGAGTTATCATTCATCAACGTGAATGATGCATTTGAAAGATTACAAATTGGTGGGGTATTCACTCCCTTTACAGTGCCACAGTAGATGTAGTAGCCACACTTACACTGTGGTCCACTAAGCTGAATTAAGTTGAAATTCAGCATTGCAGCAAATCTGTCAACTATTTCTGGTCGCAGGAATGGCTGCTGAATCTTTTTAGTGAATATGTAAAACAAATTTACAGTTTGATTCGCTAAGGTTAGATATGACCTGTAAAGTAAATTTACACATAAATAGTATAAAGTAAATAATTTGAATTACATGAATAATATATGTCCATTTCTCATATATTAAAACCCTGGGTACCGAGTAGAAACCAACAAAGTGTGATAAAAATGTCCAAGAATGACTAGGACTGCAAGGCATGATAGTGCATATAATGTCAGTAAATAATCTGATAATGTGATGAATCATATGACATGATTTAAATTTTAGGTTCATTTAAATTATATGATCACTCACAAACAGCGATCACATTCAACAAAGCTCCCAGGTCTTGGTGACATTACAAAATGTTGGAAAAAATTTCCAGCGATGGAGAAACTGTTTCACTAGTGAGTGCACACAATGAAAATATTCTGCAAACAATTAGGATGCAGACATTTTTGTGTAACTTATGGTCTATCTAGTACATGAGTAAGGAAAGAAGAGTCAGAATGAGCCAAAGTTTTCTTTAAAAAGTAGCCACATTTCATAAAAAGAGAGAAATTCCTTTGAATTTTGTTTTCGTACTTTCATTGACAAGCTTTGGTATCTTGAGTGGCAGTTTTTATGAAATTAAATGCAAAACTTTCCCCAAAAGAATGTGTTCCAACCCAAGAATCATTTGAATGTCACTCTACCATCTCCTGTTATGCTCCAAGACAGAACTGAAGTTAGTTAAGACCATGGGATAGAGGTAGGAGTCATATTTGATGAGTCATGTTTAATTAAAATTACTGATACAAAGTAAGACATCTAAAATTTAGCTGAAATCCTGTGATTCATAGTCACAGTCCAATCCCCTGATTTGGCATTGCCATGTATATTATCTTTTGAAACAGGCTAAATAAAAAACATACCAACATATTAGAGTATGTATTGGCATATGAATTTTATATATGACTTTGAGGAAATCTATATTATGACAGAAGAGATGATAGACAGCTGAAAAACTGATAATGGTTTTGCATAAAGCTGTTATGGTTGTTTTGAGATGAGTTTTAGTTTTTATGTTTACGAAAAATTAATTTTCCAGGATTGAAAATGTGTCCAACACTTTTAGTTCTTCTGTCCATGAAATAAAAACTGTAACAGCTTGTACGACACTTGAAAATTGTGATTAACCCTATGGATAAAACCACAGTTATTAATAAAGCAAAAGGGAACGTACTACGGCCGAATGAATGCAATGAATACAAGTTACCCAAAGCCGTACTCTTGGGGGCACTAGTTAGGGGACACGGGGGAGGGTGCAAAGAATAAGGATAACAAAACTGCACACACTCTCTCACTCCGGTATTTGCAGTGCAAATTGACCGTTGCAAGTCACAAACACACACGCACTCAGGGTTTACAGGGGAAAAAACCCCTCGCCAGGGACCACACACTCAGACAAGGCAGACAAAACCACACGCACTCCTTCACTCCGGTATATGCAGTACAAATTGACCGTCGCAAGTCGCAAACACACACGCACTCAGGGTTTACGGGGGAAAAAAACCCCTCGCCAGGGACCACACACTCAGACAAGGCAAACAAAACCACACGCACTCCTTCACTCTGGTATATGCAGTACAAATTGACCGTCGCAAGTCGCAAACACACACGCACTCAGGGTTTACGGGGGAAAAAACCCCTCGCCAGGGACCACACACTCAGACAAGGCAAACAAAACCACACGCACTCCTTCACTCCGGTATATGCAGTACAAATTGACCGTCGCAAGTCGCAAACACACACGCACTCAGGGTTTACGGGGAATTAAACCCAACGGCAGGGACCCTTCACTCAGACAGACGTAAAGATAGAAAAAGTAAAGGAACGGCACGCACTCCCTCACTCCGGTATTTGCAGAGCAAAGTCACAAACGGTCAATTTGCTCTGCAAATACCGGAGTGAGGGAGTGCGTGCCGTTCCTTTACTTTTTCTATCTTTACGTCTGTCTGAGTGAAGGGTCCCTGCCATTGGGTTTAATTCCCCGTAAACCCTGAGTGCGTGTGTGTTTGCAACTTGCGACGGTCAATTTGTACTGCATATACTGGAGTGAAGGAGTGCGTGTGGTTTTGTTTGCCTTGTCTGAGTGTGTGGTCCCTGGCGAGGGGTTTTTTCCCCCGTAAACCCTGAGTGCGTGTGTGTTTGCGACTTGCGACGGTCAATTTGTACTGCATATACCGGAGTGAAGGAGTGCGTGTGGTTTTGTTTGCCTTGTCTGAGTGTGTGGTCCCTGGGGAGGGGTTTTTTTCCCCCGTAAACCCTGAGTGCGTGTGTGTTTGCGACTTGCGACGGTCAATTTGTACTGCATATACCGGAGTGAAGGAGTGCGTGTGGTTTTGTCTGCCTTGTCTGAGTGTGTGGTCCCTGGCGAGGGGTTTTTTCCCCCGTAAACCCTGAGTGCGTGTGTGTTTGTGACTTGCAACGGTCAATTTGCACTGCAAATACCGGAGTGAGAGAGTGTGTGCAGTTTTGTTATCCTTATTCTTTGCACCCTCCCCCGTGTCCCCTAACTAGTACCCCCAAAAGTACGGCTTTGGGTAACTTGTATTCATTGCACAGTTATTAACTCAAAGGATAAGGACTTCGATAAGCAGGATGATTTTAAAGAGTCATGAACCCAAATCAGCCCTAAAATTGTTAATCGCAATGTAATTCATAAGCACCTCTACAAAAATAAAGATTGTTAAGTCATATGCATCACTAATACAGGAACTATTTTGATGCAACAAATACAAAATACAATTTTAATGAACCTTCACTGACTAAATACTATGCACACCAGGCCCCAAATAAAGTTATTGTAGCAGCATTTCCTATTTAAGTACTGGCATTAGAATTAAGATGGATTGAAAAACCTAATTCAAGATATTACTCTATATGAATTTTCAATGTCAAAATCAAAAGAAAAATATCTCTTTCAAAGCGTTGTAACACACTTTGCAGAAAACAACTTACTACTTGGTTTAAACTAGCAATTCATTGTTTTACCTTAGCTGTCTTTCATCATTGCCAAGTTGCCTCTGTCTGCTCTGGATAATTTCCAAAGGTTGATTATGCCAACCTTCTGTGTCCATCAAAGCCTGCTCATCATGAACTCTCTGAAATTGTAGATTGTACAATCAGTTAACTACAACTGCACAAATATTACATTCCAACTCAATGATACAAAAAAGTTTAGACATTATGCAATCATAAAAAACTATTATTTAATAATACAACTTCTGAAAACAAAATTTAATTTTGCATACAAACCTTCAATGCTTCCAGGCTTTCATCGAGCAAAAACGTAGTGTCATTCATCATCATGTTGATGAACCTCACAAACTGTCTTCCAGTACTAAAAAAAATCATATGTAAAAATAATATTCAGTAGAAAATGATATCATAGTTGTATTCCAAAACTAGAAAGTGAATTAAATTAACAAATACAATACAATTTCAAAATCATTGACACAAAAAAGTTTACAAGGTAGGCAGTGATAAGAACCTGCATACCACATTAATTGTACAGCACCAGAGATATTTTTTGAAGTTTTTAATTAAATTCCAAAGTGGTGACCATTATGAAATGAACTACTTCAATATGTTTATTTAATCTGATCAAAGTGTACTTCTACACATAAATAATTTAAATAATCATTTCATTAAGAAACTAAATATAGTAATAAAATTCATGCTGAAGCACCCAATGTAATGAAATAAACATAAATGATCATAGCCCATTACTTTTTCCATTAAAATGATTTCACTGACTGGAAAACTACATTATAATAAATACATATATCTATTCATATGCATAAAACATCTGCAACTCAAAAGAAAGTATTACTTTTTTGGGGAAGATTTAACTTCTCATTGCCAATAACCGTGATCTTCTGCTTAAAAGGCTCACTGTTTTAAGAAATGGCATTTCTTCACTTTTAACTAAATTATCAATTGGTCTCTATAACCAAACTCCAACTTTCCTACATATGAGGGTTGCTGTTTATATTTTCAGCCAAATAATGAAAAGACAGTAATTTATGGTTGAAAATGGCTTTATTGTTTTTCGAAGTATTCTCCATGTTAATCGATATACTTTTCCATGCACTCGAACCAATTTTCGTAACACTTTTTCCACTGCGATTGAGGTACCTCCAAAACATGGTTTTTTAATGCATCAATGGCTTCTTCAGGTGCCGAAAAATATTGGCCATGCATTTTTTTCTTGATAAACAGGAATCAAAAGAAGTCATTTGGTGCTAAATTAGGGCTGTACGGTGGATGACCAATCAATTCGGCGTTTTGGCCAGTCAACTAGGTAGTTGTTTCAGCCGATCTGTAAGAGCTCTCATTGTCATGATGAAGAATAATCCTTAGTTGGTGCTTCTTTTCCCGTATTTCACCAAGCACTTCTAGCAAACAAATACTTGTGTACCATTCAGAATTCATGGTTCTACATTGCTCTAATGGTACAGCCACCTCATGCCCAGTCAAACAGGGGATCATTTGCTTTGTGCAGGAATCATTTGTGTCGGATTTGGCTCATCTTGGAAGACCCATACAGTGGATTGCTGTTTTGTTTTGGGCTCATCGAATAGATCCAAGATTGGTCACCTCTGTAGATGTTATACATAGCTTTTGATGGGCCGCAATTGTATTTGTTGAGCATTTATTTGCACCAATTGACACGAGCATCTTCTTGAGCTTTTGTCAAACTATGCAGGATCCAATGAGAACAAATTTTTTTCACCACTAAATGTTCATGAAATATCTTATTGATGCTCATCATACTAATCCCCAAGGATGCCTTAATCTCATGATAAGTTACATGATGATCTTCCTACACTGGTTCTTGCACAGTATCAGTGTTTTCTGGCAAAACAACTGATTTTGGATGACCTTTACGACATTCATCTCTGAGCGAACAGTGACCATGATGGAAATCATTATATCAGCGTTTCAGTGGCAATGGATGGGGCTTCCACCACCAAAAGTGGAAGCAATTTGAGTGATGCACTCATGTCTTGATAATCCACGTTAAAAGTCATTAAAAAATCATCGCACGAAAGTGTTCACAAGTTTACTCCATTTTTTCACCGAGACAAAATTTTTGTTTCACTGTAAATAACACAAGTTTTAATCAAATGACAAAATGTTCTGAAGAAAATTAGCATTAAAAGGGTCAAACTTTCAGATAAAAATGTCAGATGCCACCTAAAGCGCTTAGTGTTGTCAAGGCTCAGTATATAAATAGCAACCCTTGTAATAACACCTTGAAATCAAGGAAGTGTAATGAAAAATTAAAACTTTGTGATTCCTCAGGATTTTATTTCGGTATGACCCAGGCTTCTATGCTTAATTTCTTCTTTAGGCAATAACTCTTACAGGCATCCATCTATACATGAGGTCTGTCCAATATATACGCAAACGGAGGCCATAAAAACTTTATTTTGCATAGTTTAGTCTATTTCAATTTTGTTCCCTTCGAAGTACTCTCCATTCATTGCTATGCACTTATTCCATCTTCTTTTCTACTGTTTAAAGCACCATTGGAAGTCCTCAGCAGCCAGGCTTTTTAGTGTTCTCGTCTTTCTTGTGTCCATATCCTCCCAATGATGTCCCCTCAACACATTTTTGCCTTTTGGGAACAGGAAAAAGTCACAGGGGGCAAGATATGGCAAATAAGGAGGATGATCAAGGATGATGATTGAATTTTTTACCAGAAACTGGCAAATAATCAATGCTGAA
The DNA here is from genome assembly GCA_037158775.1 of Hetaerina titia. Classification (NCBI taxonomy): domain Eukaryota; kingdom Metazoa; phylum Arthropoda; class Insecta; order Odonata; family Calopterygidae; genus Hetaerina; species Hetaerina titia. The sequence goes on from CM073779.1 coordinate 32,550,516, forward strand.
TGTGCAGGTGCATTGTCACGGTGAATGATCAATCCATTATGTTCAGTTAAAATAGTGTGCACTGTTGATTTTCCTAAATTCAGTTCATCATCTATCATTTGGAAAGTTTTTTGACGATCAGTAAGGACAAGGGACCGCACACGATCAATGTGGTCATCAACAAAGGTGGCTGAAGGCTGTCCCGGCCTTGCATCATACTCTTGTCTTGTCGGCCATCTTTAAAATGCTTAATCCACTTGAAAACGGATGTTTCCTTCAGAGTATTATCACAACACTCCTTCAAAAAACTTGCTGTTGATTTGTTGCTCCGTGATTTTGTCAATTTCCATTTTCGACAAACAGTAAAAACAAGGACAACAGAACCTAACACTAATTGAAATTCATTAAGGTGTAAGCACCAAGTAAATCATGGAGTGAAATTATGGGACTCATGGAAATGGTTAGGTTGCAACTGAAGAAAAACAAAGAGTTTTATGGTTAAGCCATTTCACATTTTCATTTATTTCCAGCTCATTTTTCATCTCCATGCCATTGCCTTTGTTCACTTTTTGATGACTTTTGAAATGAGAATACAGAAAAACGATAATAATTATCCGGAATATGTTACAAAATATTTGATTTTATACAGTTTGAACTGCATATTTTCAACACAAATTCAAAATAAACTTTAATCATTAAAACTAAACTCAAAATTCATCTTCTTCCTAAATTTCACAATGGATTGGGGACAAAGAAGTCATCAATAAACACTAAAAGTAAGAAACGCCTAGCAAATGTGTATAGGGAGAACAATCAAATTATAAATGGCAGATGATCAGGGTGAAACTCCTACAGTGAGTAAAGTAGGAAATACCTAACAAAGATATATAGTGAGGTAGAGTCAATTTTGAATGGTAGATGAAAACTTCATCAGTGATAAAAAAAAAGTTAAGTTAAGATTATCAAAATTCTACTGCTAGATAAAATTCATTGTGTGCAATGCAATCATTTCATTGAGAATATAACCAACTACTGATACATGCATAGTCATCTAAAATGTGAGGATTTCATACACTCATTACAACTAAATTATTAGCATTCACATTAAAAGCAAAAGTTATTTACATATGCACAAACAACTTATCTAATTACAAAGAGAACAATTCTATTAAAAAAAAGAAAATATGAGCAGGACTCTTGAGTTATGCTATGATTATATTTAAAAAATCATCAATGCTGCAAAAATAAACTGCAGTATAGAGGGAAATGAGAGAAAAATACTTTGTAAGTATGCGAAAATAATAATGTAAGTAATTGCAAATAATCTTCAATATTTATGACTGTTCCTGCACCTTTGTATCACAGGAAGTTCCAGTACCTACTACTTAGAATAACTGTTCTATGTGATATTATGGAGGTACTGGTACTTAGTTTTCTTACCCTAGACATAAACCCTACCATGCAGTGTTGTTGGTCCACTAGAAATTGATCAACTATTGGTAGTTAGTCCCTTTTTTCAAAATGGTAAACAGATTTAAATGATATTCAGCCTGTTGTAAAAATTAAACATGGTTACCAGTGAATTTGAGAGTTAAACTCAATTTCAAATACAACGATCTAACCTTACCAGTCAACATCAAATGCATTGAATACATTAATGAATGACTATGTTAGGGCAAAATCTGTAAGCTTCAGTTTTCCTGTCAAATTTTGCTTGATAATGATACGTTTGTTAAATAAATAAATTTATACTTGGGATTGAACCAATGCATAATATTTTTAACAAGATGGTTTTACTAGCATTCCAGTCAGTCTCTTTGGGTGAAGAGATCACATAAATTTATTATGCTTGATTTTTTCAGTACCCTGTAAGCCACCACTAGTGTGTGGCAGGGGATGAATCAGACTAATTTTGACCTGAATATTTTTCCCCCTTAGCAATGTCTGACAATGTTATTCTGATTCCTTATCATTCTTAGGAAACTTGACATCTTTAATTTATATTTTCAACACCTAATCTTTTGAATTTTATTGGCATGATCTCGAATATGTATGATGGGGTCTAATAAAACAATTTCAATAATTGTGAAGGATACATCCGATTTATGCGATAGTTTTAATCTATAATAAAAACTTCACTTTGGGAGTGATTCCCAGCTCAGCTACTTTAATAATTTTTAATTGCTACTCAGTTTGTCATAAAAATGTTTCACAAATATAGCTCCTCAACGCTGTTAGCGCTCCGATTCATCAATCTATCCAACTTCATGAGGATATTCTAAATGAGGCCTAACAGGTGAAAGATGACATTTCTCTTGAACCTCTTCAACACATTAACCCAATATGCTTCCAAAAAAATCTAATATTTTGCAATCTCCTCCAAGTTTTATCATTAAGTTATCTATGGGTTAAGGTATGTTTTGCATGGACACAACTACCAAATGAATATTTTGTGACTCCTAACAAAACACAATCCAGCAACCTACTCTATATCAAGCCCCTCTTCATCTCTGTGTACTTTCTTCCTCCCTTCATCCCGTCCAAAATATCTATCCTATTTCTGCCCATTCCTTGTTTACCTAACATTCTCCTCTCTATTACAGTCTTCAAACTCCCACTGCCGACCAATACAACCTTCATCCATTTTTCTTGCCACCCTACCATTCCTAGTACTTCCTTATTTGTTTTCCTTTCGGTCAATTTCAACTTCTCCATCCTTCTCCACACCCACATTTCAAAAGTCTCTAAATCTACTTCTATCAATCTGCTTCAGTAACCTTGTTTCCACTCTATGCATAACAACCCTCCATATCAAAGCTTTTACGAGTCTTTTCTTGACATCCATACCCAACATACCCGACATCAACTCCTGTCTCCTTGTGAAAGCCTCTTTGCCTAGTGCGATTCTTCTCCTTACACCCCTACTACTTTGAAGGTGTTGGCCCAAAATATTTTCCAAAATGCATAAACTGTTCTACCTGCTCTAGTTTTTGCCCCCCTATTGTAATGTTTAGCTTGGCTTTTTTCTTTCTGGAATATCACATAACATTTGTTTTATTAATATTGATTCTCATCCCATATCTATCACACTGAATTTCCAATTCACTCAGCAATGCTTGCAACAATGCTGACAATTTAGAGCTTGGTCATCAGTAAGCCTAACTGATTTTACGAATTCCCCTCCAACTTTCATTCCTACCTCCAGTTCTTTCCATGCCTCTTTAATCATTTACTCCACATGTATATGGAACAGCACTGGTGATAATGGGCAACCCTAATAAAAAGAGAGTTTCAGGCATGATATGGTGGGATATCATGATTAATTAAAAAATAGCAATTTTCCACAAAATAAAATTTAATGCAACTCACATTTAATTTTATTTTGTGGAAAATTGCTAATTTTTAATCAATATGGGCACCCCTGCATTACACCTTTCCTAACACTGCCCATCCGGACTCTCGGTTCCCCAC